>OX457046.1:1152500-1567500 GCA_949752735.1 Lumbricus terrestris
AACCGCAGGTTCTCAGAGGCGGATACAGACATTTTCTAAGGAGTGGCAAGATTTTTGGCCATGGGTGGTAAAAAATTTCGTTGATGTGTGACAAAAAAACCGGTGACCTTTTTTAGTCATTTAGTCGAAATGTCTTGAAAAATATATCAATAAGCAAAAGTTTATCACCGTTTTTAGTGGTATGCTACTTTCTCTTTCTCACTTTTTCCCGCTGCATTGATTGAAAGGTTCTCACAACCAGATGGTCATGTGCACATTTCTGTTCTGAATGGGAGGGGCCATAGCCAGATTGGACCCCCGGATCCGCTCCTGCCTGTGCTCGTGAATCCCAAAGCATTCGTTGGAACGAACTTGTGAACTTTAATATTATGGGTCAACACGGAAAATATTATGGGTCAACAATAATGCATGAATTTTTTATGCTGATGTCGGCTGTGAATTTGCACGTGTATGCAGGCATGTGCGTGCTTGCAAATTATGCACTACCAAATAATTTATGCATGAGTGGCATTTAGTGCGTAGGCCATTAGGCAGAAAAGTAATTGCACAGCATGGCATATGTTGCTATCCTAAGATGCAATAAAGTTGACTTTTCATGTTTGAACAAGCATATTGCAGACAACCCTCTTACGAAGTCATTAAGTATCGACCATGTGATAACACGAAGCGAAAGTTTCGACTCCTATCCTGTTAAGATGGGAATGGATTGTTGTGTATTTCATGTTTAGAAATGGTTGGCAAGATTATGATTGATCAAGACCTAGCAGAATTTGTCAACTCATCTAGATTAAAATAGCAAAAGGAAAAAGATGCATTAGCGCCTGATTTAGCAACAGCGTAGGTTTAATTTCGCTTGAACTCCCGAGATTGAGCGTGTCTTGCATTGGTGGGCGAGTGAAATAGAGAATTTATTATTGTCCTCATAGCGAAATATTTCAAGATCCAACTTGCGCCATGCAGTGTAGGCAGCATGTTTGATTCCTTAGAAAGTAAGGCGCAGGTCTTAGAAACGAGGAAACATCTAAGCCATGATTGCTGGGGAAAAAACCCAGATGTCCTGAGGAGCATTGGTCTGACCAAGTTAGAAGCCGCGGAATGTGCGCTTGGTAATAGTATCCTGGTAAATATTCATATCGATTCCACAAACACATCAGGAGCAACCAAGGCCGTAGTTAGGGGGTGTTTTGGGTGTTTGAACATCCTCCGAATTGGAAAATGTGAAAAATAATAGAATGCATTTACGAGCACATGATGTAAAAACCATGAAATAAAATCATAAAAACACCCCAGAAAAAAGATAATAAAAAAGGTCCTCGGCTTTTCTGGAAGGGAAATTGGTGACTTTTTGAAGATTTCGGCCGGATGACTAGAAAAAGGTCATTAGTTTTAAGGAAGGGAAATTGGTGAAACAGTCCCCGAAATCAAATCCTGGCTACGGCCTTGGTAGCAACTGTAGAGTAAGGTCCTCGGAGGAGCTCTCGATTGCATCAGAAAAAACCATTCGAACAATAACAATGTCATTAGGCCTGTAATTGAAGATAACTTATTGATGCAACTTATTGATGCAACTTATTGATGCAACTTATTGATGCGAGTCCTCCGTTTCGAAAGTATTCCCTTACGTTTTGATCGAGCCTTGCTTCAATTAGAAGCGTGCCTGTTTCAATCATTCTGACTTTAATGCGCACGGGACATTCTCTGAGATGCATTGCACGATTCACCAGGACCTGTGTAGTCTACTGCATTCAAAACACTAAGTACAATAAAGCATTATATTCAATTAATATCCGGAGTACAATTGCACAATATTATTCCATTGAACGGTTGCAGGTAAATAATGTAGCTTTTATTAATTACATGCTAACCCTTTTTGGGCTTTTGGAAAGATGGTTTGCTGGCGTCGATGGAAACAGACACGGGTCCAACAGTGGCAACTGCCGCCATGAGTTCCGACTCTGAAAACTTCTTGATGGATACGTAACCGCTGCAAGTCGCTCCACGCGAATATGGATTGTATCGACAGTTTAGATCCTGAGACAGTATAATATTATGCTAATGACATTCAAAGTAGCACTATAATGCGGTGACGCGAAAAGCGCGCATTATGAAACCGCGCAGACAAATGCGCGCAAAAAATGCGCTCAGAAAATAGCGCGCAAAAATTAAAAGACATCAATATAGACATAGACAATAGAAGAAAAATCTATTTTTACTCCAATAATATTAAACCAGATTTGTAAAAACTTTAGACACAAGAAAACACTTAAACAACAACAACAACAACAACAGCAACAGCAACAACAGCAACAAGAATAATAATAATAATGATAATAATAATAATAATAATAATAATAATAATAATAATAATAATAATAAAATAATAATAATAATAATAAAAAATAATAGGCTAATAATGATAATAATAATGATGATGATGATGATGATAAATTAATAATAAAATAATTTTAATTACAATAATGCCATGGAATTTAGAGGCACATTAATTTTGAGCACTACGTTACATCCTGAGGAATCTTTACTACCTCGAGCAACAACAAATGAACAATAATTACGATAATTATTTATACAGCCATGCCACTAGAAGGGCGCCTTACAGAGCTACTAGATAGCATCCCGCGAGCAGCCACAAGCGATGCTCTTTTGTCGTCAGATTAGTTGCTTGATCCCCTTATGGCAAGAATAGTTGCTTGATCCCCTTATGGCAAGAATAGTTGCTTGATCCCCTTATGGCAATATTGGTTTTGATCTCCTTATGGCAAGATTAGTTGCTTGATCCCCTTATGGCAATATTGGTTTTGATCCTTTTATGGCAAGATTAGTTGCTTGATCCCCTTATGGCAATATTGGTTTTGATACCCTTATGGCAAGATTAGTTGCTTGATCCCCTTATGGCAATATTGGCTTTGATCCTTTTATGGCAAGATTAGTTGCTTGATCCCCTTATGGCAATATTGGTTTTGATCCCCTTATGGCAAGATCAGTTGCTTGATCCTCTAATGGCAAGATTAGTTGCTTGATCCCCTTAAGGCAATTGTCACGTGAAGCGACTTTTGAGACTTGCTCTCCCGTCTATTCGCTGGATCTTTGCCCAGAGCGTCCAGCGCGATGGCTCTTCGATGTCTTAATTTGTCTTGGCAAACCGAGTCGGCGAGTCCCCTCTTCGGTCGTCAATTAGGTTGGCTCTGGAACTTCAAATCGCATCCTGTGACGCTTGCCGTGGTTCTCTACCAGGGCTGTACTGGTAAATTTTGAGGTGAGTACACGCTGACCGGGAGAAAAACCGACTGTTTTGGGCAAAAAATTTCTGGCGGCTGTCACCCGGCAAAAAATTTCCCCATTTTCCCGTCCAAAAAATCTGACGACCATTTTTGTCATCCGGCCAAAAATTGACTAAATTTTCCCGTCCGAAAAAGCTGACGACATTTTTTGTTTTAGTCGTTCGCTCCGGGATTTATGAAAAATACACCTAAATAGCCCTTTGCCATTCTCGTGCGTATACCCAAACGCCCTTTGTGAGGTAAGTATACGAAGTATACCCGCGTATACCCTGGTTTTTCGCGGTGACTATACGATGCCGTTTTTTCCGGAGGTGAGTATACGCCCTATACCCGCGTATACCCTTGATTACAACTCTGTTCTCTACCCTTGCCGCCACGTTTTATTCCTTCGTAAGACTTCTATTTATAGCCGTGGTTTCATCGTGAGTGCTCCTAAGAGTAGTACCTTTGAATGGGAGCTACACAAATCTACGGCAATGATGGAGCAAAGGTCATCGAAACGTTTTCGAAGTGTTTTGAATAATAATTATGAATGATGTCTAACAACCTGAACGATACAATGAGACGAGTAGACCTACAGTAACCAACCTTGGCCTCATATGGATAAGAATCTTCGGTGTCGATTCCTTTATTGGCTTGGATGTAATTAAACGCTTTGATGGCCCTGCCACCGTTGCAACCATGGTTACCAGAGACTCCAGAACAGTCGACCAGTTGCTGTTCACTGAGTGACACCATTCGCCTTGTCTTGCGGAATTGTTGTCCCTCCAGAGAACCAGTCTAACAGCAGAACACCAACAACTATAATTACTTCGAGCATTATTCACCGACAAGGTGATCATAGGACTCATGGTTAAGTTTGTAGTCTTATGCTATAATGTTTCATGTACATTGTACACCAATCCTGTCTGGACGGAAATATATTTTTAAGATCGATAAGCTTGCATTCTATGAAGAAACAATTCTCATCATCACCGGCCTTAGTATCTGTCCCACCCCTATGATCGTTTACGGTAACTCGACCCGGATCATCTGCGGATAACTCTTTCAACTCGACGCGCGCTCTTGAATAAGCTGGTGCCCCCGCGCTTGGCACGTAGCATTGGCATGCACTAGATTAAGGATTTCTTGGTGATTAAATTGATTTTTTTATAAAGCCCTTGATATCCATCAACTGCCGACAGGTTTTAGGCCTAGGCTACTTTAAAATATGAGAACTTACCGCACTGAAAGCCCAACACGAACCGCATTTACCCTGAAAACATGAGTTCAAAATAAACATTTTCATATTTACAAGACGTAGCCTAATTACATGAAATTTCAAAAGGTATGAGCTATAGACCTATGCTAATATAATTTATCATGGACGAGTTCTTTTCAACAAAGCAACATTTTAACGTGTTTCAGTCTTCAGTTACATTTCTATCTACACAAAGAATTGTTTTTATCGATCCAGTTACTATGGTAATGGAAAAAGTTATTTATATTTTCAATACAACCCATTTCAATCATTCTTAGTAATTAATTTTATTGATTAAGCGTTCTGAATTTGACATTAACATAGGCCTATCGCAGCGGATTTACCGGACTGAGTTTACCCATGGGCGGAAACTAGGGGGGCAGAGAGATGGTCTCCCAATGCTTGATGTGCGAGACCGTCCATGCTCATGTCCACCTCAATATTTAAGAACTAGTCCTAAGTAGCATCGTGAATTTCTACAATGTGGGGTGTGAGGAAATTTCGAAGAAGTAAAGACTAAAAAGGGTCATTAGCTATTTTGACAGAAAAAATGGAACAAACGACTAAAAAAGGGGAAATAGTATTTTTCACGAGATTTTTCTCGAGTAAGTGACAAAAAAGGTAATAAGAAGTTTTGGTTGATCAACAGATCAAAATGGAAAATGTCGTCAGCGACTCAGCCGTCCGCCCAAAATGTCGCCCTTCGGCCGCTCGCATGTCTTCTCCAACCTCCAGGCCAAGTCTCCACCTATGGGTTAACACAACCCCATCCCATTAATTATCTACAGCGTATTTCTACTGCAATAATTAAAGTATATTTTATTAAAAAAATATCATGGTTCCATCGCTCATCAAACTACTAGGCTACTTCATCTCTAGTCATAATGCTCATCCAACTTCTAACGTTACTGCATTAATGTAATGTTACAATCATGCTTTAATCGTTCATAAACAAGCCTAGTTTTGCTGCACCGTTGCATTTATGGAATGCTGTTACAGTAGACCTACGTATTGGCTTTGGGTTGGGTAAATGAATCCCGTCTGTCTATCGCCAGATAGAAAAGCTTAAAAATCAAATCCAAGTTGCAGAAAATTCAAGTAGATTCAGTAGGTAATCTCTATCAAAACGGATATGTAAGATAGGGTAGAGGTAAATGGAATGTGAAACTAGCAATGAGGAAAGTAAAAACAAAATAGGCTTATTCTTGAATGAATGAATGAATGAATGAATGAATGAATTCTTGAATGAATAAATACAATCATCAGGAATCGAACTACCTGATATTTAACTCTGGAAACGTAGCCTTTCTTTCTCCAATCAACCGCATTCGGAAGAGTAAAGTCAACTTCCGGAATTAAGAAAGTTGATCCGCTAGATGGCTCCGTTAAATTAGAGGAATCTCCGCAAGTCATCATCTTCACAAACTCGGAATGTTCCTAAAGATAAGACACTTCACTAGATCGGTCTCCATTCTTCTTCCTAAGTGTTTCGTCATCTTTTGCCTACGTTTTCGCCGTCGCATCGTCATCATCATCATCATCATCATCATCATCATCATCATCATCATCATCATCATCATCATCATCATCATCATCGCATTCTTCTCTTCAGGAGAATTAGGTCTACACTGTTCTACATGTTTCTACAGTACGCGTCTCATGACGTCCCTCTGCTCCTCCTCCTCCTCCTCCTCCTCCTCCTCCTCCTCCTCCTCCTCCTCCTCCTCCTCCTCCTCCTCCTCAATCTTATTCTGTTTGTTTCTAAATTAACGTCTACGGCTGTTACAAGGCGGATTTTTCATTCGGAACTTAGTCACACCTTCTCAAGAACCCTTGTCATGTCTCATCTGATCCTCCACATTCCAATTCCCGACCCAGACTACACCCGCATTCGTAGCTGTTCCGCTTCTCTGATCCTATTGTAACTCGATCCGCACCACCTTTGGACTACTCTTGCAGACAACACTTTTGAGGCTACGCAGCGCTTGTGAATAAGTTGGTGCCCCGCGCGCAGCTTTCGACTGGCGCTTTAAAAGTTTGGAGATTACGATTACGATTACAAAACACCATTATAATCATTCTTATCATCATAGCCTATTCATATTCTGGGGCGCGGTGGTGTAGTGGTGGCGTCGTTGCCTTGAAGCCGGAAGGTTCGAGGTTCGAATCCACCTCAAGTCGCTGCATAGGGACCCTGGGCAAGTCCTTCACTCGCAATTGCTCAGCGCTTCGACGTGAAACTCCGATGCAGTGTCCGCTCTGCAGTCGGGAGCGCCTCTGAGTAGAGTGCTTGAAGGGGCAGTATAAGAAGTGCACATACAGACAAACACCTTTTTGACTCTGAAACTGTGTTGCGTTACGTTTCTTGACTTATGGCCCTGGCGAAGCTTCCGCCCGCATCAGCCGCTCCTTTGTGGGCAACCTCCAGTCGTCCCTGTCCTGTGCTCTCCGCGCCGCCTCTCCCACGGTTAGTCCCATCCTCAGGCAGTCCTCTTCTGCCACATCCGTTTCTTGATCAATCGGATTGCAGGGCGACTGATCAGGTCTCTCCCTCTTGCTCGGTTCAGATTTAGCCAGGACCGAGTCCTGTTGCCCGGTAGAGAATTGAATATTTTCTATTGATGCCATTAGACAATATCATCGCACCCTACTTTTCTTACAACGTAGTAAGATTGGCAAAGTTAAGAATTACAGATTTTCCATTAATGTCAATAAAGTATTTTTGTAGCATACCAGGTCACTGAATTCATTGATGCCCATCGTGAAGCTCTTCAGTCCTTTCATGTATAAATAGTTGTTCGCTATCAATTCTTTCAAGTGTTTAACGAAGATGTTTTTCCTCATAATTTCTTCTGATGCATCATCGTAACTCTTTCCTACGATCAGTTTTATAATTAATGTCTTCCTTTACAGAAGTCTTCGCTTTATTCAGAATGGTTTAAGAAAAATGTCATGTGATGTCAACGAGCTGTGTCGCGAATTGTGGAAGCATTGTGGGACGAAATCGATCAGCGTAAAATAATTAATTAATTATGATGAATCAGTCAAGCAGTGACGTAGGCGTCTTCCCGCATGCGTGGCTCACCAAGGAGGTCAATTCGAATATAAATTTTAACTTCCTTAGTATATATATATAATATATATATATACATTATATATTCGTTTAATCAGAAATCAGTTTGACAAGCCACAACACGGCTACGACATGAAGAGAAAAATAATTATAAAAAATTAGTTTGTTCATTGTTCAAGGTTTGCTTTTATTTCTTAATTTTAAAACTATTCGTTCATTTTATCATTTGTTTTAGAAAAAAAATAGGCTATTGCAAAGTACTGTAGGTATAAAGTTTTTATCATCTTTAGTTGGCAATTCAAAGTTATGAGATCTCTGGCGAAGACCGCAGCGACGCTTTATTACAGGCGGAAACAAACTCCGCAGGATATGGCATGAATTGGTGCAGACTGACGTAAGCAGCTTGTCATCAGCATCGCGAACCATGCACAAGACGTCGGGCGTATTAGGCTATCTAGCAGATAGCCCATTCGACTAGTTCTTTGCAGAAATTTGTTGAGCTTTGTCTTGTCCTCAGCTTTGGTGAGGCCCCACCAAGCAGGCACCGCATAGAGGACACAGGACATTGTATAGGGAGGCCGTGGGATTTAACCCTTATAGGGTCACGATTTTTCTTAACCGATTTTGGTCACCGGGGGGTAAAAAATACCCCCACTGTGATTCGCATGTTTCCTATGATAAACTCCGATTTTCAAGTATAAAACTAAAAGAAGTTATTTATGGAAGGTTCGCGGAATGCACTGGAACCAAAGTAACATATGCAGCACTGCAATAAAATCAAAATGGCGGACAAAATGGCGGCCAGAATATTAAATGGTTATAAGTGAAGTTATGTATGCAATGGAAACATGATTTCAGAGTCTAAATCAACATTTTCGAGGTCAAGGAATGCAATGGAATCAATTTCACTTATAATATGGCGCTGCAAGGAAACCACAATTGGGATAAAATGGCTGCCAGATTCTTGAATTGGCTATCAGTAAAGTTCTGTATCTAATGAAAATATGATTTAATAATTTCTTGGTCAAATAATTTCATGAAAGCCATTTTCTATATGTAGCATTGAGCCTATTATGCAATGAAATTATCATATCTAGTCGAAATGTTTAGTAGCCTATGATTACACTGCAGTTTAACTATTGCTGGCATTAAATATGTGCCATATTCAAACTTCAATGTTTCATAACTTGATTTATCAATAGTTTCATGACTTGACAGATAAAGGGTATACAGTCTATTCAGTCATTGTTGCTGTCAATGCAATTGCGTTCAAGTGTACATGGCAAGATCGCACTTCAACAGCAATAGGGCTTGATGCTACACTGTTTGACTTCGCGTGATTTGCTGTAGACAATTTCATGTAATCATCCTAGTTTTATTAAACCAAAACGATTTCTATTATAATGTCCAGATACTGATAAGGAGACATTTTAACAGCAAGACACTCGTGTGTAAAGCATGCATAATGGTATGACAATGCTATGTTTAAAAATTCCTGAGTAAAATAGCTAGGACGTTGTGCATTTTCGTACTTTATAGCTGATTTGGGTGCATAAACAGATGATGCACTGCCTTTAAAGCCAAGCTCGGATAACGAAGGAGGAAGGGGCAGTGTTGATGATTCAAGGGGGAAAAGACAAATTATTACTGCAAAAAGAATCGCTACATTTGGAACATGGAATGTTAGAACACTATATACGACTGGAGCCATGACTATGCTAATAAAGGAATTGGAAAGGTTAAGATGGGATGTCATCGGAATAGCGGAAACGCATTGGACGGGAGTGCAGGAAAGCTGTGTGCAAGGGTATAAGATCATTAGCTCTGGGAGGGAAGAGGGACACAGGTCGGGAGTTGGGTTGATTATGTCAAAGACTGCCCAGCGAGCAATGATGAGCTACAACCCAGTAAGCGACCGGATTTTATCTGCCAGGTTCAGGACTGTGACTGGAGCTGTGACGATATGTCAGATATATGCACCGACGGCAGATGCAGACGATGCAAGTATCGACTCATTTTACAATGAATTACAACAGGAAATCAGCAGAACTCCAAAGAGCGACTCAATAATACTCATGGGTGACTTCAACGCAAAGGTCGGTACGGGGAATGAAGAAACGAAAGGGGTCATGGGAAAATACGGCATAGGAGAGAGCAATGAAAGAGGAGAGATTGATAGATTTTTGCTATGTGAACAATTTAGTCATAACAAACACAAGATTTAAGCAGACTAAGGCAAACAGAAAATGGACATGGGAGGCACCAAATGGACATACACACAACCTTATTGACTATATTATCGTCAGTAGAAAGCTATTGGGCAGTGTGAGAAACAGCAGAGCATTTCCAAGCGCGGATGTAGGATCGGACCATCAATTGGTTATGATGAACATAAGACTCAAGCTAAAGGTAAAGAAATCAGTTAGAAGAAACAAGAAGATTAACATCGATGAACTTAAGAATGAAACTGTCAGATGTGAATATCAAACAAGGATAAATCAGAGATGGGAAGCGACTATGAAGGAGGAAGTCGAGGGAGTAGAAGAGGAATGGAACAAGGTGAAACACATAATACAAGAAACATCAGAGGAAATATTGGGTTATAGAGAAGGGAGTGGTCACGTGGAATGGCTGTCAGAGGCAACACTCAAACTCATGGAAGAGAGAAGGAGATATAAAAACAAGAGAAAGGAAGGCCCAGACATGGCAAAGCAGCACAATTACTTATGCCGAATAGTCAAAAAGAGTGCCAGAGACGATAAAGAAAAGTTCATAAAAGAAATATGCAGCAACGTTGAAAAAGACAGAGCCAACAACAAAACAAGAGCAGTCTATGAGGGCATAAGAAGAATCACGCAAACACACGCTCCGAGGGTAAAGTCAGTGAAGGATGAACATGGCAAAATACTGACTGATCCAGAGGATGTTAAGAGCAGATGGAGGGAATATTTCGATAAACTGTATAATGATCCAAACAAGACAGACGATAGCTATTTGGAAAACATCGCGGAAGTGGAAAACCCGGAGGACATACCGGCACTGGGAGAAGATGAAGTAAAGGCTGCAATCAACAGAATGAAGCACAGGAAGGCTCCGGGATTGGATAACATCACGGCAGAGGAAATACAAGCGGGAACAGAGGGAATGGGAATCAAGATCATGCATAGACTTTGTCAAAGGGTATGGGAGAGGGAGGAAATACCATCGGACTGGAAACGATCCATTGTTATCCCTATACACAAGAAAAAGGATAAATTAGAATGCTCAAATTACAGAGGCATAAGCTTGCTCTGCCACAGCAGTAAAGTTTTCTCAACAATAATACTACAGAGAATTAAGATGAGGACAGAAGAGATCTTATCGGAAGCTCAGGCAGGATTCAGGGTGAACAGGAGCACTATAGATCAGATATTCACTCTAAGACAGTTGGCAGAAAAATATGAAGAATTTGGACAAGAACTTTATGTATGCTACATAGATTTTCGAAAGGCTTTCGACAGTGTATGGAGAAAAGGACTATGGAGAGTCATGAGACATTACGGATATCCAGAGAAAATAATAAGAATACTGGAAAATGCCTACGAGGACACTTTCAGTGCGGTAAGGGTGGACGGAGAGCTGTCGGAATGGTTTAAAACTATTGTGGGAGTGCTGCAGGGATGCGTTTTGTCGCCGCTGTTATTCAACATATTTCTAGAACTAATCATGGCTATGGCATTGGATGGAACAGAGGAAGGAGCAGTGATCGGAGGACAGACTATAAGGGACCTGAGGTTTGCGGATGATATCGCCCTTCTGGCAAAGCAAGCAAATGGACTACAAGAGTCACTAACTAAAGTGGTTCAAGTGAGTCGGGAAATGGGAATGAGTATAAATGTACTGAAAACGGAAAGCCAGTTCCTTGGAAGGGGCAACATCAAATTTCAGTTAGAAGCAGATGGACACCAACTAGAACAGGGGGAGAGCTTCGTGTATCTGGGGGAACCATTAGCACAAATGGAGAATCTGAAAAAGATGTGGACAGAAGAATTGGGATAGCCAGAGGAATACTACAGGTGCTGGGTAAGGTTTGGAGCTCGAAGGAAATAGGAAAAGCCACAAAAGTTCAGATGTATGAGACATTAGTGCTGAGCGCATTGCTGTACAATTCGGAGACTTGGACACTAAGGGAAGCACAGAAGCAGCGGCTGAGGGTGTTTGAAATGATGTGCCTAAGAAAGATAGAAGGTGTCACGAGAAGGGATAGAATAAGGAATACAGAGATATATAGCAGACTGAATATTCGCCATGATATAATACACAAAATCCAGAGCAAACGGCTACGCTACTTTGGCCATGTAACCAGAATGCGGGACGAGAGATACCCAAAGATAGCGGTCAACGGATATGTGCATGGTAAAAGAAAAAAGGGAAGACCAAAGAAGAGATGGTTCGACATGATACAAGAGGACTGTCGGGAGATGGGTTTTTCCATACAAGAGGCCACACACAAAGCTCAAGAACGAGAAAAGTGGAGATTTTCCATAGCTGGGCGGCTGTCACGTGCGAAAGCATCGTCAAAGCCATAAGTCAAGTCAAGTCAAGTTGGGTGCATGAATAACTAATGAAACTGGATGCATTCTGTGCATGAAACATGTTTAGGAAAAGTCACAGAAGCGATTTCTTCAAATATTTCAAGGGATAAAAATTTCCGTCAAAAACCGAGATGGGTTATTTTTTACCCCCCCCCCCCGGTGACCCTATAACGGTTAAGGATTCCGAGAGCGTACAAAGAGCGGGAGCAAGTCCCCAATAATGTCCATAAATAACACCTCTATACTCACTTAAAGTGTTGTTGACATTACCCGATATTTTGGCGGAGTTACAGTAACGTTTTTTGTGAATGAATCACCGTGTATAAGCTTAATGGCCTCAACTAAACTTTAATATAGCCTACACTATTTACATATGCATCACATAGGGGTCGATTCTGGGACCGCTTCTTTTTCTATTATACATTAATGATTTATCTATGTCCTCTACTATATTCAATTTTTTTTGGCTGATGATGTTAATGTTTTCCTTTCACACCACTCCCTTGACTGCCTATTTAATATTGCAAATAATGAACTCAATTTAATAGGTGAATGGTTCAAAACTAACAGATTATTCCTTAACTTAGACAAAACCAATTTTATGTTATTTCATCCCAAAAATAAAAATGTCCTAGCTGTGAATAAATCTCTTTTAATCAACAATATTCCTATTACCCAAACTAATTCTACTAAATTTCTTGGTGTTATTATAGATGATCATCTTACTTGGCGTGATCATATTTCAACCAACTCTAAAAAAAATTGCCAAAAATATTGGGGTCTTACTCAGAATTAAAAATTGCCTCCCTAATAAAGTTCTTATTGATCTCTACTACTCACTCATCTACCATTATTTGTCCTATTGCAATATATCTTGGGGTTCCAACTATTCCTCTCGACTCAAACCTCTGATCACTCTACATAAACGGGCCATAAGAATTATCTGTGGTGCACATTGGAGAACCTCTACTGCCCCCTGTATTTAAACCATATGTTGCTTTCTCTACCGAACATAAATAACTTTCAAATTGGCCTCTTTATGTTTCGCTATCATCACAATTTATTGCCTAATTCTTTCTTAAGTTACTTTACTGTTGGCTCCAAAATTCATAATCATGCCATCAGATATGCAAAGTGTTACCGTAGTGAGTATGCGGCGTTATGCGCGCTTAAAAATTAAACAATTTTCTATTAAATATCTGGGTCCTAAAATATGGAATGAACTCCCGAACTACTTAATCTCTCTTCAATCTATTGGCCTTTTTAAAAACTACCTAAAAATATCTTATAATCAATTAATGGTTTTTGTTTTAATTATATAACATCTGATACCACTTTGATCATTATAGTTTGATCATCATAGTTTGGCACTTCCAATTATATGCTAATTATATTCCTCAGTCCATATTAGGCTATATGCTGTGTCCCGCATGCATCACTTCCTCATTTCTGCCTTTAAGGAAATTCCTATTTTGCACTAATCGCTTTCTTTGTCTTTTTCTATGTTCTTTTCTTTTTCTCTATTCTGCATAACAATAAATTTTCTTCCTCAGCTGTCATGATAATATCTTTCTTTCTTCTTCCTGTTAGTGGGTGCCTATAGGTTAGCGGGGTCATTCCCTTTCTGGGTCACCCTTTCACAGGGATCATCTATTTCTATAGCTGCTGATGTTTTGTTCATTATTTACATTGTGTTTGCTTATTTTGTCAGTTTCGTCTTTGTTGTTTGTTGATTGTCCTCATTCATTGATCTCTTTGAATAAACAAATTTGACTTGACTTGACTTGATAGAGTGAGTTGGTCTAAAGGCAAAACGACAAAGTGAAAGGAAGTTACATCAATTAAGACTGTATAATAGGGAACGAAGCAACAATGAAAATGAAATGCTCAAAACTGTTGAGCCAATAATTATAGAACATGATAATTGAAACAAACTAATAGGCTATTTAGACTAACTACCGGATAGAGACCATTCTACAAACACAATGACATTACCGTAATTGCTTTTGAATGATTGCCACTCCTCTTCAACTTCCCTCAACGATGGAAACTTGATCTTGTGTGGCACTTCTTCTCCATCGCTTCTGCTTGGGTCAATCAAACGCTGCCACGGAAGACGATGTGGTGCCGCAGATGCCACGATCACCAAGCAAGACGCAATCAGAAGAAACGAATACATGCTTCCTCACTTCTTAAATAGACAATGCATTATAACATTGTCAGTTTAAATAACTTATACTTAGACTTAGTTCCTTCTGTTCCGATCGGAGCATGGGTCAACAAGTCTTCGGCACTCCACACGGTCGCCAGCCACCTCCTCTGCCTCGTCCCAACCCAGCCCCATTCTCTCCAGGTCTTCCTTGAATGCACGTCTCCAGGTGTTTCTTGGTCAGTTTAAATAAAGTCACATAAAACTTTAATAAATTTATAAAATATAAAAATATAAATTAAAGTTTAATGTGACAGTTTAAATAAAGTCACATAAAACTTTAATGTATAAATAGCTATTTTATTGGATGAATAGTGAGCCTGCTCTGGACGTGCGAAAAAGCCATCGACATAATAATTATTAAAACACTTTATCGACCTATAGTCGAGTGCAACGAATCAACGATTGTAATAATATTGTAATCTAGAAACTTCTACAGTGCCCACAAAATCCCAGTCTCGGGAATCCGCTTTATTCACAGGCGCTCGAAACAAAATCGATAGACATGCAGCGGGTCAAGATCCGAGGAGTCAGTCAGGCAGATAGATGGACGGCTAAGGTGGGTGATGTTTAGAGTTGAAATGGCGAGGGATGTGAGGAGAAGTGGAAGAATCAGGATAGGATTTGTGAAATAGCATTGTTTTCAGTTTTGAGTGAAACACCTGTCACAGTTGGGAGATAGCGAGAGGTGGAGCTTTGGTGAGTTCGTAAGATGGATCAGAAGTTAGTCTTAATGCTGGCGAAAGTTTGTTTCAAAGGGATGGAGCGGCAACGGCTATGGAGCGGTTTAGTGATGAGGTGATGGAAGGGCGAAGCAGTGTAAAGGAGGACGAGTAGCGTGTTGAATGAAGTGATTCGATAGTGAAAAATTGATGAAGATAGAAAGGCTGGGAAGATTGAAGTGTAGCCTATTGCAAGTTAGTGACAGGACTTTGTATTCTATGCATTTAGGTAGTCTAATAATGATATGTTGGAAAAGTAGGGTGTCTTGGGGCAAGTTGACGGCGGGGGCAAGATGATTGTTGCGCTATAAAACTATAATGCGTGGCAGCAAACAGTCTAACAGGATGTGTAAGAAAGAACAAGGCAAAGATCTTCCTTTTGGGTAATGGCAACAACGTGACAAGATGCTTTGATTGCCGCTTTTTTCTTAAAAATACGTTTTCCTATCTACCTCTTAACACATTTTACTGTTCTAAAATAGCGTTGATTTTAATCTCAACGAATGCAGACAAAATTGGAAAGTGGATTGTTTTGTTAAGCAATTATTTTGAATTGTTATTGATGTATTTTGTGTTTCCAAATCACACTGTACAAATCATAGCTCCCAGATTTTGTTGAGTGCCCCTAAGGGGGCAAGTTGGCGGGGGCAAGTTGGCGGATGCAACCAACTAAAATGGGTAAACCTGGTGGCAGCCTACGAAGGACGTGGAAGCTTTATTTGCGACTTATGCTGAAACTTCTAAGAACAAAGGACACTACAATTTTTTTAGACATTGCTGTTTAATTGATAAAATTTATGTATCATCTTTATTAATCTGAATGTCTTAAATAACCCAAATGCAGTTTGTGACTTTGTTGAGACTTCGAAGAACCAAGGACATCAATGTTTTATACCTTGCTAATTTACTTAATTAATTTTTCCTGACATCTTTATTAATGCCGAATATATTAAAAATGAAACAACTACAGTTCACCAACTTTTCTTTATTAAAATGTTAAAAATATTGTTTGTATATATTGTCAACCAACTTGCCCCAAGCAGGCAGCCAACTTGCCCCAGCAGAGGGGCAAGTTGGTTGACTTTTGGAAAATTTTAAAGTTCATTTTTAGCAAACTTAGAATATATTTTTATGCATGATTTTGTGCTAGAATGTAGGTGTTATCAATCAAAACGTTGTGGAAAAAACCAACTTTGTTGGCATCATTGAGGATGATCAGAGGCCAAAAAACGCTTAACCCTGTCAACTTGCCCCCACTTACCCTATAGTTATAGTGATGTACTTGGCCTCATTATGCCACTGTGGTCCTTCTTAACCAACAGAGTTGATCATTGCTACTCAGTTCTTGCTGGTCACCCAACTAGCTTAATAGGGCGTCTTGACCGGGTCATGCGCTCTGCTGCTCGGCTTATTGGTCAAATACAAAAATTTTCACCCGATTTCTGCTTACTTGCGTGATGTTTTGCACTGGCTTCCAGTCTCGCAGCACATCTTGTACAGAATAGCAGCACTTGTTTGGCGGTGCCTCACTGGTAGTGCTCCGTCCTATACTTATCTGATCTCTATCGCCCTGTCTCTGACATAGCCTCCCGCTGAGCTGTACGCTCTTCGGGCAATGGGAAGCTGCTGGTCCCTGGAGCCCGCTCTCCTACCAGACAGCGTAGAACCTTCTCGGTTGCTATCATTATTATTTTTTTTACTATGCTAGGCGAACCTAATAATTATTATCGGTTCTGTATTGCGTATAAGAGACATAACGCTATTTGCGTCCACCACGCCACTACTTAATAGTATTAGAGATTCGACAAAATAGTGAAAGCCATTTGCAATTTAAAAACGTCCATTATCTGTATAAGATCTGGCTTACTACCTATAAAGCTTAAAATTAGGAATCGTGCTAAAATTACCAATTCGCTGTGAAACCCTTGAAGTCTTTTTCTTCACCGCCAATGAAGGAAGAGGAAAGAAACGTCTTCTGCAACGCACTGTCACCTCTTGCAGGAGTCTGCTCATTGCAGAATGATGTTGTCGACTTTTATAGCAGTTGCAAAAGGACTAATAGGCTATTATCATCACGGAAACTCAAGTCACGACATGCTGGTTAGGGCAAATGCAGGCTCAATTGAAATGCATAATTATTGTATATAACAAAGCACCAGCATTTTGTCATGATCTGACGCACCTCAATGTCACAATAACAGTGGCAGTAACAGATAACATTATTCAAACAACAATTTTATAAGGGTTTCACATCTGTTTCTTGCGCAGTCTCCGTGCCAGCTGACCTGCCATGCTGCTAACATCTTGAAAATGTATCTGTGTGACTTACATTTAGAGAGAATGACCTATTTTGAGGCAATTATTTAACTTTGCTGTAGGCCTACGCTCAGCTACAGGCGAGAACGCATGCATAAAATAATAGTTGTTTTGAATACATGCAAGCACAGCCTATGAATTTAAGATGAATACATAGATACTTTCATGCTTGCTTCTGCAGGTCTACATGATGAAACGAATGCACACATGCATACATACGAAGACACATAGAGGCGTATTTTACTGAGTTGGCCTATAATCGGTTTACTGGGTATGAGAACTTGAGAAGACTTGTCAGATCATTTCAAAGGCGTGGTGCTGAGTTGGACATAATTTATTATAGGCTTATTCACGAGCGCTGCGTTGAGTCAAAATTGTTGTCCGTAGGAATAGTCTATGATGGTCCGGATCGAGTTATCATAGAGTCAGAGGGGCGGGACAGCTACTAAGGCGGGTGTCGTCAGGGGTAACGGCCCGCTATTCCGAGGGTCCACTAGTCCGAAGGTCCGCTATTCCGAATATCCGCTATATTTTGTTGGTTATTCTTGTGGTTAGGGTTACAGTGGGTTAGGGTTAGGGTTGGGGTTAGGGTGGGTTAGGGTTGGGTGGGTTAGGATTAGGTTTAGGGTTATGGTTAGAGTTGGGGAGGGTTAGAGTTAGAGTTATGGTTGGGGTGGGTTAGGGTTAGGTTTAGGATTATGGTTAGGGTTGGGGTGGGTGAGGGTTGGGTTTAGGGTTATGGTTAGGGTTGGGGTGAGTTAGAGTTAGGGTTATAGTTAGGTTTAAGGCTATGTTTAGGGCTAGGGTTCGGAATAGTGGACCTTCGGAATAGTGGACCCTCGGAATAGTGGACCCAAACCATCGTCAGGGCCGGAAATTGGATAGTGGAGGATCAGATGAGATCGGGTAAGAGTTCGTTAAAAGGAGTGTTTTAAGTTTCGAATGAAAAGCCTGAAGTGTGATGGATAGAGGAGACTGAGGAAGGTGATGGTGTGTGATTAGTAACGATGGTTGAGGGACTGAAAAGGATCGGAATTCAGCAGGCAGATCATTCCAAAGGCGTGGTGCTGAGTTGGATATAACTCGGTTTGAGAACTTGAGGTGACTTGTGACCGGCGGTCTAGATAGTAAGATAGGCGGATGATCGGGTAGAACGGGTTGGCTGTATGGAGCATACAGTATGGTGCACAGTTCGCGAAGATATGTTGGCTGGGACGGAATTGCAGGGTATTATAGGACGATTACAGTAGGCCTACTGTACTCCATTGCATTGACCTGAGGGTATGCAGCTAAAATCCTATGAAATTGATATTTCATGCTAAGACTAGAAGGCTTGTTGCTGCTCAGAAAACGCATGCCGGTGGCGACACGTGTTTCGTGTTTTTCCGCAGCGTTTGTTCACTTTTCCCGATCCCGCAGTCTTTTCGTCACACGATATCTTGTTGATTACCGTAAACTTATCTCTTATTAGTTGTATTTGTCTATTTACACCGACCGCCTGTATTTTCATCTTATATAGGTTTATGTGCCATCGAGATCTCCCTGATGTGTAGTTTCTGAAACAAAACACATGCAGGCTAGAACTGTGTCCTGTGCGAAGCTTAGATATCAAATGGCCCCACAGATCAAATTAACCAGCGAATGACAATTTCATACAACTTTTGAGAAAAGGCCCCGGAACTTAAGACTTTTTTGTGATTAATAAACAAGTTAGTTGTGTTTAGTTGAATCTGCAAGCACACGTGATTACAAGCATCTATAGTCCTGCATCTTTAAAATTTACTATAGCCTAACAATATCAGATAACAAAGTCACAATAATTATACAACTCTATTTTCTTTTTTTAAAGATGGTTCAGGAACTGAAAAAGATCGGAATTAAGCCGGCAGATCATTTCAAAGGCGTGGTGCTGAGTTGGATATGTCTCGGTTTAAGAACTTGAGATGATTCGTTTTGTTACTCGATGCGACTAGCAAAACGACTTTTGAAAAATTTAGATTTAGTCAATCCTACAACACATGTGAAGTTGTCCTGCAATAGAGGTAGTAGCCTAATGCGGATGGTTGCAATGGCCACGGAAAACAATTTTTAATATTCTCTTTATTAACAATCCGGTTGACACACCGCATCCGGTTAAAATGTACAATTATGCAGTTTAAATAATTCACAAGAACGGAGATTACAGAATACACTAATCTTGACCATACTAACTGAGCAGACAGCCTGCAACAATCGGCGCTAATAACGCCCTATAATACAAAGCATATCCGCCCAATGGGGGCTCGAACTCGCTGCCTCTCTCACTCTGCGCCAACGTGTTATCCACTACTATACCGGTGTAAAGGTTTCAAATTACCCCCTCCTAAACATTACCCCCCCCCCGGTAACTTGAAACCGGTTTCAGATTACCCCCCGGAAACTAGATTTGCATCAATCATCGCATTTATTGCACTAACAAAATCAGAAAAATCATCCCGCTTCCTCTTTTGGTCTGAAGAATATCATCCGTCATACTACTTCGTGTTTTGTTACCAATATTTTGATCCGAAAATAATAATAGCCTCGAAGCCATTTTCTCCATTTTAACTTCAGCGGCGATTAGTATTTTAGTTACGGGTGAAAATATTGATAACAAACCACGAAGTGGGATGACGGATGAAAATCTTCAGACCAAAACAAGAAGCGGGATGATTTTTCCGATGTCTTTAGTGCAATAAATGCGATGATTGATGCAATTTACAGTTTGCAGGGGGGGTAATGTTTAGGAGGGGGTAATCTGAAACCTTTACACCTGTGTATTTCAGATTACCCCCTAATAAACATTACCCCTTGCAAACCTGTAAATTGCATCAATCATCGCATTTATTGCACTAAAAAATCGGGAAAAATCATCCCGCTTCTTGTTTTGGTCTGACGATTTTCATCCGTCATCCCACTTCGTGGTTTGTTATCAATATTTTCATCTGTAACTAAAATACTAATCGCCGCTGAAGTTACAATGGAGAAAATGGCTTCGAGGCTATTATTTTTTTCGGATCAGAATATTGATAGCAAACCACGAAGTGGGATGACGGATGAAAATCTTCAGACCAAAACAAGAAGCGGGATGATTTTTCTGATTTTTTTAGTGCAATAAATACGATGATTTATACAAATCTAGTTTCCGGGGGGGTAATCTGAAACCGGTTTCAAGTTACCGGGGGGGGGGTAATGTTTAGGAGGGGGTAATTTGAAACCTTTACACCGGTGTAAAGGTTTCAAATTACCCCCTCCTAAACATTACCCCCCTGCAAACTGTATTTTGCATCAATCCTCGCATTTATTGCACTAAAAATATCAGAAAAATTATCCCGCTTCTTGTTTTTTTCCCGAAGATTTTCATCCGTCATCCCACTTCGTGGTTTGTTGTCAATATTTTCATCTGTAACTAAAATACTAAACGCCGCTGAAGTTACAATGGAGAAATGGCTTCGAGGTTATTATTTTTTCTCAATCAAAAACTTGATAGCATACCACGAAGTGGGATGAGGAACGAAAATCTTCAGACGAAAACAAGAAGCGGGATGATTTTCATGAATTTTTTAGTGCAATAAATGCGATGATTGATGCAAATCTAGTTTTCGGGGGGTAATCTGAAACCGGTTTCAAGTTACCGGGGGGTAATGTTTAGGAGGGGGTAATTTGAAACCTTTACACCGGGAAAAGTTCTGGAAAAGTGTATTGTCTCAGATAGGTTGCTATTGAAGATGTCGTCCAGGCTCTTGCTTGTTACATGATCGTAAGCGGCTAGAATTTGGCGGCGTGTGTTCTGCCATCTTCAAACTTTTAATATTATTAGAACAATTGATTTATTGATTGATTGACCCAGCACATGATAGTCTTGGGACGCCAAAGGGCTTCTGAGGATTTGTAGCGTTCGTATAACGACTCGCAATAGGACGGATTAACCCTTGCATGGCTACCACAAAATTATATTCGAGTAACGCAATAGCTTGTTAATGACCTTCTACGAATTTAAATCATACTCCAGTTTGAACTAACAGAGAACACGAATAAATGGCGATGCCAGCTCGGAGTAGGAATGCAAGTAGCCTACAGCACACGCAGTGTACAATGACAGTTGATCTTTGCGTCCTTTTGTCTAGGTCTAGGATGACTGTCATGTTCACCCTATGCGCGTTCCATTTTGCTTTGTCCGTTGCACTCTTCATATGAAATTTCTCGTAATACAAAGAACGCAATGATTCTGTATGTTACCAACCATCATTTTTAAGAATGCTTGCGGCAATTCTTAATAATTAGCCTATTGTCTCTAAGTACCATTGGACGTTGGATGAGCGATGAAAACACTTTTTTGACGTGAAAATATTGTATCCCATTACAAGTTGTATGAGTGTAACGCAACAGAAGTATGAGTTGGAAGAAGGCTGAAAATAATGGTCAACATAATATGTCATAAATAATTTGACGACGATGTTCGTATTGGGATTTGGGTGAAAGAGGTCGGGAGCGTCTCTCAAGAGTGCGCTATATTATGTCTGTATTTGCTATTTCAGTAAATCTGTTCGATCTCTTGTCTGCAACAGTACTCTAGAAAAGGAGCTTCACAAATTGCTCATGTTTCTCTATAAATATTAGTGTTTAAACTGCAACATTGTGTTGAATGATTAGCCGCATTGTGAATCGGAGGCGGTCTTTAATACTCGAATTTATGCAGCACCAGGTTGTTGATCCCAACTGAAACAATTGAGGGAGTCCATGTCGATGCTAATGTCGAGTCGAAATCTGTCTACAGGAGGGAGCATGGATTCGAACCCAGAGGTGCGCAAGCGCCTTGCTCAGACGCCCGGGCTAGCCGCGGACGTTAAGGCCAGAAGGTCGACTCCCATGGAAGGGACACACGACACTAATATCAAAATGCCATCTGCGGAGCTCCGCATGCAATCGAATGTAAATGCAATAAATATTAAAGGGTGGAGTGAGAACATGCTCTGAATATCTCGCTTGCAGAAGCTGTAATATTGCTTTAGGAACGCCCCTCCGACCTCAGTGTAAAATGCACTGAAATAGCAGCACAAAGCAACTCCATGAATCGGTGTCATAATTTTCGTCAAAAGAGATATATCAAAGAGATTTCGATAGATGTCACAAGGTAGGCCTGTTAACAAAGTTCGCCGCTTTGAATTTTGAATTTAAAATTTATGTTTAATTTCACTGTTAAATTATGCCTTTAAAAATATTCTTGGCTTTGAGTTTCCAATTTAGAGAGTCGGTTTAACCTACGTTTGACTCAATGTCGTTTTAACGACCAAATGACGATTTTGCAACATGGAGAAGTCGAGGTTTGTCCACAAACAATGAGTTAAACTGCATGTAGAAGGAGGAAGAAGCAACGGGAGAGAGCGGAAGACTTGGATGGATAACATCAAAGAAGATCTGAGGGAGAAAGGCAACAGCTTAGCCGAGATCGATGAAACAATTAAATCAAATCAAATCAAATTTAGAGGTGAAATAGAACCTGGATTGACGAAAATAAGGCTTGAGAAATGGAAGCTGGATGAAGTTTCTCTAGAGGTGAAATAGAAGCTGGATGAAGGTTTTCTGTCGGTGAAATAGAAGCTGGGTTGACGAAAACAACGCTTGAGAAATGGAAGCTGGATTAAGGTTATCTGGTTGAGAAATGGAAGCTGGATGAAGGTTCTCTAGAGGTGAAATGGAAGCTGGATAAAGGTTCTCTAGAGGTGAAATAGAAGCTGGATGAATGTATTATATGGGGGTAACTTGAAACCGTAGGGGGTAGGATGAAACCGTTTTGAGATAACCCCCGAGGGTAATTTGAAACCGGTTTCAGATTGGGGGGGGGGGGGTAATCTGAAACCGGTTTAAAGTTACCGGGGGGGGGTAATGTTTAGGAGGGGGTAATTTGAAACCTTTACACCGGGTTTGGTGACTCACATCCAGCGTTCTATGTAGCCTACAGCACTACTCTGCGTGCAGACCTCACCAATCTTATTCTATCAGGCACGACTGTTCATAAGTTGCTTTAAAAATATTATTTCTTTTCTTGATGCAGGTAATAGGCCTATGTTTTATCATAGCTTCATAACAAATGCAAAGCGTTGTCTTCTTTTCAATCATGTACTACCCGCAACATTATGTCGAACCGCCACAACTTGGACCATAGGTACGAGCAGGGCTGTACTGGTAAATTTTGAGGTGAGTAGGCCTACACGCTGACCGGGAGAAAAACCGACTTTTTCTGGCAAAAACATTTCTGACGGCTGTCATCCGGCCAAAAATTTCCCCATTTTTCCGTCCGAAAAATCTGATGACTTTTTTGTCATTTGGCCAAAAATTTCTCCATTTTTCCCGTCCGAAAAATCTGATGGATTTTTTATGGTAATTCGCTCCGGAATTCGTGAAAAACACACCTAACTATCCTTTGCCTTTTTGGTGCGCAGGCTATACCCACACGCCCTTTGTGAGGTGAGTAAACCGGTACGCTGCATACCCGCGTATATCCTGGTTTTTCGCGGTGAGTATACGATGCCGTTTTTTCCCGGAGGCGAGTATACGCCGTATACCCGCGTATACCCTTGATTACAGCCCTGGGTACGAGTGTTCTACTTGGCATTTCGCTCGTGATTTTCATAATCCAGTTGATAATATTTATTCGGGAGCAACGAACGAAGCACAGGCTGTCATAGCAAACACAACAGAGTCAAGGCAAGACCAATAATAATATTCTTGCAAAAATTTCGATCCTTAGCCTAATTTTCTGCTTTATTTGTGACTTACAGGTCTACAAACAAACGTTAACTTCGATCATGCTGTTGCAAATTCACAGCCGCCTGGATTTTGCTTCCTTGATGCTTTTTTTGCGAATTCTTTCCGTGCCACTTTCGACATTTTGATCATGGAGCAATGGAGACGTTATTTATTGTAGGCCTAAATATGGCTATTCGCGCATTTGATAATTTTGCGCATGAGTATCTATAGGCTACTCACACTTGCACGGGCCATGTACACATTGGATGGGTTAATCTTGTGGCCCTCTAATAAGTATTGAAACAGATATTTGTTCATGACAATCGCCTGTTTATTTACCAATTGATCATAGAAAAATAGTTTAACTCAAATTAATGTTTTCCATTTGATATCGCGACTTGAAAATAAAAATATGTGTTGTGGTATGTCATACCCCACCTCACCTCTGGCGTAACAATTCGTCACCTCACCTCCGAAGGGTAAAAATTATTTAGGTTTGTCATTGTCCTGATTGTGTTAGGCCTACTTGCAAAAAGCCTTTGCCATAAACATATTCTAAAAGCAAACCGCATTGTGTGAGAACATAGCCTAATTATCAGGCAGTCCTAATAAGGTCAAATATTTAGAATGAAGGTAGCGCAGGAACAATCTTCGGGTAAACATGCGATCATTGATGCCGATAGCCACGTGTAGTATTTTGTGCTGCGTTCCTCTTAAGAAGCTTCCATTGAAGCGGCATATTTAGTTGTCGCATGTCTTTACAAACACTTCCGGAAGAAACTCACAACATTCATTGACATCTTTCCTGGCTGCCTCCAAAAGATTTCGTTCGCTGTAATACGCAGAGTAGACGCGACCCAGAAACAAACCGTTGTCGCTTTGAAATGCGACTTTTCCATTCCTGGTGAAGAGTTTGAACTCGCATGTTTCATCTGGTGTCATCTGTTTGGCCTCAATTTGGAATCTTCCATCACGAAGTATGTCTGTGCGTCTAAGATAGAAACCTCTGCTATCCTTTATCTGCACTTTCCCGCTGCAGAAATTCTCCACGAAGAACTGGCAGAGCGGATCCTTGGTTTTCACGAATCCGATGTACACAAAGCCATCCTCTTTTTGGATTGAGCTTAGAAAGGTTTCATTGTCAGCATAGAAGGATAGGCCTAGGTTGATCCCAGGTTGCAGCGGAGCTAAATTTGACATGACGAAGGTTCTGAAACAGATAAAGAAGACTGGTTTTACTTATAGGCCTACTCAGCACTGAATCCCTAGTGAATGTTCCGAAACATTAGTTAAAATTTAATTTCAGAATATCAATCTCCTGATCACAAAAGCAAAGTTGCTGGGAACTAATGGCCATTTTGCACTTTTGAGGCAGGAACAATTAGGAAATAACACAATAACAAGGAACGCAGTCTTATTGGCTATAGCCCAATTATAGCCATAACCTATTATAATAGGTCTACACAATGCGTCATTGCGTCAAAGTGATTTGGACATCAATGTAGTTGAAATATTTGACTTGCATACAAATTAAGACAAACGTTGGAATTGCCGATATCTGACTCATTGAACTTTATTACACAGTAGGCCTACAATCTTTCAGAGAGCTACTTCCATAATGAGTGTGTCATCTAAAGTGTGCTGTTGTCAGCCATGTCAGCGACAACAAAGGATTATCCTGGATGTAGGCCTATGTTTATTTTCCGGTAAATATTATATCATTAGGCTGAATGCATTAGGCCAATTATAGCCCTACAAGTTAGGTATCGTCACTCACAAACTCGACTAGGATTATAACTGTCTGATCGGGTTTATACTTTGATACTAATGAATTCTCAAATTAGAGCCTTTTTTCAGGAAATCATATTTTAAAAGTTAAAACAATAAATTGTCAATAATGCAAGGGCTTGGAGCAATAACGAGGTAGGCCTATGTAAGCATACCAGTGTGTTGCGAAACAGAATGCCAGCGTGTCCGGAAGATAGTCATCTACATGTATCTACCCTGTAAATTTGCACAGATCTGCATGTTTTTTAGAGCCATTAAAAACAACGTTATGTCGACATAATTATGGGTATTGTGCAGAGTTCGATCATAATCTCTACTGCAATATCCCGGTGTAACGGTTTCAGATTACCCCCTCCTAAACATTACCCCCCTGCAAACTGTAATTTGCATAAATCATCGCATTTGTTGCACTAAAAATATCAGAAAAATCTTCCCGCTTCTTATTTTGGTATGAAGATTTTCATCCATCATCCCACTTCCTGGTTTGTTATCAATATTTTAATCTGTAACTAAAATACTAATCGCCGCTGAAGTTACATGGAGAAATGGCTTCGAGGCTATTATTTTTCCGATCAAAATATCGATAATAAACTACGAAGTGGGATGCGGATGAAAATATTGAGACCAAACTAGAAGTGGGATGATTTTTCTGATTTTTTTAGTGCAATAAATGCGTTAAGCCGATTTTGCTTTGCAAACATTAATTTTATAGTCCTATACCGATGAGTAATGAGATATTATCATCGCCTAGACCTACAATGTAATGCTTGAATGTGTAGTCACTGCAGTGCACTAAAGAATCGCTAAACCATAGTTTATTAGCATGTTATCCAGCTTTCTTTGCGCAGAATTCACTTACCACTAGGCCGAGAAGTTCACTGTTTTGCTGTTCGCGTTCAAGTCTTGATTATAGGCAGACGTGCTTATAACACACTATTAACTCTTTTCAATTCGCCGTTTTTTTTAAACGTACCGGTAGCCTACTTGTGAAGTTTCGACATAATATATAATAACATTACACGAATAGATCAACGGACGGCAGTCAGCACGACGATAAAACACTGTAGGCAGTGTGTACTGTGTAGGCCCTATGCCTATAGGCCCAAACAACTGTTTAGCAAAGCCGACATCATAATAGAAAATTATTTCGCAGTCTTCGCACGCGGTAGACCGTAGAAGTTGAAACTGGCAGGCACATGCCTGGTTGATTTTCGTAAGCACACATAATAGCCTAGGCAAAATGTCAAATAGCTGCCTAGGCCTAAATGCTGTCCTGGTTTCACAAGCATTGGTTTGAAAAGAATAATCTATTTTTTGGCGTTTCAAGTCGGTAAAAGTCGACTTGTGTATAAAACAACTTCAAGCAATGTGACTTCTCTCTACAAAATTCGAATTTGGGCCAATTGCGGTAAGCAGAAACGACTCGACTCGACTTGGGATGACCAAGTTGACTGGGGTCGACTTATTAAGGTCGACTCCCAGGTCAAATTATAGCCCTACCACTGTAGGCTAATATAATTATTTGTAAGTAGCATAGAAAGGGAGTCTCTGGTATCACTTTTCGGCGGCTATGAGACGAATAGATAATAATCTTCGTTTATTGACATTCAATCTGACAAACCGCAGAACGATTACATGTACAAGGTTATACGAAATACGGCCTGCTTCGCACGACACGCAGTTCGGCTACAACAGGTTCGGTAACTTAACACTAAGATGGAGCACGTGACCAGCGGCATAATAGATCAAGGGTCAAAGTTCATGGGCAAAGTTAAGATTAAGGTAAAGATAAAGATCAAAGCTCACGGTCAGGGTCATCTTAATAATTATGACATCTTAGTTAGGTCCTCTTAAGAAGATCTGGAGATAGCGTGGGATGGAGGGAGGAAGACAGAGATGGAAGGAAGGAGGGAGGGATGGAGGGAGGGTGGGAGGAATGGGAAGAGAGATAGCGGGAGAGATGGAAGGCTGGAGGAATGTCGGAAGGGAGATAAAGTTGGGGAGAATGGGTTCCAAGCGTTCCCTGCGTCGCTTTCTGTGAGTCATTTCCGGTCGAGGTGAAGTTCAGGATTCACGACCCTGAGCAGAGTCCAAGAATTAACCTCAATTAATATAATTTAATTGTTAATTAATTAGATTCATACTGACCCAATTAAAATGATACAATTTAGATGATGTCATTTAGATGACCTAATTAAGATGGCCTTGACTATGAACTTTGGCCTGTGATGTCGCTGGTCACGTGCTCTCCTTCTATTCATGCCTTTAGCGACCGAAAAGTGATTCCAGAAACGCCCTTTATACCCTACTATTGTTCGTTGCAAAGGACTACAATAATATTATTGTAAATTAACTAAACGTAGGCGACTAAGGAAGAAAACAAGAAGAATGTTAATCAAAACAATATTGGATAGAAATGCGTGAAGATTCATATAGTATCTCAAGCGTAAAGCGTGTGATATCTCGCGTGTGATACCCAGTATTATCTATGTAGGCCTACCTTCAGAACAAAGTCAACCAGGTCAATAGATACAAACTTGCGAAGTACGTACGCCTACGAATCGGTTGCAACTAAGTAAACTCGGTCTAGAACAATTTTATTTGCAGTGTAGGCCTCGGAAACTTGGGATTATATAGCAAGAAGTTTAATTGCATATCAAGCAATTTCAAATGTCTAGTCTATGTGCCTTATAACTCAGCACGAAACACATGTTTGTTGCTCGTTAGGCCTACTTCACACATGCCTATACTTGTGTGGGCGAAGGGTTTCTTGGAAAGTGGATAATTATTAGGCCTATAATCTTCTCATCCGAGTAATCCTTTAACTCGTGATCGACCAGCTGTGTGTGTCCTTGCCTAGCGACGATCGTATCAGACATAGGGGCCCATGGGCGCCCGCAGATTTTTTTGCAGGAGGGGGGCAAAAAAATTCGAAATTTTTTTAGTAGCAAGAGCTTGAAAATGCAAAGCTGGAAATTAAGAATACGGGTATTTTTCAAAGAAGTTTCTTACACAAATTTCGAAATTTTCATTTTGTGTATAATTTGTAATACAAATAGTTTCCTTAGAAATTTGTTAAAAATCAAAAAGGAGATTTTAAAAAGTAGTTTCCTAACAGTACGCTATATAAGTCGATAGAATGAACGAATTAATAAATGAACCAAAAATAGGTGTCAGTTTTCAAGGGGCAAGTGCTCCTCTAGCTGCTTCTAAAGCGCCACTCGAAAGCCAATCGCAGGGCACCAGCTTTTTCACATGTGTCGCATCGAGTCAGAAGCCTATTCCAAGGAGTAGTCAGAAATAGGCCCGAGTCTGGAGCCAGAGGGACAGTGAACTGTTCAAGCGGGTGTCGTTTAGGAAGGTGGATGATCCGAGGATCAGATAAGTAGGCCTATGGGTATCAATTATTTTGAACAGATCTCTTTGTCAGTTTTGGGTGTAAATCCTGTGGCATGATAGCCCCTTATCCAAGTTTATCTACAATTTGACATCCATAGATTCTGTAATGGCAGCTTTTAAAATGGACAAAATGGAACCTGGCTTATAGCAGACTTGGTTTATTTAATTACAATGTTGGTGAATAAGCAAATCTCCCTGATGTAATTTTAGTGTACTTTGAGAAATTTCAAATTTTTGCATTAGTAGGCTAGGCCTATTTTTGCAGTTGTGATTATCTGCACTACAACTGGATTCCACTCAAGTAGGCCATAATCGACAGGCCTGTTTGCAGGAGGGTTGAAAGCCAATGGTCATTGTTAGTTTTAAGAAAGAGCTTGAACATGCAAGCAGAAAGTTATAAGAGCATGTTTATTTCTATAGAGATATCTAAACGTTGATTTCTGACTTTCACTGCCTGTATCATTCGTATCTGGGGTGCATTAATGCAAAGAAATTTGTTAAAAACCCAAAAGTAGTAGTTAAAAACATAGTTGCCAATTTTCCAGGGGGGCAAGTGCCCCATTGCCCCTATGTGCGGGCGCCCATGTAGGGGCCTACATGTATCCTATGCGCATGCACGCCAACCGCAAATCAATTTACGATTAATTAGACCCTATAACAATAATTATTGGCCTAATGACTGTACATCCACCTACAAATGCAAGTTCCGTGACAGTTTCCAATAAACTAAGGTCAGCTAACCGGACATGACGAGAAAACCGTCTGCTCAATTTCAACTGACAATGAGACCGCCATCCTGCTATTGTGATAATTTGAAAGAGAGGAACGCCGATTGGAGAGAGATGAAAAGAAGAGAATAGGAGAAGAAGAAGAGCGGGAGCATGTTAGACGAGGAGAAGGAACGATTCCGCAGGCATGAACTGGAGCTTAAGAAATTTGAACTAGAATCATTAGCTCAAAAGAGCGGAAAGGGAAAACACTAAGGCTGAGTTAATGTTTATTACAGAGGAAGGGGGTAAACACAAGGGTGTAAAATCTGTTCGCATTCCCAAGTTGCCATTTTTAATGCTGCGATTGATGACGTTGATGCTTATCTCCAGAGGTTTGAACACTACGCTGTTGCTCAAAATTGGGAACAGGATCAATGGGCCACCAATTTAAGTGCCTTATTTACAGGAAAAGCTTTAGAGGTATAGGCCTACGCAAGGAAGTGCTTACTGACCAGGGTTCACAGTTCATGTCAGGATTAATGGAGGAAGTGGAGGAAGTGGAGAGACTTTTATCTGTTAAGCATTTGAGCACAACTCCTTATCATGCGCAATGTAAAGGATTGTGTGAGAAATTTAATAGTACTTTGAAACAGATGTTGAAGAAACTATGTAATGAGAAACCTACTGATTGGGACCGGTACATTGAGCCACTCTTGTTTGCATACCGTGAAGTGCCCCATGAATCTTTAGGATTCTCACCTTTTGAACTGTTGTATGGTAGGACAGTCAGAGAACCTATGGAGATCTTGAAGGAGCTATGGACTGGATGATGAGATTAAGACCACTTACCATTATGTCATGGATTTGAGGAATCGATTGGAGGAGACTGCTGTTATGGCTCCCTGAACAAAGCTCAAGGGAAGTATAAAATGCATTATGACAAAAAGACGAGAGCGAGAATGTTGAAGACGGGAGATAAAGTATTGATCTTACTTCCTACTGATAATAACAAGTTGTTAATGCAATGGAAGGGATCTTTCATGGTTGAAGAAAGAATAAACTTGGTTGATTATAGAATCAAGATACGGGATGGAAAGACCAAGATTTTTCACATCAATATGTTGAAACAGTATTTAGAGCGAAAGGCAACAAATGTGTTAGGGTTCGTGACTGTTATTGATTCAGATGATTCTGATGGAACCGGGGATCTCATGGAAGAGATTCTGCTAACACATGAAGTGGAAACAGTTGAGCAGGTTAACGTCAATCCAGATTTGAATGAAGTCCAAAGATTGGAATTGGAACAGTTAATCGGGAAATACAGTGAGATATTTTCATAAATCCCCGGGGTCACAAAATTAATCTGACTGAACATAGGATTGCGTTGGTTAGTGATAAACCCTTACTATTTGGGTGAAATTGTCAAAGAAGAAATTAATAGCATGAAAACAATGAGGATAATTGAAGCATCCGAATCCCCATATTCTTCTCCATTGATTTTGGTTCGGAAGAAGGATAATTCGTTTCGACCGGTTATTGACTTTCGAAAATTAACCCTCGGGCTACCAAGAGGGGTGGTTGCCACCCCTTTAGGTTTTTCGCAAAACAAACGCGTTCCGTCTGGGAATTTTTTTTAAAAATTTAGTAGCTGTAGAGGGTTCATTGGGACACATTTTGAGCTAAAACTTTTGATGATGCCCCCTACCGTTCAAAAGTTACACCGGATATACCAAAGGTACTAGGGGTGGATACCACCACCCCTAGAACATCGTCTGTAACTTTTCCGCCCTTTAATATTAAGAGACACAAATTATACCATTCTATAGAGGGAATGTGGGGCTACATTTCCATGCTCACTGAGTTGTCTTTTGACAACCGGAAGTGCTCAAAATAAATTTAAATATATATATAAAGGTGCTTTATTTTCATAAAATTGTCATGTTTTTTCTGTTATAACTTATCCATAATTTATTTTTTAACAGAAATAAATTATGCCATTCTGTAGAGGGCATTTAGGGCTGTTTTCAGATACTAAATAATTTGTCTTTTGATGACCGGAAGTGCTCAAAATAAATTAAAATGTGTGAAAATGTTGGGTTTTTTTTACAACGCAAGCCGATATGTGTGCGTAAACGTTTTTCAGTGGCTAAAACATGTTTTTTTGGTTTTGATTGAACATAAAACACTTATTACTAGTTTTTATAGTTGAATATTGGACTTTATTATAATGTAAACTACTTGTTATACATAAATCATGTATAAAACACACAGAATCTAATATATTCCCTACGCGTAAGTATACATTTTGGGGAATTGACGGGTACCCATGGTAAAAAATTCATAATTTCGAGGGGCATTCATATTTTCTAAACCTAAATATACCATTTTGTGCAGAAATGAATGCTGAATCAAATGGTGTATTACAAGTTATGATATCTCAAACCAAACCCAAAATCCGGGTGGGGGTAACCACCCCCCTTGGTAGTCAGTGTTACAAAAAAACTTGGTAGCCTGAGGGTTAAACATGGTTAGGGCGGCTAGGGCCTACTCAATTTGATAGTGAACCTTTGCCGGAACCAGATAACATATTTTCGAAATTGCACGACAATTTTTTCTCTCAAAGATAGACTGTTTTAAGGGGTATTGGAAAATCCCTGTGAGTAAATCAGATCGGCCTAAGATTTCTTTTGCAACACCCCAGGGGTTATTTCAATTTACTCGAATGCTCTTTGGTATGATCAATTCCTGAGCAACGTACAGTATAATGATGCGATTGTTACTAGCTGAGTTAGACCACAATGATAATTTTGTGGATGATTTACTTGAATGCCCTTTGGTATGATCAATGACCGACACGGCATAATTATGGAGCGAGGAGCAGATCGATACAGGATTTGAGCAGCCACGTCGGCATGGGATCCTTCGTGGAGTATTTGTCGACGGCGTCATTGACCATCCGGCACATGTACGAAAAAGCGCAATATTTTCCACAAAAACACAACTTTGCATTCGATTCGACCTATTTCGATTTCAAATTCCACACATCCGCCTGTCGATATGCCGTCTAATCCGGTCGCGTTTTAATCGCGATTCCTCGAATCTTCTTATAGCGCATACTCAATACGTCCGTCCGTCGATCTGCATTACACTGCGGCCGAGTTGCGGACTTGTTTTTTTTTGGGCGCTAGCCGCGCGAATTCTTATAGCGCATATCTAGCTGTCGGGAAGAGAGGGGTGAGGAAGGAAAGGTGGGAAGGGAGAGAGACAAAGAGGGAGGGTAGGGAGCGGAGGGATGGATGAGGGAGGGATGCAGGGAGGCAGAGGAAGGGGGGAGGGGAGGGCGAGGAGGGTAGGGTGGAGCGGGAGGCGGAGGGGAAAATGGAAGGGGAGGTGAGGAAGGAGGGGAGGGTGGAAGGGGCGGGATGGGAAGGGGAAATAGGAAGAGGTAGAGGGAGGAAAGGTAGGGGAGGGGGAGGGGGAAGGGACAGGGGAATGGAGGTAAGGAGAGGCAGAGGAATGGAGGGTGTGAGGCAGGGGACGGTCTTTTCAGCCACAGCAAGGCGTGGCCGGGTACAGCTAGTAATCTATATAAAATAACAGTGTACCAAGTGCATAAGGTTAGATAAGGACTGTCATTCGAAATAGCTAAAAAAGTAGTCAAAAGTGCTTTCTTGTTCTGCTTGGATGTCCTGTTTCTAATAATGCCATTTTACTCTGTTCTATGCTTGGCTTATCCATAATCCAGTCATCTGCACCGGTGGTCAAACCCAACATTCTTCCTGAATTGATTGTGGCCTCCCATTTAATTACTTCAATGACGTCCTTCAACAGTGAAATTTTACAGAAGATCAACCACTGAAATTAGGATTGCTGGATGTAAAATTGTATACAATAGAGAAAACTTTATTGTATTCATCAGATTCTCAACTCATGAACCAAATCGAGAAGTTCATTGTTTTCTCAAACAACTGAATTGTGTCATGCTCCATTTGAACTTTCACCATTCTTTCGCCCTTCCTTTGCTACACTGCTTTCTGTACCGGAAAGTCTCATGATCTCCGTGTGAGATTCACGTTTACATGCAATAAGTCTTCAAGATGGAGATGTCATTACTCATTAAAATAATAATTCATTTGCCACAGTATTCTCATATATAAAATTCATATTAAGAAGTGTCGAAGTTAGTATATACCATTGTCTATGCTTAAGGAAAGTACTCTAAAAGTCGCAATTCAAAAAATTCCCCCAAACCGTTTTTAGACGGATTTTCCAAGTGATGATTACAATGTTCAATTAATTCCTCTTGAGTATCAAACATTTCATCACACACTCCACATCCATGGGATCTGGAAATGAAACATTTCACATCTGCAGAATGATCAGTGTTTATTCGATTTCCATCTGGACTTGGTTTCTTGCTCTGTTTAGAAGAAACTACTTTATTCAATTTTATTGCTAACAACTCTGAACCATCATCATCGTATCGCTTGGTCTTATGTGACACTGTTCTTTCACGTAATTCCTCCACGAAAAATGCTACTTCTCGGCGAATCTGTACCATGGTGCCTTCACAAATACTGTCATGAGAAATCTCACCCTTTTTTGCGGATCCTCTGCTGTGAGTATTCATGTGCTTTGTAAGATTACCACTTTGTGCAAATGATCTTTGACATAATTTGCACTTGTATGGCTTTATTCCTGTGTGTGTTCTTCTGTGAATGTCCAAATTACTCCTAAGAGAAAAGGTTCTGTGACATAAAATGCAAGAGTGTGGTCTCTCTCCAGTGTGCGTTCTTATGTGGACATTAAGATTTGAAATTTGAGAAAATGCTTTCTCACAAATTTTGCAAATGTAGGGTTTCTCTCCGAAATGAGTTCTCATATGAACCTTCAGACTGTGACCATACGAAAATGCTTTGTCACATATGTTGCACATGTATGGCTTTTCTCCAGTATGAGATCTTGTATGAACTTCCAATTTACAAGGTTGACTGAAAGATTTTTCGCATAAGCTGCACTTGAGTGGTTCATTACCACTGTGGATACTTTTATGGATTTGCAGGCTACCGCCATCTGCAAATGCTTTTTTACATGTACTGCATTTGTAAGGTTTTTCTCCAGTGTGGGTTCTTCTATGGATTTGAAGACCATCCGCTTGTGCAAATGATTTGTCACACAAATTACATTTGTATGGCTTTCCTTCAGTGTGAAATCTTAAGTGAAAATCCAGTTGACAAGGTTGAGTGAATGACTTCTCGCATAAGCTGCACTTAAATGGGTTATCTCCACTGTGGATTCTTTTATGGGTTCGCAGGCTACCGCCATCTGCAAATGCTTTTTTACATGTACTGCATTTGTAAGGTTTTTCTCCAGTGTGGGTTCTTCTATGAATTTGAAGACCATCTGCTCGTGCAAATGATTTGTCACACAAATTACATTTGTAAGGTTTTTCTCCACTGTGGGTTCTTTTATGGCGTCGCAGGTCACTTGCATGTCCATATTCTTTGTTACACATATTGCACTTGTAAGCTTTCTCTCCAGTGTGGATACTTGAGTGATCTTTTAGTTGCTGCCTACGAATAAAGGCTTTTTGACATAAACTGCAGGAGTATGGTTTCTCTCCAGTGTGGGTTTTTCTGTGGCCACGTAGATGAATACTTTGCGAAAATGCTTTGTGACATAAATTGCACATAAATGATTTCTCTCCAGTGTGCGTTCTTTTGTGTAAATCCAGATAATCACTTCGCGTAAATGCTTTGTCACATACATTGCACATGTATGGCTTCTCTCCGGTATGAGTTCTTGTATGACTTCTCAGAGAACTTTTTTGTGAGAATTTCTTGTGACATAAATTACACGTGAATGGTTTTTCTCCAGGGTGTGTTCGTAAGTGAATTTTCAATTCATTCCTATGAATAAAAGATTTGTGACACAAATTGCAAGAGTGCGGTTTCTCTCCAGTGTGAATCATTCTGTGACCAACCAGATTAGATTTGTGAGAAAATGTTGTGTCACATATCTTGCAAATGTATGGGTTCTCTCCGGTGTGCGTCCTTCTGTGTGCATCCAGAGTGCCACTTTGCACAAAATTGTTCTGTGACATATATTGCACACAAACGGTTTCTCTGCAGTGTGGTTTTTTCTGTGGTTATACAAATCAGTTCTGTGTGTAAATGTTTTACCACATAAATTGCACTTGTAGCGTTTTTCTCCAGTGTGTATTCTGATCTTAGATAAGTACTGCTTGTAAAGGCTTTTCACATAAATTACACTTATGTGATTCTTCTCCAGTTTGCAATCTTTCATAAGTTTTCATTGTAGATCTGTTCAAACAAAGCTTTACCAAATATATTGCACCTGTAGCATCAGCATAGTTTTCTAGAATGAGTCATTGAGTGTATTCTGAAGTCGCAACTATCTCCAAAATGTTTCTTCACAAAATTCACCTTCAAATGTTTTAAATTGCAAGACTGTGTGAAGAAGCACAAGCGGAACAACAATTTACACCATGGCTTAATACGAAATCGTAGCATACAGTTAGCAGGTTTTATCTAAAATGCTCATGCTTAAATGGAAGCTGGATTGATGAAAATGTTCTTGCTTAAATGGAAGCTGGATTGATGAAAATAAATTTAACTTAAATGGAAGCTGGATTAATGACAGCGATTCATGTTGTCCTAAATTACGGTTCCACGACAACTGTTCCACCGACAACTCGTCCAACGACAACTCGTCCACAAAATAGAAGCCGGATTAATGAGAAAGCGCTTGAGAAATGGAAGGTGGATGAAGGCTCTTCATTTATGAAATAGAAGCTGGATTTATCAAACGACTTTCATGGTTTTTTAGCCTAATTGGAAGCAGGATTGATGGTTTTCATTCATGTATTTAACATGCACTCAGCTTCTACTTCAAATCTAAAAATACCTTCATCCAGCTTCTATTTCTCGCCTGTTATTTTAGTCAATCCAGCTTCTATTTCAGATATAAAAATACCATCATCCAGCTTCAATTACCTAAGCGTTTTTTATCAATCCAGCTACTACTTCAGACCTAAAAATACCTTCATCCAGCTTTTATTTATCGTGTGTTATTTTCGTCAATCCAGCTTCTATTTCACCTGTAAAAGAACCATCATCCAGATTTCATTTCTCTTGCATTTTTCATAAATCCAGCCTCCATTTCACCTGCAAAAAACTGTCATCCAACTTTCATTTCTCAAGCGCTGGATCTGTTATCTGTAGACCAGTTGTCGTTAGACGAATAGTCCGAAGACCGGGGCGCAGACATTTCCCCTACTGGACAACCCCCCTTCGTACAAGTTTCCCGGACAAAAAACCTCTGGACAATTCCCCCCTGATTTAGGCTAGGACATTAACCCCCGGACAATTCCTCCCCTTTTGCTGAGCAAATAGAGTACTTCCGCAGGTTGGCCTATAATTTGCTTAAACACGCAGAATAGAGCGGTATCAACTCCGGCGATCGATAGCCCAATGTTTCCGCTTAATAGTCAATGGTCAAAAGACACGGCAAGTGTGCAATAAGACAGCAGGCAAAAATAAATAAGTAAGTAAAAGTCCAGCTTTTTCAATTGCATCAGCTGTTTTATGAATCCAACTTCTGTTTCAATAATGATTATTTTTCATCAATCCAGCTCCAATTTAATCGGAAACATTTTAATCAATCCAGCTCCTATTTAATTAAGAAGATCCTTATTCATCCAGCTCTAATTTAATCAACAACATTTTCATCAATCCTGCTCCAATCTAAGTTATAATATTTTTATTAACCCAGCTTCTGTTTCTCGCCTGTTATTTTCGTCAGCCCAGATTCTATTTCAAATATAAGAATACCATCATCCAGCTTCCATTACTTAAGCGTTTTTTCATCAATCCGACTTCTATTTCAGATCTAGAAATACCTTCATCGCTTACTTACTTACTTCACACAACATCACTGACTGAAGCGGGACCCCAATGTTTCGCGCGGAAACATTGGGCTATCGATCGCCGGAGTTGAGGCCGCTCTATTCTGCGTGTATCTGTGACCGCCATACTGTTTACTTCCTACCGAGACGTCACTAACAATAACCCAAACCACGAAGTGGGATGACAGATGAAAATCCTCAGACCAAAACAAGAAGCGGGATGAATGTACTCAGAATGTACTGGTAACCAAAATGGCCTCAATAATGACGTCATTGTATATGAGGGTGAGTAAGAAAGCATTGGAGAAGCATATCTATGTGATAAGCCATGCGAAATAATTTGGGACCGGAGTTCGGAGGAATGCCCAAATTTTGGTGGTCGGATTAAAAAAACAAGAACCCCTAAAGAAAAAGTCGAATCACATAAAAGTTAAATAAGGATGATTTAAAATTGGAATCAATAATACGGCGAACCTGCGGAATATTTTAATTCTTTGATGTCACTCTTCTCCATATCTCAAAATGGCTAACACGAAAAAGTATCATATCTCAATAATGGCCTCTGAAGATGGATTAATCGCTGGTGTCCTCTTGCGACTACAGAGTGTGTCGGCACATGAGAATCGTAATCGTAATCGTAATCGTAATCTCGAGACTTCTACAGCGCCCACAAAAGCCAAGTCGCGGGAACCAGCTTATTCACAGGCGCTCAATCAAAACAAAATCGATAGGCAGCGGGTCAAGTCCGGAGAGTCAGGCAGGCAGATAGATGGACGACTAAGGTGGGTGATGTTTAGAATTGAAGTGGCGGGGGATGTGAGGAGAAGAGGAAGAATCAGGATAGGATTTTAGAAAGAGAAAAGGAGTGTTAGGTTAATGAGATAGGAAATACTTTGTTACCCTGGAACTACAAGCTTAAAAACCCAGGATGGAATCCCAACCGCTCCATCAGCTGTAAGCAGCCATACTATTAGTGTTGCTAATGTAGACCTACAGCGTTCTGTCTGTTGTTTATTGAATTAAACTACTATAGGCTACACATATATTATAATAGAGCTAAATAAATCATAAGAACTTGAACAGGCTATGAATATTCATGAAGCCGACCCAACGCCGCCATTTTTAAGCGTCTCGTTTTTCGTTTCACCTCCGTCAAGATGGTTTGATATTCATGCATTTTATTATTTGTTATCCAAATAAATTGAAATAATATAAAATCTAAGGTAATCTACAGAGCCCCTAAAAGGACATAAATGCAAAACTATTTTATCGATAATATCTCGTGCGCACGAGATAATATCTCGTTCGCACGAGATAATATCTCGTGCGCACGAGATATTATCTCGTGCGAACGAGATATTAAGTCGTGCGCACGAGATAATAAGTCGTGCGCACGAGATATTATCTCGTGCGAACGAGATATTAAGTCGTGCGCACGAGATAATAAGTCGTGCGCACGAGATATTATCTCGTGCGCACGAGATAATATCTCGTGCGCACGAGATAATATCTCGTGCGCACGAGTTACTAAGCCAATCACAGATCGTTTATGTGATGCGTCACGGATGATGCCTCTGTATCTATATATTATCGATGGTGGTTTGTAGGATAACCTTGAGCAGAGATAAGTAAACATATACATCGAATTTTGACTAGTCTAATACAGAATATTTCTGCGTGTGTTCGGACCACTTTACTACAAGTTAGTGTGTCATACTCATTTTACAAGGTTTTAGACTATTCTGGCTGACTATGAACATTGCGCATTGGTTAACACAGTTGACATGGAGAGAGAGAGGTTATGAGTTCGAGCCCCCGTTGGGCGGATATACTTTGTAGGCTGCTATTACCATCATGTAATGCAGGCTGTCTGTTCGGTTAGTAGTTAAGTTTCATTTTAATTAAGATTACTGCATAACCGGTACATGTAAAGCGCAGTGCGTTTGCAGGCATTACCGTACATTAAAGGGTAATCCTGCAGTTTAGGTGCTTTTATTATTTTGCATTGCTTTCTTCAACACTAGTCTTTGGTCGCTGTTTTGACGCGAGAATATGTTTCTCATTTATCCAGCCTCTATTTCTCCCGCGTTATTTTCGTCAATCCAGGTTCTATTTAATAACACCTTCATCATGCTTCCAGTGTTAATGTGTTATTTTCGTCAATCCAGCTTCTTTGTCAGGTATAAAAACACCTCTATTCTGCTTCTATTTTTTAAGCGTCTTCTTCGTTCATCCAGCTTCGATTTCACCTAATATCTCCATCATCCAACTTCCATTTTTAAAGCTTTTTATCATTCATCCAGCTTCTATTTAAAATATATAAAACCTTCATCCAGCTTCCATGTCTTAAGCTTTTTATCATTCATCCAGCTTCTATTTAAAATATAGAAAACCTTCATCCAGCTTCCATGTCTTAAGCTTTTTATCATTCATCCAGCTTCTGTTTCAGATCTGTTAAAACATTCATCCAGCTTCTGTTACTCATGCGTTTTTCATTAATCCAGCTTCTATTTCAGCTTTCTTTTATAGTTCAAAGGAGAAAACATTTTCAATGTCTTCCTACAAACTATTGCTGATAACTATCCCGTATAACAGTGCAAAATAATAAAAGCACCTGAACTGCAGGATTACCCATTAAAGAACGAAAAACCATCTTTGCTTTAGCTGATCATCTTGTTAAGGTCTCTTTCCGTAGTGATTCTTCCTGCAACAGTTTCATCTGTCCATCTGTCATATAATGTTTATGTAAACTGGTGAATTGAAGATAATGAAATTAATCAACTTATTATTTTTTAAAGCTATTCCACATTCATGCTGCTGTTATTGAATATGGAGAACCCCTTTTCCTGCTCGTTTAGTCCCAGAAACTTTGGATCGTGTTCTGTGAACGTATGCAGTATATACTATAAGCAACAATAGCCTACTATAGCCTAGTAACTGTTTACTGGAGTATCCTAGAGCATTATAGTCCTGATGTAAAGGAATAAAGGAATTAGCCTACACACACTGAGCACTGATAGAGAGAGTGTTCTCAATTATGAAAGTGCTGCACTCAGTGTACTAACAACTAGAGCAGGTTGTAGATTTCAACACTGAAACCTGTGCTCAACATTAAATTTAACAGTGATAATATTATGTTCGAAAAGCGTTCACAGGAGGAACAAATCTCTCTTCCGACAAATATCAGGAAGTGAACTTTGAAATTTGTGAACGTATGCAGTATGTACTATAAGCAACAATAGCCTACTATAGCCTAGTAACTGTTTACTGGAGTATCCTAGAGCATTATAGGCCTTGTATAGTCTTACGTTTTTAGTCCTGATGTAAAGGAATAAAGGAATTAGCCTACAATTGGCAGTTATCCCAAAAAAGTGTCCTGGTTTTTCATGGCCAGAAAATGGTCACCTTAGTCTAGAACAGCAGACATGTAAAACACAATATTATAATAACATTTCTTTTTGACTGTAAACGACTCAAATGACAGGCTCCTGGGAATTGTTTGTCAACCTTATAATAACATTGTGTTTCTTAAGTTACAAATGTTACAAATGGGAGTAATAGTCCCTGATTATACTAAATGTGCTGTCACATTCCATACAACACATTGATATATTCTTTCAGTGCATGTTTTAATGCAATTCTCTCTGCATATATTTTTTATTGTTGCATATTTAAAATAGAACTCAAGAGAACATTAACAAGCATCATGTGTTCACCTCCAACACCGGCAATCGTACGAGTCAACGCAGCAACGCCGTCTCTACTCCAAGTTCAGACATGCATTCACCTCTGACACCAGCCATCCTAAAAGTCAATGCCGTCTCTACTCCCAAGTTCGGACATGTGTTCACCTCCTGCATTGGCCATCATAAAAGTCAACACCATCTCTACTTCAAGTTCGGATGACAATTCCATCCAGATGATTTGTTCACCATTGGGAACAGCTACAGATGACACAACATCACTACCAACTACCACCAGTGGTGAGAAATAAGTGAACTTCACTATTACCAATTTCCCAGTTACTCCCTTAAACTTACACAACTTAATTTTTTGTATAAAAGCATTTTTGGTCACTGGAGAGGTACTACTTATAAAGACAAGAGAACAATTAAGTTAAAATGGGTAGAAGTACAGGGGAAAATATGCTAACACAATGATGTCAAATGATAAGTTAGTCAGTTAATGCAGTGACTTTTGAAATATTTCATTTCTGTTTAATGTTGTTCATTTTTGGAACTGACTATTATTGACCTTGTAATAAATGCAGGGGTTAACATAGTCATCGTTATAGTGCAGCAGGCATAACTGAAATAACTCTTTAAGAAGATTGTTCTGAACACAACAACTTACCAATGAGAAGCATAAAATTAGGACATCGTTGCTTGCAACCGAAGTCCTTTCTAAATCAGTGCAGACATAAGATAGGCCTGCTAAATATTGAACCTGCCTCTGAACTGAAGCAGCGTAAGGTGGCTAGTTGATGTAATCGGTACAAAGATGCGATTGGGCTACTGTACTGTACTATTGATCGATTCAGTAAATTGCAGTATGTCTTACTTGCATAACGAACTGATTAGGCTACTGTATGCATTGCCTGATATTAGTGTGCATGCGATGCTCGTGTCGTAATGTAGTCGTAATGGTTCATTTCCCATCTGACAGCTGTGTGATGCATGTCAATGTGTTCGATTTATATTTGTTTTTATTTCAGACAACAGCAGTGGCGTTTCCCTAGAACAGGTCCTTGCGTTCTGGACTGGAGCGAAGTCAGAACCACCTTCAGGCTTCCCAGAACCTCCTGTCTGCAGTGAGTGGAATAGTTCTGGTGGCCCACTCACGATTTCCTTCTTCAAAGATGTGGGATGGCTGCCATATGCAGTCTGAGACTTTGGTTACATGTGAATGTGGTCCGAGACCAGTTCAACAATCTAATTAAGTGGTCACTAATTGAATGCATTGGTTTCAGAAGAGTTTATTCAAAAGCTGCTGATTTTAACACATACAACTTTTGCACATGTGTGGGGGCCCATATTGAAGTTTCCATTACAGGCAGTTTGATCATGAAATCAGTCAGAAATGCTAGTAAGAGCTATAAGTTTTTTGCTTATTTAAACAATTAATACCTCATCAGATTGGAACTCAATGGCGTCATTAGAATTATTGTGCATGTTGGGAGCTCAGTATACAGTACTCTGTTTTTATGAATTCAAACAATCAATCGCATAAATTTATATTGTGCCCTTTTAATAATTCTACTCAAAGGTGCTCCCAACCCAATGTCTTGGTATAGCCATAATTATAGTAGAAATGTGTACGTGTTTTTCTGTTGCTAATATGAAGTTTGAACAGATTGTAATTAAGTCTCAGTGATTTTGTATTTAAAAAAGCATTATGAAGCATAGACTTTGTTTTTATGACTACCCATCCCAGACCCATGACAGCTGCCGGGCCTCGGACATACGCCCCTCACCTATCCCGTCTTAATGATCCTGCCAGCTTGATTTTTTTGCAGAAATGCACAGTCCCTTAAGCTAACACTGTTTATATAAGTGCGCAGTCCAGGCCCTGGAAAGTTCCCATGCCCCCTGGACATTTGCTCCCCTCACCTATCCCATCTCGATGAAAAGCACAGTCCCTTAGTCTACCATTGAGTGAGTGGCAGTCACTGGTATGGAGTGTTAGCAGCTTCATTTTCTTGACCTAAGCATTCTACAGTGGATGGGTGGTCACTGGTCAGTCCTCTACCTCACCTAATGTTCTGTCCTCCAGCAGCGTGTGGTCGGTGTGCTCATGAGGGCTGAGTTGGCCAGGGTACTCTGGTGGAGACGAAATCTCAACACAAATTACCCCTCCTTAAAATTGGTCTTCACTTTTAAATTCTCTCATGGCAATTGAATTGCTGCTGATGGATAAACTCTGCTACTGCCATGGTAACATGCTATTGCCAGACTTGAGGCTGAAGAAAGAAGGAGGGTGACGCTAATAATCTTTTTTAAGACCACCACTGGACAAAAAAGTTCTTCAACCATTTGAAATGTTGTCTTGGTTGTCTGTTATTTTCAGGCGTTGTTGCGTACGTTGACGTGAGATCAGAGAGCGACAACCGCAGTCGAGCCGTTGGCCACGAGTTGCAACTGCTCGGTGCAACTGTTGTCGACCGATTCTCCGACGAGGTTACTCACCTGGTGTACAAGGACGGAAAGAAACGGACGCTGGATATGGCGCTCCGGTGCAAGATCCATCTCGTCTCTGTGCTCTGGGTGGAAAGGTTGGCTGACGTTCGTTGGATATACATCGGAAATTTATGATTGGACAATGGACATCCGTCTTTATGAATTTGCATTGCTTTGTCATGAATATTTATTGCTTCATCATGAATATTTATTGCTTCATCATGAATATTTATTGCTTCATAATGAATATTTAATTGCTTCATCATCGATGATCATGCATATTTAATTGAATTGATTCTTCATGTTTATGCATCACTGCAACATGCATATTTAATCGATTCTTGATGTATAATTATGTATTGCTTCATCAGGAAAGTTTTCAATTGCTTCATCATCATCAATATGCATTGCTTCATGTATTGACTCATGAATATTTAACTGATTCATCAATACAATTTTTTCATGAATATTTCATCATGTCATGAATATGCGTTGATCATAATGATAATGCGATGCTTTGTAATGAATGAGCATTTGCATTCGTTTGTTTATGTTTGTTTGTGGCTTTGCAGTTGTAAACAGAATCAACGTAAAGTTTCAGAGGATGAATTTCGTGTCACGTTGCCAAAGAAGCAAACACCGATTGGTCCAATCAAGTTCAAGGTTTGTCTCTCTTTTTCCCTGTCTGTATGTCTTTGTCTCTCTTTCTCTCCTCTTTTCCTCAATCCCTCCAATCCTTGCTTTTTTTCTTCCCACTCTCTTTGCTTCTCCCATCCTATCTTACCTTTTCTCAATCTGTCTCTCTCTTTCTTTCCAATTATCTCTCCGTCGTTCCTTTCTGTCATTGTCTCTTTCTTTCCGTCCTTCTATCTCCATCTCAGTTTCTGTATCTCTGCGTGTCTCTATGTCTGTGTCTCTGTTTGTCTTTGCATCTCTCTCTGCTTTACGTTTCTCCATATGTCTGTCTCTGCCTCTGTCTGTCTGTCTCCCTCTTTCTCTATCTCTATGTTTCTTTCTGTCTGTCTGAAAGTCCTCAGTCTGTCCCTCTCTCTCTGTCTATGTCTCTCTCTCTCATACAGGAGTTACAAATTGCTCACAATATTAAAAATTTCAATTCTGGTCTGCTTCTTTTTACCTTCCAGCGTTATGACCTGCAATACGCCAAACAGATTTTTTTTCCGGTGACAACGGCCTCTGTTGTCATAAGCTGTCGTTGAAATATGGATGCACAGGAATGGGTTAAAACTATGGTTTAAGAGTAGAGTGTACTCTTACACCGTGGTTAAAACAAATATGCAAATGGACATTGTACGGGGTGGACCAATATCTTGCCCAAAAGTAAGAATTTTTAAATCATTCTTAAAGGTAATACGACTTTATGCACAGCAGCGAAAAAACAGGCATTGGCAGAAAAAATGGGATTACCTTTTTTGGCCAACCCTGCACATCATAAGTTGTCGTTAAGCATCGGACTACACACAGAAAAAGCACTCCTGAGTCGATAGCCTTGATTGAGCACTATATCAAGTTCTCAGTAAATAAATAAATTCAATTTCTTTCAAACTGCTAACAGTGCATTGTCCTTAATGGGGTGAAAAATCTGATTATTGATTCCCATTCGATGATTATTATATCATGCATGAGTTGTTATTTGAAGGTGTCCAAATAGCCATTGATGCAATTATTCCTTATGCAGTGGTTCTCAGAAGTGGTGGTCCGCGGATAATTAAAATAACTCCTGTAAATTACATTGTCAGCTTTTGTGTCTTTAAAAGCATATTGTTTCTACCCGTTGACTTCTCTTACTTTTATTTTTTCCCGATGAAATCTTTGCACTGGCAGTGCCTCTGATTCGGTTGTACTGCAAAAGATAAATCCTTAAATAGTTTAGTGTTGTATGTAAAGCATCCTACAAGTAACTTGCTGTAAAGCATTGAAATTATTACTTTACAACTGCATTTAATTAATTGTTTACATTACAGGGTCCTACGTTTCTGTTAAGTCACCGCATCTGAGTCTGATGGCTAATCCTATACAGCGGAAATTTTCATTCGGTAATAAAATCACTTTCTTTATTTATGACGTATCTTGTGAAATTGATTAGTCTCATTTGTTCAGACTTCTTCTTGAACTATTGTTGAGAATGTCATTTCTTTTTATATTATTATTTTCGTTTTATTCATTTTGTTACTTATCCAAATGCATGAATGACACACATAAGAAAAGCACACAATGCTATTAATGACAGTGACAAGGAAAGTTCATAAAATTTATTGTAAATATTCGCTTCATAAATGATAACAGAGAAATTCGTTTATATAGGACCCTTGGTATTCAATTCCTATTAGTTGGAATTAATGAACTTGAGGACAAAGGTTAGAATTATTCTCGCTGGATTGTAGGTAATAAAAGACGATGTAATACATGCGTACTATTCTACAGAATTTCCTGCCCAACTCAATCCTCAATCGTTCTTGACTTTTGTTGATGTGTAGGATCAGAGCTGAAGTCCAGACTGGTGATAATAGAATCTGTTTTGGTTGCAGCGTCGTTTTGTAGCGCTGGCAGCATTTTAAGGTGTCATCTTAACAAAATAAATGTCAATCCTGGGGGGAGGGAACTTCCCCCCCCCCAGACGTCTAGATTGAACACTGGGCTGCAAGGTAAATACGACGGTTTGCCTTAGGGGCAATCCAGAAATGGCAAGAAACGAGTAAGACAGTTGATGTGGTTCCTTCCATAGCTATATTTCAACCGTTCTGATCAACATTCTTAGCTACGGAGAAGATTGGTAACGGAGAGAAACCAAAGTCAATTGAGTATCATAATAGTCAATAGATAAGCACAAATAAAATATTTCTAGATATCTCGCCACACTAGGTAGTTAGAAATATTGTTTGTGTGTTTGCTTGAAATTGGTTTACTTTATATTATATATATTTCATAAGAAAACTGGCAGTTTTTTGAATATGGAAGCATTTCAGAGTCAGTAAATTCCTACCCGTATACCACTAGGTGACTAGGATAAATGTGCCCTTTAACACGGGATGCGACACTATTTACTGTGAATTTTAACTATCATTTATTTCTACATTTCTGATGCAAAACCTGTGTAAAGCATATCAAGGTGTTTGCTTCTTATTTCAGAAAACAGCACTGTGGTTTCGATAGAATCAGTTCTTGCATTCTGGACGAGCTACATCGGGGGCTGCCACATCATCAATTCAGCCATTTACTGACACGCTCACTGGCGGAATGCGTTGGCTTTAGAAGAGTTTAGCATAGTAGTAGAATGGATTTCTTAAACCAGGCTGCTTGTTGCAGGGGTCATAGCGGTCCTGTATTGCCTGTATAAATGTCCTGTAATTTTTCACTTTTTTTACTTGTTCTTTAAAATCCTGTATCTTTTCAACAGTGTTGTGTACTTCTTGTATTTTTGCAAAAGTCCGATTCACGCTCTTTGTTTGTCGCAAATGATTATTGCCTGGAATATTTATAATTGTTTTGGATTTTTTCCTTTACAAACCAGAGTGCTTATATCACAATACACAAATTATCATTCAGGGGCACTTCATTGCAGATGTTGCTCAAATTTTTGGTCATTTCCTTCAGTTTTTTAAGCAGAGGGTGCACTGGTTCATGTGCTGTATTGTGAATTCGGTGAGTTCTCTGTTTGAAATGTTCTCTTCAGATATACGAAGATGGATGTTGTCGGGTGCAATACAGGTCACAAGCTGAGAATGCTGAACGATTGCAAATTCGTATTTATATTCTTAAAACTCCTATAACGTCACTCGAAAGCCTAGCACAGGGCATCAGTTTATTCGTGAGCTCTGCTTCAAGTCAGAAGGGCTGTCCACAGGAGGGCTGAGTCTGGTTCCATAGTTCTTGAAGAGGTGAGACTGTAGTTTGGAAGGGAAAGCTCAAGAGGTGATGGTTGGAGGGGTCTGGGGAAGGTGAATGATAATGATGTTGGAGTAACTGAAAAAGTGCACAAAATCAGGGACATATTTCAGAGATGTGGTGCAGCGTTGGATAAAAATTGTGTGGGAGAACTTGAGATGATGCTCCTTTCAGCTGGTGCTGTGCATTGTACATCACAACTTTTCATTTGATGAATAGATTGAGAATTACCTGGGGGCCTGGTAGGACAATGGATAACACGCTGGCGTAGAGTGTGTGGCGTAGAGTGCGAGAGGTAGCGAGTTCGAGCCCCCGTTGGGCGTGCTTCTTTTGTAGGCTGCTATTAGCGCACTTTAATTGCGACGCTGTCTGTTCTGTTTGTACTTAAGTTTAATTAAGATTACTGCATAACTTGTACCGGTAAATGTAAAGTGCATTGCATCTTGCAGGGACTTTATTAAAGAAAAGATTATTATTTATAATAAATAGATTTATGAAAATAAGAAAATTGATAAGATGTATCATTCTTATACTGTTGATCATCTGAAATTTACCATGATGACAATGGTAGTAATGACATTTTGCCACTGTGGCAGATGCTGAAAGAGGTTCAGTATTGTACCTATACTTTGCCACATTGTTTCTGGACACTGTTATGGTCAGCAGTATGCTGACGATGTCCAGGCTTACACCCATTGCCTCCCTTCTAATTCTGTCGAAGCAGTTCAGATAATGAGCGGGATGCTCTAGAGGCATGGATGTCACTCAATAGACTACGCTTGAACCCATCTAAGACAAAATTTATTTAGTTGGACACACGGCAGCAGCTTGCCAAGCTTGATCTCTTTTCACTTGCATCTGAATTTCCTGGCTTTGTCTTGCAACCACGGTTCATGACTTTGGTGTTCAATTTGACCAAGAACTCACTTTTGCTCCTCAACTTCACCGTCTTGCTCGAGATTTCTATTATCAGCTGCGCCAGCTTCGCACTGTCATCCGTTCTCAGGCCCGCATTAAGGTAGGTGCTAAGGGTGCTGCAGGACCCGGGCCCGCAGTTTTAGGGGCCCGCATTTTCAGAAATGATGAAATTTCTTAGCAAGAATACTGCAACAATAACAAATACGAAGTTATTGTCGACGAAATTTTGGCTAAGTTCTCCCACACATCTGATTTATTAGCTCCAGTTTATGAATTGGTTGAAATCGCAGGAACTTATTGTTATTCTAAATTTATCTTTGGGAACAGGACCGAATCAAGAAATGTGGGGTCCTGTTCGGAAATTTTTTGCGTACATTGGATGATAGAATTACCTAGTAAAAAGATCTAGGAACTAAGGAAGCTGATAAGATAACATACCGGTAATTCTTATACAGTTTACCATTTGAGGTTAACAACGATTGCAATGGTAGTCCTGACATGTTTGTCACTTTGGCATGGTAATGCAGATGCCGAAATAAGTTCAGTATTGTGCCTATACTGTAGTTATAATTTGCCACATCTTTTATGGACACTGTTGTTATGACTTCAATGCAACAATCAGCTTAAGAAGTTTAATCTGCAGCAGGTGTAGCATATGGACATGACATAGGTTGTGCTACTAATGTTTTGCTGCATGAATGATTCAGTCAATCATACCTATATAAACTTACATAAATATAGAGTTAGATGAAGAAGACGTTACAGCGTGGCAGAAGACTATCCATTTGCATATATAATTATATATGTATACCGGTATATATTAATATATGCGCCCCTTCCCGATCTCTGTCTATGTGCATATATGTGTATATATCAGGGGTTCTCAAACTGTGGTACGCGTACCCCCGGGGGTATGCCAGGCGCTGATAGGGGTACGCGCAAAAATCCAAAAATATAATTTTTTGGAGTTTATGGACTCTACGTTCATGTTTCTTTGATTAGCAATGACTTCTAACGTTGCAGCATATAACAGCATCGTCATTTCTTTCTTTCACAACATATAATTAGACTCACATAATTTATTATACAATGCATGCAACATATTTATGTTTTGGCCTACCACTACAATCTTGAAGCAAATAATGTATAAATGGTTGAAAGTACCAAAGCCAGAAATTCTCAGCATATATATATATATATATATATTAATATATAGAACTAAAATAACAGATAGGTGAATTGGCCTAAGGATTAATTTCCTGGTCTAGCTTTCAATTTGCGATTCCTTTCAGCTTGTCATATCTGGGTGAAACTGGTTTTTAAACTATGCTTGCTATCAATCAATCAAATATTTTTATTTTGCAACCAAAGTATACATGACAGGTTTACACCTCCTGCTCATTGGTTACAAAAAGGGGAGGCCCTAAAGGAATAAAATAATCTCGCTGTCTAGGGACATCAACTAATATATTGAGTTGACGATGTGAGGTGGCCATGACGAAAACTTTGCAAAATCAACGCAGTGGATGACAAATGTGACAAAGCACAATCAGGCAACTTATGCTAGAAAAAACGGAAGAGAAAACACAACAAAATAAATGGAAACTGAAAAGTTCAACGCTGCTGAGTCACAAGCAATTATGAAAAAAGAACAAAAAACTTAACTAGGCCTACAGAACAAAGACCCACTGCAGTACAAAGCCTACATCGAACGAATATCCTATCAAAAACAAACATTGGGTAATTTGCTTTTGAAATTGTCAAATATTAAACCATATTTTTTAAAAATCTGAGCTACTTTAAACAAGCCCACAGCACTATAGACGGTTAGCAAGCCAGAAAATTAACTTCTTGTTACAGAATAATTAGTTACCAGGCACACAACCACCATCAAGCCGAAAATGGCATTGGCCAGATTTAAATGCCAGGTCAATCTGACCATTACAGTTTGACCTGGCCATGCATATTCCAGTCTATAATTCCAATCCTTATACGTGAAACGTACAAAGCTTGTTACCAAAATGCTATAAAAGTAACTACATTAATTGTATAATCACAAACAGCACTGAATTTAGGTTTAAATTGGAGTCACGAGGCTTAGGAGAAATTCACCCTGTTCAAGTAGAAAGATTCAGATTCAGTTTAAATCGTCAACGCCAAATATTCTGAAATGTAAACAACTTTAGATACGAACTGAAGCGACACATAGCGTTTTTAAAGGAAGACAAGAGGCACACGAAGTAGTAAGCAATTTTTGCCGAAAGGGTGGTTCATTTGGAATTATACATGAACTACCTTAGGTGGCCATGTTTAGATTGGTGGCCAGGTTTATCCGAATTCACCCTATATAGTATCTAATGGCGACACTAACCCAAAACGACCCTCACGACGCTTCACCTGACCCTAACGACGCATAACCTGACCCTAACCGACACACACGGTCCCTGATACTGCAGTTTCGCCTTCGTGCGATTAACGCGTCAAAAAAATTGGCAATTAAAATTTGTAAACCATTAAACGTAGGTCTACACGTTAATTGAATCTGATTGAAAAGGATAAAAACCTTTTAAACGCAAAGCTCACAGTTAACACTAGTAATAAATTATGCATTCTTTTAAAACATTCCAACAAGGAATTGACTGCTATCGAAGCAATTCGTCGCTCAAAATCGCCAGCATGCGAACCAAAACATGCGTTTATCGCTACCGCAGTCATGGCAACAACTTACTGAACACGACCCGTGACGCATCACAGAAACGATCTGTGATTGGCTAAGTAACTCGTGCGCACGAGATATTATCTCGTGCGCACGAGATAATATCTCGTGCGCACGAGATAATATCTCGTGCGCACGACTTATTATCTCGTGCGCACGAGATATTATCTCGTGCGCACGAGATAATATCTCGTTCGCACGAGATAATATCTCGTTCGCACGAGATAATATCTCGTTCGCACGAGATAATATCTCGTGCGCACGAGATAATATGTTTGCATTAATGTCCTTTTAGGGGCTCGGTAGTAATCCTACAGTTTAGGTGCTTTTATTATTTTGCATTGCTTTCTTCAACACTAGTCTTTGGTCGCTGTTTTGGCGCGAGAATATGTTTTTCATTTATCCAGCCTATATTTCTCCCGCGTTATTTTAGTCAATCCAGGTTCTATTTAAGCAATAACACACCTTCATCATGCTTCCAGTGTTAATGTGTTATTTTCGTCAATCCAGCTTCTTTGTCAGGTATAAAAACACCTCTATTCTGCTTCTATTTTTTAAACGTCTTCTTCGTTCATCCAGCTTCGATTTCACATAATATCTCCATCATCGAACTTCCATTTTTAAAGCTTTTTATCATTCATCCAGCTTCTATTTAAAATATAGAAAACCTTCATCCAGCTTCCATGTCTTAAGCTTTTTATCATTCATCCAGCTTCTATTTAAAATATAGAAAACCTTCATCCAGCTTCCATGTCTTAAGCTTTTTATCATTCATCCAGCTTCAATTTCTTAAGAGTTTTATCATTCATCCAGCTTCTGTTTCATATCTGTTGTGATCTTCCACAATCACCCACGATTTTCCAGTCTCTTCTTTAGTTCTGCAGCGCAGCCTAGGCCTAACCTATGCACTGTACTGCGGTAGCTATGGCTAGGTTATAAGTGTCTAAAGTTCTTAAACTTGTTCACTTACAACAAAGATCAGTTTCTTGTATTTTCTTCTTTGATTTCCAACATTCGCAAACAACACAACAATGCATCAACGACGACAAACAATTCAATTGCACGACAGAAACGCCATCTTATTATATTACTCTTCTAACGTCTTCTACACCCGACTGCAAATCTGGAAACCCGCTAGGCCTACAAGATTTTGCAAGAGGCGTGGCTTAGGCGAACGTTAGACTGCTGGGAATTTCCCAGTACCTAGGAATTTCCGGGTAACCATTGGAAGGTTTTTATAAACAGACATTTGGCGTCTTGCAAATAATTATAATATAATTTGCAAATAATTAAAAAATAGAACATTGTGGCTGACTGCAAACTCTGTATGTTACTAGCGAGTTTCGTCGACTTTGAAAATAGAACTTTGAAAATAGAAAACATTTCGAACGCTAGTTTTCAGATTTGCCACGACACCCTTGAACACGCTTAGAAAATAGAATCAGAATAAAGGTATTTTTTATACATGAAAAAGAAGCTGGATTTATGAAAATGACACATTAGAAATGGAATCATGATGAAGTATGTCATAATCTCAAATATAACCTGAATTGACAAAAATAACGCTTGAGAAATGGAAGCCGGAATAATGAAAAACGCTTGAGTAATGGAAGCTGGATTAAGGTATTTCTATATCATAAATAGAAGCTGGATTAAGTTATTTTTATATATGAAATGGAAGTTGGTTTAAGGTATTTTATATGTGAAGTGGAAGCTGGATTAATAAAAAACGCTTGAAAAATGGAAGCTGGATGAAGGTTCCTTATAGGTGAAATAGAAGCTGGATTAACGAATATAACGCTTGATAAATGGAAACTTAATTGTTGATTTTAATTCGTGTATTTCAACATGCATCCAGCTTCCATTTCACCTGGAAAGTCGTTTATACAGCTTTCTTTTATCAAGCGTCTATCAATCAAGCATTTTTCATCGATCCATCTTCTATTTAAGATATAAATATACCTTCATCCAGCTTCCATTGATGGTATAAAAATATATTAACCGGCTTCCATTTCTCAAGCGTTATTTCGGCAATCCAGCTATAAGAGACCTTCATCCAGCTTCCATTTCTCAAACGTTTTTCATTAGCCCATCTTCGACTTCACATATATAAATACCTTATTCCAGCTTCCATTTCAGATATAAAAATAACTTAATTATTCCAGCTTCAATTACTCAAGCGCTTTATCATTAATCCAGCATATATATTTATGATATAAAATTACCTTGATCCATCTTCCATCTAAGATATAATAAAAACCTTAATCCAGCTTCCACTTCGAGTATAAAATACCTTAATCTAGCTTCCACACTTATATAAATACCTTAATCCAGCTTCAACTTCAATTATAAAAAATACCTTAATCCAGCCTCTATTTCTCAAGCGTTTTATCATTAATCCGCTTCTATTTCTCAAACGTTATTTTCGTCAATCCAGCTTCTACTTCACCTATAAGGAATCTTCAACCAGCTTTCATTTCTCAAGCGTTCGTTTCATCATACCAGCTTGCATTTCAGTCATAAAACACCTTAATCCAGCTTCCATTTATCAAGCGATGTTTTCATAATTCCAGCCTCGGTTCAACCCACATTTATTTTCATCAATTCAGGATATGTGCAGGCCTATGGTCTTCCCAGTGTCGGCTTTAAACCTGCGGAGGGTCTAAGCAACAGAACGGTCTAAAGCTTGGAAAACGTAGGCTTATGCGCCTTTTAATTATTCAATAGGAAGGCATTTAAAGTGCATAAGTTATAATAGTTGTAAGGAGGCGACGAGAAGAAGGTTAATTAACATTTTAACCATTAAATAAAACCGTCCAAGTCTACTGCTGTGCACAATAGGCTTTTATATAATTGACACTTCTAGGCCACGCCTCTTGCAAAATCTTGTAGCGGGTTTTCAGATTTGCCACCCGACTAGCACTCCTTCTACAACTTATCTCACTCTCAGCGTACACTCTCTCTTCGGTCGCACTGTCCTTCTCTCTGTCTGTCTGTCTCTCTCTCTCTCTCCGGCGACGACGCGCCGCGGCACTTTCCCGCCACTCAGTCAGCTGGCCTGTCTGTCTGTACACTCAACAATTAGCTGACCTTGAGCTGGCCTATCCGTACGCTCAACAATTAGCTGATCACTATACGTTATACAAAATTAGCTCACATTACCTCTTTCCTTTCTTTTAAAGAGAGCTAATTATCTATAAAAATTAGCGAACGTATCTTAACTAAACAATGCAAACAGTCCAATATATATAACATCATAAAATATCTTACGCTATAATCTAGATAAACAATCAGCTACTACATTCAATTTACCTTTCTTATAGTTCAACAGAATGTCAAAATTTTGTAATGATAATGACCATCTGACTAACTTAGCAGATTTCGACATTGATTCAGTCAAGTAAACTAAAGGATTATGGTCTGTAAACACATTAATCTTAGAACCAATAAGAATTTCTTTCAACTTATTTAAAGCCCATATGATTGCATAGGCTTCCTTCTCAATCGTCGCCCATCTCCTCTGGGTATCTGTCAGCTTCTGACTTATAAAGGAAACGGGACGTTCTATCCCTTCATTGTCCACCTGTGATAGGACAGCTCCCACAGCAAAATCACTGCTATCACAGTACAAATTAAAAGGTTTACCAACCTCAAACATATATAAAACCACATTTGACAAGACAATCTGTTTAAGTGAATCAAAGGATTTCTGATGTGCATCAGTCCAAACAATGTTCTCAGGTACTTTCTTGCTGGTTAAGTCTGTCAATGGTTTAGCAATTTCAGCAAAATTACAAATAAACTGTCTGTAAAACCCAAAAAATCCTAAGACCTGTTTCACTTCCTTCCTGGTTTCAGGTTTCTTCAAATTAATCAAACTGTCAATCCTATCTGGATTCATCATCTTGTTCCCTGATCCTATAAGGTGACCGATGAACTTCACCTCACTCTTACCAAACACACATTTCTTCAAGTTCAACGTTACATTATGCAGTCTAATTTGTTTCAAAAATAATTCCAAATGCCTTAAATGAATGTCCCAATCATTAGAATGCACTGCAATGTCATCAACATAAGGTTCAGTGAAATCATGTATCGGTTGCAAAATCATATTTATCGCTTTTACAAAAGTCCGTCCAGAGTTAATCATTCCAAAAGGAACACGCGTAAATTCGTACAGTCCATTATGTGTAACAAACGCAGTCTTCCATTGATCACTCTTTTTCACAGGACAAGTCCAATAGGCACTGCGACAGTCCATAACAGAAATAAACTTGGATTTTCCGACTTTGCTCAAAACATCATTGACGATTGGCATAGGATATCTGCAGTTCTCAGTAAAAGAGTTAATGTATCTGTAGTCACAAGCCAATCTCAAGGATCCATCCTTCTTTTTGACAATGACAAGTGGACTTGCCATTCTGCTTGACGATGGTTGAATGATGTTTTCTTTCAGCATCTCTTGTATTTGTCTTTCCACTTCTGCCCGGTATATTAGTGGTATTCGATATGCCATGAATTCTTTTTCTCGAAAGTCTGGTTTCAACACCACTTCATGTTCTACTAATGTACATAGTCCCGGTTTGTCCGAAAATCTGTCTGCATAACGATTCAGTACATCAAGTAACTGTTTCTGCTGTTCATTCGTAAGATGTCCAATTTGTTCATAATCCAATTGGAGTGATTTCTGTTTTGTCTCTGAATAGTATTCCTTCAGCGGTATTTCTACCACTGATCCAAATTCGTCATCCTCTTCCACGATCAGACCACAAGACAATGTTCTCGTAATGAACTTTCTCATCTTGTTGGCATGAATAATCCGTCGACCGTTTTCATTCATGTCCACGAGATACGAATGTTTGGATCTTCTTTGCAAGACAGTGCATGGACCATGCCATCGTGAGATTAATTTATTGGTTGACGTTGGATACAGCACGATGACGTTTTCTCCTGGTTCGAATTCTTTATCTTTTGCTCTTTTGTTATATTGACTGGCGTATTGTTTTTGCTTTTCTTCAGCACAGCTCTCGGCGAATGTCAAGGCCTTTTCCATGTCTGCTCTTAAATTCTTCAAATACTTTGCCGGTTGAACTCCAATGTTCGGTGGTAAATTTATCTCTTTGGTCCAGCTTTCTTTAAGAATGGTTAGTGGCCCTCTCGGCAACTTTCCATAGACCAGCAGATACGGTGCCACTCCTGTAGTTGCATTAGGCACTTCTCTCAATGCCCAGACTGTAAATGGAATGATTTTATGCCACTGTCTCGGATTTTCCACAACGACATGATGAACCATCTTCTTGAACGTTTGATTCCATCTCTCCACTAATCCGGCCGCTTCTGGATGTCCTGGCGAATCGAATCGAGGACAACACCCCATCAATTTCAGAAATTCTCTCGTTAGACTGGCTGTAAAATTCGTTCCTCTATCACTCGTTATCACTGACGGAACTCCCACATCCATGAACAACTTCATCAGAGCTTCGCATACAGCCTTAGCAGTCAATGACTTCATCAAAAAGATTGTCGGCCATCTGGTACATGAGTCTACGATGCACAAGCAATACTTATGCCCTGCTGCTGACGTCGGTTCGATTGGTCCTACGACGTCCATTGTCATTCTTCTGAACGGCACATCCTCCCTTGGTATTGGCGTAATCGGTACTCGATCCATCACCAAACTTCGTGCTTTCAACTGACACTTCTCACAAGACTTGCAGAATTTCACCACATCTCTACGCATCCTTGGCCACACAAAGGACAATTTGATACGTTCTCTTGTCTTCTCTTCTCCCAAGTGTCCGCCAAATACTGACTCGTGTGCCAATTCCATCACCTGAATTCTTCTTTCCTTCGGCAACACCAACTGATACACCAACTGGTCCAACATTTGATGTTTCTTATACATCAACCCATTCACCACACTAAACTCAGATCCTTTGTCTTCAGCTATCTTCCACCACGACTTCAGTGACTCGTCATTTCTCTGCTGCTCTTCAAATTTCTTTGCGTCTGCCAATTGTCTTTCATCACTCGTATTCTCGGCAAACAAATCTCTCATACTCGTGTCCATTTCACTATCACTTCCAGAATCATCATAATCATCACGTTCACATGCAACCATCTCTTCTTCAATTTCATTGCTCCCGGATGTTACTCCTTCTTCTTCTTCTTGAACGCTTTGTTCATCATCGCTTTCTGTGTCATCGTCTAGCAAACTTTCATTTAGCTGTTCCTCTTCTCCTTCTTCCACTTCTCTTCTCCGACTTTGTGCTCTCGTAGTCACATTCGCTTGCAATTCTCCTTGCAATACACTCACTGGTGGAACCTCTTTCAGTTCTGCAATTATTTCTGGATGCAGCAAGAACTTTTCCTTGTTATCTTTGCACAAGACTGCTGGAATGCTGGCACATACCAAGGTTAAATATGGCGCGATATTTACTCCCTTGTCCTTCAAATCTCCTCCTTCGTGTACGTTATGACCACTCATCCGCACTTCTATTTTCACCAACTTAGCTGGAATGGGTTCTCCAGCCACACATTGCAAATGTACTCTGCCAATTTCTTCTACTGTCGCTCCTTTCAATAATTCCTCATTGATTACTGGAATCTCAGTACCAGAGTCAATCAGCGCTTTGACTTGCACGGGATGACAACTGTCATCATTTCCACGTATCTCTACATCTACATGCCGTAGTAAGGACTTCTTCGTACGTTGACACTGATCTTTACTTTCTGTTTCTCGACAAGTATCCGTAATGGGAGCAGATTTTACTACTTCTCTCTGTATAGTAAACTGAGGCGTACACTTCATTACTGACTTCACTTCCGTTTCGCGGTTGTCTTGTCCTTCCAGCTGATTAGGTGCATTCATTACTTGGATCTGATTTACTCTGAGATTTTCTGCACTTCGAGTAAATCTATTTCTCAGATTTGTCATTCTTGGTGGTGCTTGACAATACTTTATCAAATGTCGGTCTGACTGACAATTATGGCAACGTTTCCTCACAATACCTCTCTGCTCAGTGCTCTCCCGTTTGTAATTGTACGGAGTATATGCTGCATTGCTTTCTCTTTGGCGTCCCATCACTGGAATTCGACTATATATTTGTCTGTCACCCGTTGCTTCTCTTCTATCTTGACCAAACTGTCTTCCAGGAGCACTATCTTTCCTTACTTCATTACTTCTGGCTTGGCTTCCCGTTTCTTTGTTACTACTATTCCACCTGGTTTGCTTCGAACTATTACCCCATGCTTCATATTTCGGTTTGTCTTGAAACATTAGACCAATTCGATTGTTCACATGTATGTCTGCGAGATCTGCAACATTACTAGCTTCCAAGCATTCAGTACCCTCCTTTGCTAGTACAAACTGTAGTGGACCCGGTGGTAGACATTCTTTCAACTTATCCGCCACCAACAGATCAAATAACTTCTCATAGTCTTTGCCCACTCGCCTACTTCTGACATAATAGTTCAACAGATTCTTCAATCTTGCTGTAAACATAGTGTATGTCTCTTCTGCCGTTTTCTTCGCATCTACAAATCGTGATCGATATTCTCTCGCTGTCAATTTGAATTCTTTCAGTAAATGTTCTTTCACTATATCGTAATTGTCTAGATCATCAAAAGACAATCGGTTTAACACCGTTCTCGCTCTTGGTGTCATTAGTGGCAACAGCAATTTGACCCAAAACTGCTTTTCCACCGTAAAACTGTTGAATGCATTCTCAACTGTCTCAAATATAATGGCACCTCCATCATATCATATGGCATCTTAGGTAACACGTGTTTCATTGCATCACCTATCTTCTTAATCTTAGACACCATTGTTGTCTCACTTTCCCGCATCCTGTTTCGTTCTAACTCCTCTCGGCTTCTTCTTTCGTCTTCATTTCGTTCCCTCAGTCTATTTTGATCTTCTTCCCTACGCAGTTCTTCTTGTTCTATCTTCTGCTGCAACAATTCTAACTGCCTTCTGCGTTCCTCCTTTTCAATAGCCATTTCTCGGAGCTGAGCTTCCTTAAGAGCGAGTTTCGTTTGTTCTAATTGTACTTGTTCTTCCCTTTCTCGTTCCGCTTTTTCCAAATTTTCTTTCTCCATATTCAATTCTTCCTGTCGAATCTCTTCGGCTCTTTGTAATTCTGCCACACGCATGGCTTCTTTGACTTCCTCGCGAGCCTTTTGCTCTTCAATCTGTTGTTTTCGTATTTCTTCATCACTTTTTCTTGCTCTCTCGTATTCTATCATTAGTTCCATCCTTCTTCGTTCTGCTTCGTCACGATCTTTTTTCAGTTGTTCTAACTGAAGCTGGAACTGCTGCTTCTGCATCTCTATCTCTTCTTGTCTCATCCTTTCTGCTTGTTCTGCTCTTACTTTTTCCTCTAGTCGAATCTTTTCTGCTCGTTCAATCCCTTCTTGTCTCATCTTTTCTGCTTTTGCCGCTCTTTCGTTCTCTTCTTGGCTCCGTTCTTTCTCTTCTTGTTTACGTTGTTCCTCTTTCTCTTTCTCTTCTTGTCTCCGCTCTTTTTCTTCTTGTCTCCGCTGCTCCTCTTTCTCTTTCTCCTCCTGTCTCCGTTTCTCCTCTTTCTCTTTCTCTTCTTGTCTCCGTTGCTCCTCTTTCTCTTTCTCCTCTTGTCTACGTTTCTCCTCTTTCTCTTTCTCTTCTTGTTTTCTTTCTTTCTCTTCTTGTCTCCGTTGCTCTTCTTTCTCTTTCTCCTCTTGTCTACGTTTCTCCTCTTCTTGTCTACGTTTCTCCTCTTTCTCTTTCTCTTCTTGTCTCCGTTGCTCCTCCCTCATCATCATAAATTGCATCAACGCCTCCATAGACATAGCCTGTGGTTTCTCCTCAGCCCCACCCACAGCGCCTTTCTCTTCAGCTTCCTTTTTAAACCAAACCTCTGCTAAAGCTCGCATCAAATTTTCCCTTGACATCTCTTCGACTTCTTCGACGTCTAGACCAGCTTCGATTAATAATTTTATTATTCGATCAGAAGACATCTTTTTTATACTAGCTTGTTTTTGTTCTGTAAGTTTCTCCATCTTACTTCTTTACTTCAATGATTTCCGTGAATAAATCGAGGGAGTGGCTATGATTGCTGTGATTGGTTGACTTTAATTCTTATTGCTTGTTTATTCAAGGAGCGAGTTTTGTATACCTCTCTCTGGCGTTGCGTTGTCGTAATGTCGTTCGTATGCCCGTTGTATCTTCCCACCAGTTGTTCGGATGCTCGGAATGCTTCTCCGGTTGATCAGATGCTCATTCTCCTTCTCCCGTGTGGTCGGCGCCTCGTATTGATTAGAAATCCACCGTTCGTAAATATTCCTCCGTCCGTAACTTGGATTGACAATCCCACCGTCCGTAACTTGGATTGACAATATCCCAACGTCCGTAACTTGGATTGACTATCCCACCGCTGCCACCAAATGTGATCTTCCACAATCACCCACGATTTTCCAGTCTCTTCTTTAGTTCTGCAGCGCAGCCTAGGCCTAACCTATGCACTGTACTGCGGTAGCTATGGCTAGGTTATAAGTGTCTAAAGTTCTTAAACTTGTTCACTTACAACAAAGATCAGTTTATTGTATTTTCTTCTTTGATTTCCAACATTCGCAAACAACACAACAATGCATCAACGACGACAAACAATTCAATTGCACGACAGAAACGCCATCTTATTATATTACTCTTCTAACGTCTTCTACACCCGACTAGCACTCCTTCTACAACTTATCTCACTCTCAGCGTACACTCTCTCTTCGGTCGCACTGTCCTTCTCTCTGTCTGTCTCTCTCTCTCTCTCCGGCGACGACGCGCCGCGGCACTTTCCCGCCACTCAGTCAGCTGGCCTGTCTGTCTGTACACTCAACAATTAGCTGACCTTGAGCTGGCCTATCCGTACGCTCAACAATTAGCTGATCACTATACGTTATACAAAATTAGCTCACATCTGTTAAAACATTAATCCAGCTTCTATTACTCATGCGTTTTTCATTAATCCAGCTTCTATTTCAGCTTTCTTTTATAGTTCAAAGGGGAAAACATTTTCAATGTCTTCCTTCAAACTATTGCTGATAACTATCCCGTATAACAGTGCAAAATAATAAAAGCACCTAAACTGGAGGATTACCGATAATCGTTAACTAAAACCTGCAGACAGCAATCGTTGATCCCAATGATTCGAACAAAACTATCGCCAAAAGTCAACAATTATTGACAAATTTCCTTTGTTTGGAATCAAAAATGGCATCAACGAGAAAGAACCTACGAGAGCAGAAGTCAGATTTCAGATTCTGCTGTCCTCTAGCGATTATCGCACAATCTTAAAAATTACTGAAGTAATTAAAATAGTTTGAAGTCGGCTTTGCGTTGCGTTGACATAATTATTTTCATGTATGTCTAACGCATAAGCTGGATGCTGTAGCATCTACTAGTTCAACTAGTTAAGACTTATGCCGAGAGGTCAATGGGTGAGCATTATAGTGACACTAGAATAGGCTAATATTGATCTAGGCCTATAACAAGAACACGCTGTGTTTCATTTTGAATGTAGGCCTATATTAAAATATCAACGTCAAATAATAAATATCATTTAAATTCCTATTTACTTATTGTGGCGTGTTAATAGTTAGATATTATAGATTAGCTTATCTTTCTTCAAGATGAATAATATTCCTCGTCTTGACCACAGGGAAATTTGACTGGACGAAAAGAAGGGAGGAAGGTCGTTTCTCCATGGATGCCTTCAGCCGTTGTTTTACCACCGTGTAGTTATAATCGATAATCTAAGGGTGGTGGTGTCCACCCTCTGGTACCTTGGGTATATCGGGTATAACTTTTGAAAGGTAGGGGGATCATCAAAATTTTTAGCTCAAAATGTGTGCCAATAAACCCCATTCCAAACGGAACAAGTTTGATTTGGGAAAAACCTAGGGATGGCAACCAGAGGTTAATATTCTCTTTATTAACAATCCGGTTACAATGTACAATTATGCAGTTTAAATAATTCACAAGAACGGTGATCACAAAATACACAAATCTTGACTATATACTAACTGAGCAGACAGCCTGCAATAGCTCCCTACAAAGCAGACCCGCCAGGGGGGTCTCGAACTCGCTACCTCTCGCATTCTAGGCCTACGCCAACGTGTTATCCACTAGGCCTACTCTACCGGGAAAAGTTCTGGAAAAGTGTCTTGTATCAAATAGGCTACTAATGAAGATGTCCTCCAGACTCTTGCTTGTTCCATGATCGTAAGCGGCTAGAATTTGGCGGCGTGTGTTCTGCCATCCACAAGCTTTTTAATATTATTAAGAAATTGATTGATTCTCTGATTGACTCAGCTCATAATAGTCTTGGGACGTCCAAGGGCTTCTGAGGATTCGTAGCGTTTGCATAATGACTCGCAATAGGACGGATGACAAACAAAATATTCTTTTATTTGATTCAACGCCTGCAAACGCACTGCGCTTTACATTTACAAGTTATGCAGTAATCTTAACCCTCAGGCTACCAAGCTTTTTTTGTAACACTGACTACCAAAGAGGGGTGGCTACCACCGCCCCCTGGATTTTGGGTTTGATTTGAGATATCATAACTTCTAATACACCATTGGATTCAGCATTCATTTCTGCACAAAATGGTATATTTAGGTTTATAAAATATGAATGCACCTCAAAATTATGAATTTTTTACCATTGGTACCTGTCGATTCCACAAAATGTATACTTACGCATAGGGAATATATCAGATTCTGTGTGTTTTATACATGATTTATATAAAAAAAGTTTACATATAATAAAGTCCAATGTTCAACTATAAAAACTAGTAATAAGTCTGTTTTATGTTCAATCAAAACAAAAAAAATGTTGTAGCCGCTGAAAAACGTTTACGCAGCTTGCGTTGTAAAAAACCCAACATTTTCACACATTTTAATTTATTTTGAGCACTTCTGGTCATCAAAAGACAAATTATTTAGTATCGTAAAATAGCCCTAAATGCCTTCTACAGAATGGCATAATTTATTTCTATTAAAAAATAAATTATGTTTAAGTTATAATAGAAAAACATGGAACTTTTATGAAAATAAAACACCTTTATATATATTTCAATTGATTTTGAGCACTTCCGGTTGTCAAAAGACAACTCAATGAGCATGGAAATGTAGCCCCACATTCCTTCTATAGAATGGTATAATTTGTGTCTCTTAATATTAAAGGGCGAAAAAGTTACGGACGTTATTCTAGGGGGTGGTGGTATCCACCATCTGGAACCTTGGGTATATCGGGTGTAACTTTTGAACGGTAGGGGGCATCATAAAAAGTTTTAGCTCAAAATGTGTCCCAATGAACCCTCTACAGCTACCTATTTTTTCAAAATTTTATTCCAGACGGAACGCGTTTGATTTGCGAAAACCTAGGGGGGGTGGCAACCACCCCTCTTTGGTAGCCCGAGGGTTAATTAATCTTAACTACTAACTGAACAGACAGCTTTGCAATTACACGGCGCTAATAGCAGCATACAAAGCAAATCTGCCCAACATGGGCTCGAACTCGCTACCTCTCGCACTCTACGCCAGCGTGTTATCCATTGCGCTACTGGGCCCTCTCCATTGCATAGCTGGGCCATTCCACGGTATTGCAGTCCTCGAGAGGTCAATAAAAAATATCAGAAGTTCAAGTTGTTAATAATTTCTGTGATAGCTATATGGTTCTAGTATAAGATTCCAAAAGGGTTTTCAATTTGTGCTTAGGATTTTGTGTCGGCCTTGCTTCAAAGTGGCAATTTTGATATTTTTGCGTCACGGACTCTACATGCAATTTCCAAGGGGTAAATTTTTAACGCAAATCCAATGTTGAATATTTTCAGCTGGACATCATGACCATGGTGAGGGTATGTGATAAATATTATGTGATCACAAATGCACCACATCCTGAGTCTGGGTTTGCTCGAGCAAAACACGACTTGTAGAGTCCGTGACATTTTAGGGCTTCTAATTTATTTCTCAGGCATTTCAAATTGAACAGCGAACTTGTTATTTCCATTGCTCTAATTCCCCATTGCAGGCTACTCAATTAACATAAATTACTTTTCCTACCATTGCCTTAAAAAAAATTATGTGAAGTTTAATATTTAATTTTTTTTTAAATTTATTTATTTTTTAAATTTTTTTAAAGACTTTTAACAATTATAGAAATTGTATATTAATGTATACCATAGTTATTGTCATAACAAAATTTCTTCTGGTTGAGCACAATGGGCAGGTGACTGAAGCAAGACTGACCACTAAAGGTGAAACTGAATACTGCACGCTATTCATTCAGGACAAATCAGGCAATCTGTTTGGCTTTCCATACAAAACTGACCAGTCATGGATTACCGTTGATCAGATTATAGAAAAGCTACCTGCACCAGGAAAGCATGGACGAGGACTTTTGAAGTTCACCGACCCTGTAGCTAATGTACCAGAGTGATCTTATAGCGCAGCGACTTATTAATCATTGAGCGCCTCAACCTTGCTGATTAGATGTTGCAGACGTTCTAGATATTAAATGTTTGTGACAATAAAAGTTCACCAAATTTTTCAATTTTAGCTCTGAAACGTCCTGCAACACCTTGCAAGCATTGAAGTGATGAAAGTAATTGGTATAAATTAACTGCTTTCATGAATATTAATCGGTTTCTGTTACGATCCATAACCGTAGAGTCCGTGACGTAGAGTCCGTGACGCATAGTGTCTACATTAAGTGAATTCTTGACATCAGTACTTATCATGATAAAGAAATCCAATTATGACTGTATCAACAGCAATGGCTGGCAATTCTAAGATTATGTTTCAAAAGATTGTGTGTGTAGTAATTTCACAGAAAATCAAGATAGTTTAGTGAATGAAAAATTTGATGGAACTTTTCTGTAGAGTCCGTGACGCATACTTATTAATTCACCAGAAATGATACATAAAAGCCAGCAAAGTCTAACTAATATCAAACTAATTTATGATTGAAGCGGCATCTGGGAAAAATACTTAAATAATTTAAACGATAATCACTTCTCTGTATGAAGGGCTCAAAGTCTCCGAAATGTAGAGTCCGTGACATTTTGAATACCGTGGAATGGCCCAGCTGTCATAAAATCAAATTCGAGTAACGTAATAGCTTGTAAATGAACTTCTACGACTTTCAATCATAATCCAGTTTGAATTAACAGAGAACACGAATAAATGGCGATGCCATCTCGGAGTAGGAATACAAGTACAGCGCCCGCGTAACTATGTTCAGCTCAGCAGTCCCACTTCAGTGTACAATGACAGTCGATCTTTGCGTCCTGTGAACTAGTTCTAGGACGACTGGTATGTTCACCGTGTAGGCTAAGGCAAATAAAGAAGGCCTATGACTCTAGTCACACAAAATAATAGATAGGCCTATAGATGAATATTAACGTAGGCTAAAATATTATTTCCCCGGTAACACCCTGCAGTAGATCGAGTAATTCGTGTTCATGTCATCCTGGCAGGCATACATGCATACATATCGCACGTGTATTAGAAATGTTAGACCTGTATAAATACAAAAGGCATACTGTAATATGCAGCTTATATCGTAGGCTTATAAGTTTACACATGTTATGATTCTTATGAATAGAAGGGTCTTTCCACTTGCCGGTAGAATCAGCTAAACCCCCAAAATAGTTTTTTAAATCACGGTTTCATCGTTTGATTGTTGAACCTCGCAGACCAATAATTTTATCTTGACTGCATTCTTAATTGGTCCGCGTTAGCTACATCGGTAAGAGAGCTGGCGGCCGCGCGTCTGTGGAAGAGAGCGTGCGTTCCGCGGTTCGAATCCCGAAGGCGGCTATTTCAGAGATTCAAAAATCTCGGGCTAGCACGGTCCGTCCACGGGGACCTAAATGGCGTGGCGTCCATTCAAATGGGCGAGCGGTGGTGAAGGATGTCACCCTCAGGGTCGAGGCCATAAGGCAGCCGCTATATAAAAATCCGGTTACATTTAGCCTACATTTACATTTAATATTAAGAGTTTGACTTTCACTTTTTCTCTCTTCAGAACTGAATCTGTTCGGTTTCAAATCTGTTTCCTCCGCCTTATTTGTTTGTTTATTAAAATTATTCTAAAAGGACGTTAAGTAATTGCTGCATGTGCCGGACTAAAATACAAATCACGTTTTGAACGATAGCACGTGCTACAAAGGGTGTCGAATACTCGTGTCTCGTCACATCCCACCCTATCTCTGTCACAATCTTTGTCTAGTTTCTTTCTCGTTCAATATCGATTTTACTTTGGACCAAACTATCTACGCGTGTGATGGAATAATAGGGAGGCCTACATTATGTACATGTGCACATGTGAGCGGTGAGCAACGAGAAGTTAAAACTCCTACCAATTAAATTCATTTACTGCCGCTATGAACCCTGATTGTGTGGAATTCCGAACAATGTCATGCTCACAATCGCAGTATCAAACGATGTCAATACTCATAGCCTCATGGCTGGTAGACCCTATGACTATCATAGCAACAATCAGCCAATTAAGATTGACAAGGTTGAAGACAGTGATCTCAGGATTTGCTCAATTGACCACATAAATCAAACTCAGCAATCTGCGGCTTAACGGAAACTCAAAAACATTTTATAATAATGCACTTTATTATATCTTCACATTTTAAGACAACATTCATCTATTTATGAATCAAAAGTCAATGCAATAATTGTATATGTCGCTTAGTTTAAGGGTTGCAGGTCTTATTAGAACTTTCTTTGGACCAGACTGCTTTTTTACAGCAGGATAGATGAAATCGTTAGCCTAGTAAATATTAGTCATATTGGCCATGCAGACTGTAGAAGTGCAAGTCATATTGGTTATGTAGAAGCGCATGTCTTTCAGACAGGAAACTGAGACTGTAGCATTTCTGTGTTGTGCAGTTTATGCTCGTATTCGCGGCAGTTTAGACCAGCGGATAGGTGGCCCTTGTTGCAATCCCGCATTGGTTATACTTGTTCCTGGACATCAATATGTAGCCATCCATTCCCCATCTGGCTCCCCAACTGTGTATCAAAAACAAAATAACAACATCATATACAGCCTACAATCTGCTAGGCTCTCAGATCCTTTCAACGCATGTTTTCTGACTATTATTTGGAACTTAATACTTTATTAGTGGACAGCCACATTTATCTTAGGAAGCTTATTTCCCGTTTCCACCCGATCCATGCAATGATTCTATTTATTGTGTCACGGGAGGTGACCACATTGTCCCCACAAATCGCCGCGTAGGGACATTGAGCAAGTAGGCTACTTCACTTGCAATTGCTCGGGCGCTTCGGCGTGAAACTCCGATGCAGTGCCCTCGTTGTAGTCGGGAGCGCCTCCGAATAGAGAGCTTGAAGGAGCTCCATATAAATGAAAAAATGAATGAAATAAATATTGGTGCAATGAAGCTGTGCAATGATCAATTCACCATGCCCCTTTCAAACACACGCACACAAACACACGCACATACGCACATCCAAATACACAGAGGATAAAGACTATTGGATCCACATTCTACTCGCCTGTTCTTGACAATCCAGTAATCGCCATCCTCTGGCGATGTTCCGTATCCAACGCGTGATTCAATATGGTTCTGTTACAGAGTGGTTCGTTGTAAACACCTTTGACAGAAGAGAAAACTTCATAAGCATTATTGCAATTATACAAATGAAATGATACATGTAACTTGCTGAGCAACTGCCAGTGCTCATGCATCCCAGAAACACTTGTTGGAAGGAGCTTGTGATCTTAATATTATGGGTCAACACTGATAATTATGGTCATGCGATAAAATGTATGAATTTTTATGCTGAAGTCGGCTTTAGGCCCTATGCTTAAGTGTGTGTGTTTGTGTGTGTGCAATCATGTGCATGTTTGCAAATTATTAAGCTAAGTACGGTATTACGAATGTGAATATGCATGAGTGGCATTACGTGCGCATGTATGATTATCTTTACATGCATGCATAATTTGCATATGCAATTGTGCATACAGAAACGTATAATAATGCACAGTAGTAGACTGGTCCAAGAGACTATGGTAAAAAAATCATCTTGATCAGAACTATCCTCCACAATTTTAAATCTGTTCTACCTCTCCTAAGTAATATGTAGACCAAATTTCAAGCAGATTAGAGCACTTTAAGAGGGAGCTCAAAGCCTTACATGCTCTTAATAATACAGTTGTTTATTGAGAATTATTACACCATTATCTAAAACTCGTAAAAATTATTACTATAGAACGACTTACCTACTTAATTTTGAACTGTTGGGTTGAGCTGGTGTTTACAAATACCAAAACTATTCGTTGATTTTTAGATTTGAATTCTGATGTTGGATTTTTAAAATAAATTTCTCTTCAAGAAAGTTGTGCAAACTGTTTACTCAGGTTATTATGAATTATTGGTGCATTTATGAGAGTTGACTGTAAAAGGAGTTTCTGACACAGCTGGTAAAAATAATAATGGCAAAGACAAGAAGCAGTTCGGAAGTTTGGCTGATAGGAAAGGGCACAGAGGAACTGTCTGGGTCGCATCTTCCAACTAATGAGGACGTTCTTCGACTTCTAATGTTTTTTCATGTCGAGAGAAAGTTTAAACTGAAAGATGCAGCAGCCTTGGCTGTTTCAAAAGTTATTGAAATTTGACAGAGAGCACGAATTCCACATCAGAGAATCGATTCCATGGTTCGCATCTTACTGAAACTTTTTGATGACTATAACAATCTTAAAAAGAACCGTAAGAGAAACAACGAACGTGAACATGGAAGACAAGAGGTATTTAAAAGCAGCCTTATTGAACTGTTCGATGTGGCCACCGGGGACGCACTCTCAGTAATGACAATTGAAGAAGATAAGCTATGTTCAGGAGGTTCCAGCAAAGCTGGCCCAACATTGACAAGACGAATTATGAAGTGGCTTCTGATGACATGTTTAATGCACACACTTCTGGTCTTCGAGAAGAAATGATGAAATTCTGCAAGGCAGCCCTGGAAGGATCACATCAAATGGAAGACTATGAGGAATTCTTGAAACTCTGCTTGATCTTCCTGTGTGGTGAACATGGGGCAACAGTTTCCTTTCGGGCACCAGGAGCATTCCATCATGCACTATGATGGCAAAAGCCATCCATGGCCTTAAAATATTTCTTTTCCAGCGGCAGTTCTCTTAACTGCCAAAGAGAAGCACAATGTAAGGGAGATAGCACTGTTTGTCAGCCTCGGTTCTGGCATGAAGCTCCTCTGCCTATCAGTGCGCCACTTAACGACCTATTACTACTTGAGGTGCTCAGGCGTCTCTGGTATTTCTCATAAATTTTTGTTGGCCTGTCGTTTGACGACAGAATTGGAGCAGATGTGAAAGCACTGATGGTGACAAACCTCGGCCTTCCACAGGCCATAAGTTCTGTGAAACGCCTCGACCGTCCTCCTGAACCACTCAGCTCTTTTGGCTTTGCATCTTGCTTCACAGAGAGAACAACTATAATCTTTGACATTCTGCACTTGAATGGAAAACAGAAGGCTCAATGTTTCCTGGCAAAGGATCTTAAAGAATGGCACGTTGATCCCTCGTACCATGATCTCAGGACGGCAGCGTCGGTCATGACAGTTGTGAACGACTCTGCTGAGCGAGCCGTTGCTTTGATGCAGCAGTACAATTCATCGTTGACAAAGAATGAAGAGCAGAAGCAGTTTCTTCTTCGACTCGTGAAACGCCACAGGAAGAACTTTCCATCCTGCTCCAACGCCACGCTGGTGAAGGTTACAGAGGAGAGTGAATGACACTGAATGCGTTATTCAAGAAGAGTTCTAGTGTGTATATAGCAACATTATACATTTTGAAACCTTTTAGATTCGTTGCTGCAATTGTATATTTTAATTCAACTCATATTCTATTTTCTGTTATTTCATGCAGATTACCAATTTCATGCCTTCAATGGTGAAAATACCATGACCCTGAGCTCCCTATAGATATTCATCAATCGCCCTCAAATTTGGCAGATGTAATTCTGGGCAGACATAGAACAAAAATAGGGTTGTGGAGCACAACTCGGTACATGTTTTTTATACGACCACCAAGACACCAAGAACTAACGTTGCAGCGTTGTTATCTTTAATAAATCCAACTTCTAGTTTGCCGAGAATCCTTTTAATCGATCCAGCTTCTGTTTACAGGCAAGAATTTGTTCGATAAATCCCGTTTCTATTTCGTCAGCAAATATTTTCATCAGTTTTTCATTGAAAATTATTTTTCATCAATCCAGCTTCAATTTCAGCAGAATATGACTGCACCAACCCTAAAACTAACCCTAACCGACCCTCACGACGCCTAACCTGAGCCCTAACCGACCCTCACGCGCTAAATCCCGCTTCTATTTCGTGAAGAAATATTTTTCATCGAATTTATAAATTTTTGGTGGTCGTATAAAAAACAAGTACCCACAACTCTGAGGAGGTTCATTTTTTTGGACCAGTCTAGTATATAGCCTACGTTGCTATCCTAAGATGCAATAAAGTTGACTTTTTATGTTTGAATAAGTAGACAGCATTCTTACGAAATCATTAAGTATCTGATCGACCACGTGATACCACGAAGCGAATGTTTCAATTCCCATCCTGCTAAGATGAGAAATGATGTCATGGATTGTTGTGGATTTCATGTCTAGAAATGGAAATGGTAGGCTAGATATGATTGATCAATGCCTAGCAGAACTTGTCAGCTCATCTAGAATAAAATAGCAAGGGAAGAAGATTCAATACCGGTAGCGCCTTTCTTAGCAACAGCGTAGGTCTAATTTCGCCTGAACTCCCGAGATTGAGCGTGTCTTGCATTGGTGGGCGAGTGAAATAGAGAATTTATTATTGTCCTCAAAGCAAAGTATATTAAATTTCAAGTTCCGACTTGCGCCGTGAAGAGTGGGCAGCATGTTGGAGTCCTTAAAAAGTAAGTTGCATCGTAAAATCAGGGAAAATTTTTAAGCCATGATTGCAGGAGAAAAGAACCCAGATGTCTTGAGGAACATTGGCCTGACCAAGTCAGAAGCCGTGGAATGTGCGCTCGGCAATAGTATCCTGGTAAATATTTAGATCGATTCCACGAACACATCGGTAGCAACGATAGAGTAAGGTCTTCAGAGTAGCAGTCGATTGCATTAGAAAGACCATTCACGCTATAACAATGTCCCTACGCCTGTAACTGAAGAGAACTTTTTGATGCAACTTATTGATGCGAGACCTTCGTTTCGAAAGTATTCCCTTACATTTTGATCAGACATTGATTCAATTCCAAGCCTCCCAGTTTAAAGCATTCTGAGTTTAATGCGCATCTGTGAATAAAACTCTCTTCACAGTTTAATTACTGAGATGGCATGATTCACAAGGTGTACTGTGTTCAAGACACTAATTAGGCTACAACAAAGCAATAAATTCAATTAATAATCGGAATGCAATTATTGCTCATTCTGATGGCATTCAATGGTCACATATGAGTAATGTAGCAAATATTTATGCTGACCCTTTTTGAAGTTTTGGAAAGATGGTTTTCTGGCGTCGATGGAAACAGAAACGGGTCCAACAGTGGCAACTGCCGCCTTGAGTTGCGACTCTGAATATCTCTTGATGTACTTAAAGCCGCTGCAAGTCGCTCCACGTGAACCTGGTTTGTATCGACAGTTTCCATCCTGAGACAGTATAATATTATGTTAATGAAATTCAAAGTAGCACTATAATGTGGTGACGTGACAAAAGCGCGCAGGACGAAAGCGTGCAGACAATAGCGCGCAAAAATCAAAATAAATTATAGACAATAGAAGAAACATCTAGTTTTACTCCAATTGGACCAAATTTGCAAAAACTTTAGACACAATAAAAATAAAATAGATAAAAATATAAAATTAATTTTACTTAAACTGGAAATTGTCGTGATTGTTCAGAAATTTCATTGGTAGACCTACTATTAGCCAAACTCTACAGTAATGTTTTGTGATGACATCTTCGTATCCAAGATATGCAATTTAAGCATTATATTCTGTTTTATGATTAACTCTTGCCACTTTCTGAATTCTTCTGTTTTTACTCTTGTGAATTAACACAATGTTTTGAAGTTGGGTTTGTGCGTACCCATGCCCTATATTCTTTTCTGTTGTTTATAGTGTCCCAACACTTTTGCAAGATACTTTGCATCGTAATAATTAGTCAACATTTATTTAGACACCTTTCCGGGTAATTGCGCGCTTAATCGTGCGCTCTTTTGTCTGCGCCCTTTTGTCGGAGGTGGTTTCTGTTGGGCGCTATTGTCTGCGCCATTTTGTCCTGCGCTGTTTTGTTACGGTACCACAATGATGCCTATTATGACAAAGGACTCATAATCTGCATGGGCGTCATTGTAATGCTTGTAAACCTAGTGTCCGGTTTTGCAGTTACTCATCGAGTTCATAATTCTCACAGCAGCTGAATTCGGTCAATCTATTTTTGATATAGCGCCTCTAGAGGATATGTCGCACTCCCTACCTCACCAGAATTAAAGGAAACAGTTTGCAAACAGATGTGATGAGCCAGAGTGGTGTGGTATCATAGCACGTGGAACCGTAATACACATTGTGGGGCGCGGTGGTGTAGTGGGTATGTTAGTTGCCTTGCAGCCGTAGGATTGCAGGTTCTAATCCACCTCAAGTCGCCGCGTACGGACCTTGGGCAAGTAGGCCTACTTCACCTGCAATTGCTCATCACTTCGTCGTGAAACTCTGATGCAGTGTCTGATCTGCAGCCGGGAGCGCCTCTGGGTAGAGAGCTTGAAGGGGTTCTGTAACAAGTGCATATATTATAGAACATTGCTAGGCAACATCCTTCGAGCAGCCACTCCCTTGTCATCAGATTAGTTGCCTGATTCCCTTATTGCAATTACCACGTGAAGCGACTTTTTGAGACTTCCTCCCCCGTCAATTCGCTGGATCTTTGCTGCTCGACCCAGAGCGTCCAGCGCGATGGTTCTCTTCGATGTCTTCACTTGTCTAGGCAAACCGAGTCGGCGAGTCATCTCTTTGGTCGTCTTTTAGGCTGGCTCTAGAACTTGAAATCGCATCATGTGACGCTTGCCTTGGTTCTCTATTCTTGCCGCCACGTTTTATTTCCTTCGTAGGATTTCTATTTATAGCCGTGGTTGCATCGTGAGTACTCCTGAGTAGAAACTTTGAATGGAAGCTACACAAATCAACGGCAATGTTGTAGCAAAGGTCATCGAAACGTTTTCGAAGTGTTTGGAGTAATAATAATTATTTTTGTGAATCTTCTTTTCCTTCAGGCTTGAATTAATCTCTCTCTACGGAGGGTCAGCCACTCGGATCCTCCTCTCCCACTTTCCTCTGTCTTTGGTGTCTAATTTTTCAGTTTGAGATGTTTCATGTCCTCCCGTATCGCATCCTCCCATAATCATGTCCTACAAACTCAACAAGGCAATGAGACGAGTAGACCTACAGTAACTAACCTTGGCCTCATATGGATAAGAATCTTCGGTGTCGATTCCTTTATTGGCTTTGATGTAATCAAACGATTTGAAGGCCAAGCCGCCTTTGCAACCATGGTTACCAAAGTTTCCTGAACAGTCGACCAGTTGCTGTTCACTGAGTGACACTAGTTTCTTTGTCTTGCGAAATTGTTGTCCCTCCAGAGAACCAGTCTAACAGCAGAACACCAACAAGTATAATTACTTCGAACATTATTCACCGACAAGGTGATCACAAAACGCATGGTTAAGTTTGTAGTCTTATGCTATAATGTTGCATGTACACATTGCACAATCTTGTCTGGAACTGAAATATATTTTTAAGATAATATAATAATACTTTCTATGACGACCAATTCTCATCATCACCGGTCTTAGTAGCTCTCTGATTAATATACGGTAACTCGACCAGGATCATCTTCGGATTACTCTTACGTACAAAGCTTTTAACTCAACGCAGCGCTCGTGAATAAGCTGGTGCCTCCTCGTTTGGCACGTAGCATTGGCATGCACTAAATTAAGGATTTCTTGGTGATTAAATAGATTTTTTCTATAAAGCACATGATATATATTTTATTCGGGACACTCTTCATTGGCTTCCTGTACCTCAGCGCATTGAGTTCAAGATCCTGACTCTTATGCGCAACTCTCTTCTCGGGGTAGCCCCCTCTTATCTTCGGGCACTGTGTAACTTGGTCTCCACTCTTCCTGGCCGCTCTGCCCTTCGATCTGCTGCCAATCGCCTTCTAGTTGTCCCGCGCATGCGTGGAGCTACGGCCCAGTCCAGAAGCTTCGCATATCTTGGTCCTACTTGTTGGAACCGCCTTCCTCACAAGCTCCGTTCTGAGCTTCTTGGCCTTTCTCTTCCCCTGTTCCGTAAACGTCTGAAAACTATACTATTTGTTAGGGGTGAGCACTAGCTTGGGTCGGGAGCGCCACTGAATCTGTGAGCGGCGCTATATAAATGTTCAATTACAATTACAATTACAATTACAATGATATCCATCAAATGCTGACAGATTTTAAGCCTAGGCTACTTTAAATAGGCCTATGAGAACTTACCGCACTGAAAGCCCAACATGAACCGCATTTTCCCTGAAAAACATGAGTTCAAAATAAGCATTTTGATATTTACAAGACGTAGTTTCATGAATTTAAAAAGATATGATCTATAGGCTAATATAATTTATCATGGACGAGTTCTTTTCATTAAAGCAATACTTTAAAGTGTTTCAGTCTTCAGTCACATTTCTATTTACACAAAGAATTGCTTTCATCAATCCAGTTACTATAGCAACGAAAAAAGTGATTTATATTTTCAATACAACCAATTTTTCATTAAAGCATTCTTAGCAATTAATTTATTGATTAGGCCTAAGCGTTCTGAATTTGACAATAATTATCATAGGCCTGTCGTAGCGGATTTACCGGGCTGGGTTTACCCATGGGCGGAGACTAGGGATGGTCTCCCAGTGCTTGTTGTGGGAGACCGTCCATGCTCATGTCCACCTCAATAATTATTTTAAAAATATTCTTAAGTAGCATCGTAAATTTCTACAGTGTGAGGTGTGAGGACATTTTTAAGTAGGCCTAAAGACTAAAAAGGTCATTAGCTAGTTTGACATGAAAAATGGAACAAACGACTAAAAGAGATGGTATTTTTCATGAGATTTTTCTCGAGCAAATGACTAGAAAATTAATAAGATCATCAGAAATTTTGGTTGATCAACAGATCGAAATGGAAAATGTCGTCAGCGACTCAGCCGTCCGTTCAAAATGTCGCGCTTCGGTGATCGTCCTTCGACCGCTCGCATTTCTCCTCCAACCTCCACGCCAAGTCTCCGCCTATGGGTTAACCCAATTAGTAACCTACGGCGTATTTCTACTGTAATAATTAAAGTATATTTTAGTACAAAATATCATAATTCCATCTAACTGCTACTTCATCTCTAGGCTACATAATAATGTGCTCATCCAACTTCTAACGATACCGTGTTAATGTAATGTTACAATCATGCTTAAATCGTTCATAAAAAGCCTAGTTTTGCTGCATCGTTGTATTTTTGGAGTGCTGTACGCCTACGTATTAGGTTTGGGTAAATGAATCCCGTCTGTCTATCGCCAGATAGAAAAGCGTAAAAATCAAATCCAAGTTACAGAAAATTCAAGTAGATTCAGTAGGTAATCTCTATCAAAACGGATATGTAAGATAGGGTAGAGGTAAATGGAATGTGAAACTAGCAATGAAGAAAGTGGAAACAAAAGAGGCGTAAATATAATCATTAGCGATCGATCTACCTGATTTTTAACTTTGGTAACGTAGCCTTCCTTTCTCCAATCAACCTCATTCGGAAGAGTAAAGTCGACTTCCGGAATTAAGAAAGTGGATCCACCAATTGTCTCCGTTAGATTAGAATCTTCGCAAGTCATCATCTTCACAAACTCGGAGTGTTCCTAAAGATAAAACTTCTCTAGATCGGTATAAAGTAACAGTTACTGTCTGTCTCCGTTCTTCTTCTTAAGTGTTTCGTCATCGTTTGCCTACGTTTTCGCTATCACATCATCATCATCATCATCATCATCATCATCATCATCATCATCGTCGTCGTCATCGCATTCTTCTCTTTAGGCGAATTAGGTCTACGCTGCTCCACACGTTTCTTCATGACCTCCCTCTGCTCCTCGCCCTCCTCATTCTTATTCTGCTTGTTTCTACATTAACTACGTCTGTTTCATTCGGAACTAAGTCAGACCTTCTCAAGAACTCTTACCATGTCCCATCTGATCGTCCACTCTCCAATTCCCGACCCAGACTACACCCGCGTTAGTGGCTGTTCCGTCTCTCTGGTACAATTGCAAGTCGATCCGCACCACCTTTGGACTACTCTTGCAGACAACCCCTTTGACGCTACGCAGCGCTTGTGACTAAGCTGGTGCCCCGCGCTAGGCTTTCGAGTGGCGCTTTAGAAGTTTGCATGGAGGAGTTTATCAGGGACTAGGGGGGTTAAGCCCCCAAGAAGACTGAAATTCATTTTTTACCGTGTAAATTGTATTTTTTCATGGGCTTAGTCCCCCAAGAAGGCTTTAGCCCCTCCAAGAACGGAAACCAAACTCCGCCCATGGAAGTTTGGAGATTACGATTAAAAAACGCCATCATAATATTATTATTCTTATCATCATATTCATCCTTTTGACTATGAAACTGTGTTGCGTTACGTTGGGCAATTGAATATTTTTCTATTAATGCCATTACATAGTGTCATCGGACCTTACTTTCTTACAGCGTAGTAAGATTGGCAAAGTTGAGATTTACAGATTTTCCATTAATGTCGATAAAGTATTTTTGTAGCATACCAGGTCACTGAATTCATTGATGCCCATCGTGAAGCTCTTCAGTCCTTTCAGGTATAGATAGTTGTTCACTATCAATTCTTTCAAGTGTTTTGCGAAGATGTTTTTCCTCATAATTTCTTCTGATGCTTCATCGTAACTTTTCCCTGCGATCAGTATTTTACATAATGTCTTACATTGCAGAAGTCTTCGTTTTATTCAGAACTAGCTGAATTGCCCGGCGTTGCCCGGGAAATTTCGGTTTTTAGTTCCCACTTCCCAGCCACGCCTGACCCCGCTCCCACGCCCGCGAAATTTCGGTTTTCGTCCGCCACGCCTAACCACGCTCCCACGCCGCCCTTCTCACTTCGCCTTACATCGGCCCCAACCCGGTCCCACCATGGGGTGCCCGGCATTGCCCGTGAAATTTAGGTTTTCGGTCCAACCCATCTCACACCCTCCATGTTTAGGCTATAGCCACTATTTTTTCGAAACCGCGTGCCATAAGATCTGCCCTCAGCGATAAATGAGGTTAAAAATCAATTGGCTCGTTGAAAATCGATCGGCGAAAATTATTGCGTCTTAAATACTGATACATACGACTCGGTATATATGATATTAATTAACGGTATCTATTTAACCACGCGCTATAAGATTAAAATCGGCAATGACGTCATTAATGTATTAGTTTCAATCATCAATAGGATATAGCCTACATCGATGGTTTCAATGGTAAGCAAATGGCGTCTGAAACACGCTCGTTAGCCTTCGAATAGAAACAATATTATTAAATGTTTCAAACTCGGGGAAAAGGTAAGATTTTGGATCGCGAACCACCCCAATTTTTCTTATGGAGTGCTAAAAGGTATTTTTTGTAAATATTGGGGAAAATCGGTCGGGGGGAGAAGAAGAAAATTTTCCACATAAATAGTTACTATTTCGATTTTATAGCTTTGGATGGTTTACGAAAATGTCATGTGATGTCAACGAGTTTTGTCGCGAAATGTGGAGGCATTGTGGGACGAAATCGATCAGCGCAAGATAATTACTGATGAGCCAGTCAAGCAGTGAAGTAGGCTACGCATCTTCGCGCATGCGTAGCTCACCAAGGAAGTCAGTTCGGATATAAATTTTAACTTTCTTAATAGTGAAAAATAGTAAAAATAGGGTACTTGTTTTTTATACGACCACCAAAAATTTATAAATTCGATGAAAAATATTTCCTCACGAAATAGAAGCGGGATTTAGCGCGTGAGGGTCGGTTAGGGCTCAGGTTACGCGTCGTGAGGGTCGGTTAGGGTTAGTTTTAGGGTTGGTGCAGTCATATTCTGCTGAAATTGAAGCTGGATTGATGAAAAATAATTTTCAATGAAAAACTGATGAAAATACTTGCTGACGAAATAGAAACGGGATTTATCGAACAAACTCTTGCCTGTAAACAGAAGCTGGATCGACTAAAAGGATTCTCGGCAAACTAGAAGTTGGATTTATGAAAGATAACAACGCTGCAACGTTAGTTCTTGGTGTCTTGGTGGTCGTATAAAAAACATGTACCAAAAATAGTTTTAAAAAAATAGTTTGTTCATTGTTCACGGGTTACTTTTATTTTTTAATTTTAAACTATTAGTTCATTTTATCATTTGTTTTAGGAAAAATTAGGCTATTGTAAAGTACTCTCGGTACGGTATAAAGTTTTTATCATCTTTAGTTGGCAATTCAAAGTTATGAGTTCTCGGGCGAAGACCGCAACGACGCTTTATTACAGGCGGAAACAAACTACGCAGGACATGGCATGAATTGTTGCAGACTGACGCAAGCAGCTTGTCATCAGCTTCGCGAACGATGTCCAAGACGTCGGGCGAATTATTCGCCGAGTTCTTTGCAGAAATTTGTTGAGCCTTGTCTTGTCATCAGCTGTAGTTAGGTCTTCTCCAAGCAGGCACCGCATAGAGGAGACGGGACATAGTCGTGGCTCTTGCAACATCATGCAGCACGGTTGTAGGGAGGTCGTGGGAAGGATTCTGAGAGCGTACAAGGAGCGAGAGCAGGTCCCCAATAATGTCCATAAATAACTTCTCTATCCTCACTTAAAATGTTATTGACATTACCCGATGTTTGGCGGAGTTAGAGTAACGTTTATGATGAATGAATCACCGTGTGTTATAATTATTATGGTGGCCTCAACTAAACTTTAACATTCACTATTTACACATGCATCACATGGAGTTCGTTCGTCCAAAGGCAAAACGACAAAGCAAAAGGAAGCTACATCAACTAAAACTATTATAATTAAGCTTATAGGGAAAGAAGCAACAATGAAACTGAAATGCTCAACACTGTGGAGTCAATAATTATAGAACATGATAATCGAAAACAAAATAATAGGCTATTTTGACTAACTACCGGAGAAAGACCATTCTACAAACACTATGACATTACCGTATTTGATTTTGAATGATTGCCACTCCTCGTCAACTTCCCTAAACATTGGAAACTTGATCCTGTGTGGTTCCTCTTCTTCTCCATCTTCGTCTCTGCTTGGATCAATCAAACGCTGCCACGGAAGACGTTGTGGAGCAGCAGATGCCAAGATCACCAAACAAGACGCAATCAGAAGAAACGAATACATGCTGCCTCACTTCTTAAACAGACATTGCATTACAACATTATTAGTATTATTGCTGTGTGTTGCTTGACTAAATGAGCTTTCCACCACATATTATCAACCTGGTAGCTGAATTGTATAGCAAGCAGACAGCAAAGGTAAAAATTGGCGGTGTGTTCAGGATAAGAAGGGGTGTTAGGCAGGGGTGTGTGATTTCGCCATCTTTGTTTAATATACTATCAGAAATGGTCATGAGGGAAGCACTGAAAGGATATTCAGGAGGCATTCAAATTGGAGGAAGAAGGGTAACAAACTTGCGGTATGCGAACGACATAGTGCTAATGGCAAGCACACAAGCAGAACTGCAGGATCTGGTGTCTCGCTTGGACAGGGAAGGTCGAAAGAAAGGTCTGGAGATGAACATGCAGCTGTGGAAATGCTATAGGATGGGTAGTTAGAAGGCCTGTTCATTGAAGCGTAGCTCGATATACGGGCAAGGGATATAATATATTATATTTAGACAGCTCGTAGAAGGTTAGAAATAGTGTATATATGTAGATTTAGTTCAGTGTACGCTGTAGACACCGCCGGGTAGGAGGGATTTCTTTGAATGCTACAGTGCCTTTAACAAGTCTATTGAGACGCTTCGTATTTCTCTTAGGCATAAACTTTATAAATAGGCGGCGATGGGTACGTAGGCACGCTGGGTCGATACACGGTGACCGAGGGGTCCAAAGGGAAGGGCCGTTCAAAGGGATGGGCAACAAGGCAACGTCAAGCAGTGAAGGCAACGCATATTCAGTCTACGTTGAGACGAGCTGGAGACCAGTCGATTGCGAGACGAACTACAGAGGAGTCGGAGACAGGACGGACCAAACCGTTGGTCGTCTGTACAACGGGTTTCTGGACGGACCAGAACGCTGGTCGTCCGTGCAATAGGGCTCTCGGCGCTAGAATCCCATTCGTCGAAGCAACAGGTCTCTAGTCGCAATGAAACGTGGGTCTTCAAGAGCATCTTGGAACCGCAACGACATAATGACGCAGTGAATCTTCGGAAGCGAAAGCTGTCCCAGAGAAAACGGTCCCACCTAAGGAACCTTGGACGTTCAACAAACCGTGAGTCATAACCGGAATTGTTGGGGAAGAGGGGAAAACTGGGTCGGGAATCGGTCGAGGTCCGGGGTAGCTAAATAACATCGAATTTGATTATATTATCAACTATCGACTAAACCGTGTTATTCACGGGAACTTATCGTTTATTTTGTTGGCTAAATAATTGCTTTAATTTACACTGGCTTCTGAATTGCTTTATAAACCCCCCGTCCTCACAGGCGGGGTATAACTGATCATAATTTAAAAAGAACTTGTGACACTAGGCTCACTCATAACAAAAGTCGGTGATTGTAGCAAGGAGATAAGAGTAAGAATCGCGAGAGGATGTGGAGTAGGTGCAGATCTGAAGAAACTGTGGAAAAGCCATAACATCAAACTATCTACAAAGTTAAAGTTAATGAGGACGCTTATATGGCCAGTGAGGATGTATGGTTGTGAAAGTTGGACAATCAAAAAGAGCGATGAGGATAGAATAAAGGCATTTGAAATGAAATGTAAATCTTCGAGAATTTCTCAGCGCCCACAAAAGCCACGTCAGGGAGACCAGCTTATTCACCGGCGCTAATCGGGATGAAAGGTATAAGAAAAATCCTCGTGATATCATGGACTGAGAAGAAAACAAATGAATGGATTCTGGAGACGGCTGGCGTAGAAAGGAGTCTACTGGAATCAATTAAAGGAAGAAAGTTGTCATACTTCGGGCACATCATGAGGAAACATGGAGACTGCTTGGAGAAGGAGATTATGCAAGGAACGGTTCCGGGAGCAAGATCAAGGGGAAGACCTAGGAAGAGGTGGTGGGACAACATGTGTGAATGGACGGGATTATCAACAGAGGAATTGTTGAGAGCAACCGAAGACAGGAGAGGATGGAGAAGAACTGTCCAAAATGCGACCAACCCTCGTGTCGAGGATGGTTGAAGGCAAGACAAGGCAAGGTTGCTTGACTCGGGTTCTGCTAAAAATTAAGGTAGGAGAAAGGACTTCTGGCTTGGCCGACCAGGAGTGATCCAGTACTTAGGCCAATAGTGTTAAGTTACCGAACCCACTGCTGTAAAGCCGACCTGCGTGTCGTGCTATAGTGGGCTGTGTTTTGTATAACATGTACTTGTAATCATTCTGGGGTGTGTCGGATTGAGTGATCAAATGAAGGTTATTATTATTAGCCTATTATTATTATTATTATTATTATTACTATTAGGCCTATATTCGTTTAATGGTAACAAAAACTGATAGACACACCGCTATCTGGTACATTGTTAGTTTAAATTGAGTCACATAAAAATATATAAATAACCTAGCTGCTTTATTGGATGAATAGTGAGCCTGCTTTGGACGTGCGAAAAAGCCATCGACATAATAACGGTACCACTTTATCGACCTATAGTCAAGTGAAACGAAACAGCGACCGTAGTAAAATTGTAAACGAAGGTCCAATCATCATCTTGAAACTTCTACAGCGCCTACATACATGTAAGCGAAGTCGCGGGAGCCATCTTATTCACAGGCACTCTATCAAACAAAATCGATAGGCCGCGGGTCGAGATCCGGAGAGTCAGGCAGGCAGACAGACGAACGGCTAAGATGGACGATGTTTAGAGTTGAAATGACGAGGGATGTGAGGAGAAGAGGAAGAATCAGGATATGATTGGTGAAATAGAAGTGTTTCCAGTTTTGAATAGAAGACCTGTCACAGTGGGAAAATAGCGAGGTGTGGAGTTTTGGTGAGCTCGTATGATGGGTCTGAAGTTTGCCGTAGTGCTGGCGGAAGTTTGTTCCAAAGAGGTGTTATTACTATTATCATTATTGATGATGATGATGATGATGATGATTGTGCTCTGCCCGAAGGCAGGTTCATTGGCATTACGCCCCTGGGGATGAGATGAGTGAGGTGGTTTCCCGTTGCCTTCCCCACAGACAATGATGGGTAAGCAACTTGCCCAAGGTCGCTCCGCAGGAGCTTGCGCCCCTGCGTCCCACACTTGCTAGCCCGAGATATCTAAATCTCTGAATGTCAACTCCCAGCCCGGGGCTTGAACCGCAGTCCGTTGCAACCAACAGACAAATGCAGCTCGCGCTTACCGGTGTAGCTAACTAGGCCAGTTGTTTATCATTAGGCCTATTATTATTATAAAACATTATCATCATTATTTCTTCTGTAATAGGCGAACCTAATTATCGGCTCTAAATTGCATATTCTAGACATAATGCCCTTTGCGTCCACTGCTGCAACTTAATTATAGTAACAGAGACTTGACAAAATAGTGAAAGCCATTTGCAATTTAAAAACATTCATTATCTGTATAAGGTCTGACTTACTACCTAAAAAGCTTAATATCAGGAATCGTGTTAAAATTACCAATTCGCTGTGAAACCCTTGAAGTCTTTTTCTTCACCGCCAATGAAGGAAGAGGAAAGAGATGTCTTCTGCAACGCACTGTCAACTCTTGCAGGCTGCTGATTGCAGAATGATGCTGTTGACTTTTATAGCTGCAGTTTCAAAAGGGGGTCGGGTAATTAGACTAATAGGCTATTCTCATCACGGAAACTCAACCCACGACATACTGGTCAGGGCAAATGCAGGCTCCATTGAAATACATAATTTTTTTAAAACACCAGCATTTTGTCAGGATCTGACGCACCTCAATGTCATAATAACAGTGGCAATGTAACATTATTAACAACAATTTTATAAGGGTCTCACAGCTGCTTCTTGAGCAGTCTCCGTGTCAGCTGACCTACCATGCTGCAATCGTCTAGAAAAAGTATCTAATGTGTGGCTTACTTTTAGAGAGAATGACCTATTTTGAGGCAATTATTTCACTTTGTTCTACATGTATGCCTACACTGGCAATAACGCATGCATAAAGAGTTGTTTTGAATACATGCAGGCACAGCCAATATTAGATGAACACATAGATACATTCATGCTTGCTTCTGCAGGTCTACATGGCCTTCCTCAGGTTCGTTTAAGTGGTTTGAAGGGGTCCTGCGGGCGGCTGCACGCTTGGTGGGTGGCGTCCCTAAGTTTGGCCACATTTCTGACTATATTCGTGATGTCTTACACTGGCTTCCGATTCAGTCACGCATTCATTTCAGGGTTAGCCTACTTCTTTTGCTTGGCGCTGCGTCTTGGGCACAGCACCTCCCTATCTCTGTGAGTTCTTCACCTTGACCTCAACTGCTGTGGGTCGCCGATCTCTGCGCTCGGCCTCTAGAGGTGGCTTTATGGTTAATTATGCCCGCACTGCCACTAGGCAGAACAGGCCATTTTTGGTCACTGGACCTTCCGCTTGGAATGACCTTCCTTCTAACCTGCGTTCCCACCCTCGGAACATGTCTGGCTCTTTCCATAGATTGCTCAATACCTTTCTTTTTGACCGGGCTTGTGTCGGGAGCGCCTCTGAGTAGACTCCTTGAAGAGGCGCTATATAAATTACATAGATAGATAGATAGATGGATGGATGGATGGATGGATGGATAGATGGATGGATGGATGGATGGATGGATAGATAGATAGATAGATATATAGATAGATAGATAGATAGATAGATGATAGATAGAGAGCTAGATAGATAGGTAGAGAGCTAGATAGATAGGTAGATGGATGGATAGATGGATAGATGGACGGATGGACGGATGGATGGATAAAACGATTGCATACATACGAACACACATAGAGGCGTATAATTTTACTGAGTTGGCCTATAATATCGGTTTATGACTTTCAACATTGTCCGTTTTGTTGCTCACATCATCGCCAACAGTTACAGAGGTCTATGATATGGTTCTAGGACCATTGGTCGTAGTCTGATTGGCCATAGGCTTATTGCTTATAAATAGGCTCAATGGTCATATGGTTGATTGGTCATAGGGTGTATTGGTCATAGGCCCATCGATCATATGCGGAAATTAAACGAACTTAGGCCTATGTTTAAAACAAATACACCGTTGGCATAATAATTCGCCAACGGTATATTTGTTTTAAACCTTCTTCACGCCTTAGCACGTGCTTATCAATCAGTGACAATAGCGTTGGTAGACTAATACAATAACGGGCTATGAAGAAACTTGCTAACATAATTACTTGAAGACGTGAAATTATGAAGTCAAACAATTGAAGGTGCGAGCTAATAACTGTGCGACCCCAATAGGTTGCTCACGTAGCACATACAACCATATGCTTACTGAAGTAAAACGTCCCATTCTATTAGTGAATCCAACCAACATTTTCGTAGACTTCGAAGCAGCCACCATAGGAGCCTTCCGTACCTTATTTCCGAATGCCCGAGTATCAGGTGTTGCTATTTTCATTTTGCACAGAGTGTACTGAGGAAAGTGAATGAGATTTGACTGAAAACTGAATATGTTTTTTTATATTTTAAGAATTACATCTCTGTTGATTAGTTATCAATCTTTTAGTTTAACATTTTAGCGTTTTTTTTAATGTGAACAATTACATGACCTAGTAAATGTTTCTTTCTATTTCAATCAGTATTTTCCTTTCTGTAACTTCAATGGACTACATTGTCGGCGTTTCTTCATACATAACATTTCTAATACCCATACGTACAAAGACGGAGGTAATGGCGGGGTAATATCCTACGGGAGTAATGGAACAGTAGTAATGGCAGGGAAGGGGAATGAGCGGGGTATTGTCCTGTTCCCCGGCTACATACATAGACTGATGTTTCCATCCTAAACATTTTGAATTTTCCTGATGGTCTGGGAAACACCGAAAAATTAAAATCTTTTGACAACAACTTCTTGTAAAACTCAGGGTAACAAAGTCTTGCGAAGAAATAACCAATAGGCCTACTCTAGATTTGCATGTATATTGCAGGACAACAGAATTCGTAATCGTAATCTCCAAATTTCTAAAGCGTTACTCGAAAGCCAAGCGCGGGGCACCAGCTTATTCACGAGCGCTGCGTTGAGTCAGAGGGGTTGTCCGTGAGAGTAGTCCATGGTGGTCCGGGTCGAGTTACCATAGGATCAGAGAGGGCTATAGCAAATCTTGAAATGCAGGACTATGCTTGTAATCACGTGCTGTGCTTGCAGATTAAAATGAAGGCAATAATTAACTTGTTTACTTACCACTAATTTCTTCAGTTCCGGGACCTTTTCTCAAAAGTTGTATGAATTTTCCAGTTGCTGGTTAATTTGATCTGTGGGGCATTTGACATCTGAAATTGGCAAAGAACACAGAGTTATAGCCTGCATGTGTATGTCAGAAACTACACACCAAGAAGATCTCGATGGCACAATGTCATAGGCACGCCTATATATGAGGACCATGCAGGCGGTTAGTGTAAATAGACAAATACAACTAATAAGAGATAAGTTTACGGTAATCAACATGATATCGTGTGGCGAACAAGACTGCGGGACTGGGAAAACTGAACAAACGCTACGGAAAAACACGAAACACGTGTCGCCACCGGCATGTGTTTTCTAAGCAGCAACAAACCTTCGAGCCTTAGCATGAAAATATCCTTTTCGTAGGATTTTAGCTGAATACCCTCAGGTCAATGCAGTGGAGTACAGTACTTAATCGTCCTATTATGCCATGCAATTCTGTCCCAGCCGACATATCTTCGCGAACTGTGCACCATACTGTATGCTCCATACAGCCAACCCGTTCTACCCGATCATCCGCTTATCTTTCTCTCGACCGCCAGTCACAAGTAATCTCAAGTTCTCAAACCGAGTTATGTCCAACTCAGCACCACGCCTTTGAAATGATCTGCCTCCTGAATTCCGATCTTTTCCAGTTTCTCCACCATCATTACTAATCACACACCACAACCTTCCTCAGGCCCCTCTATCCATCACACCTCGGGCTTTTCATTCAAAACTTAAGACACTCCTTTTCAATAACTCTCGCCATGTCTCACCTGATCCTCCATCCTCCAATAATTCCCGGCCCAAACGAAACCCGCCTTAGCAGCTGTTCCGCCACTCTGATCCTATGGTAACTCGACCCGGACCACCACGTACTACTCTCACGGACAACCATTTTGACTCCATGCATGCTGCGCTCGTGAATAAGCTGGTGCCCCGCGCTTGGCTTTCAAGCAGCGCTTTAGAAATTTGGAGATTACGATTAGGATGTAAGACCAACACTAAACAGTTCATTGTCAGATTTTTTGGACCCAAACAATGGCATTCCATTGACCTAAGCCTCCGCTCTATTGATTACCTGAATTCTGTTAAATTAGTCTAAGAAACAACTACATACATCAACTGACCCTATGTAAGCTATAACTAAACTCTAGTCATGGTGTCGATTCTTGTTTTTACCTTTGTTTCCTTACTTTATCTTACCTTGCTGAGAACGACTAGATAAGCTTTAGCTTCATCTCCTCACGAGTCATACGGGTTAGACTCTTTACTAAATCGTTAGCGTGAGCGATTATTGAGAAAATGCGTCTTGAAACGCTAATAACTCTGGTTTTAAAGGGAATTAAAAGCTGAAAATAGTTGCGTTGACCTTATAATTTGGGTAGGAATCAATTGCAATTTTTTTTAAACCGACGCTGTTTCATTTCCGAGCCTTTTCTGTTACGAAGTGTCAAAACACACACACACACACATGGAAGGACAAACATTCAGACTTATAATAATTATAAGATATTATATTTCGGCAAGTCTGTCTGTTTGTTTGTTAGCTATGCACGGCCACAGTTTTTAAGCAATCGATTGGCGGGTAACGGCCCGAATTATAAAATTCCAGGGCAACGCCGGGTACCCCAGCTAGTAGACTAATAATGAAATGTACATGTAGGTAGCATGCCCTAGCTAATACGATAAATTGCAAAGTCGAGCTGCTAGTGTGACAGCAGATATGAACAGCGATCAAACGAGTGAGTAAATAAGTTTTTTTGTAACAGGCACAATGCACAGATATAACGATTCGTACTTGAAGGATATAAATCATGCTTGTTGACTTCACCTCTCATGCACGAGACGTTTTTCAAACAAGGGTCTCAACTTTTTTCTTAGTAACCGGCGAGTTGCCTACTTGCAAAAGAAAGATCGTACATGTAGGCTACGCGACCCACGCATTGACGCACTGTGTGTGATATTTCACATGATAACGAAAACACAAATTACAAGAAATAACAGAAACTATTTCGTTAAAGACAACTGAGATCTAAAGCAGGAATAGGCCTACGAAGAATATAAGGAATGTATAATTATCAATCGTCTTGGGCACGACGTTAAACTGCATCCATCCTCCGCCACAGGGAACCAACAACTACCATTAATTTTGCCGGTCCTAAGCCTGGCCAAAAGGAGGACGGTTTGCCAGATGGGTGGCGATACGCTGGCAGTAAAAGACCAAGACGATTGAAATCCGCAAAAACCACAACACAAATGACAGAGCGACCCAGATGCTTCAAGGTGTCATGATGTGGAGCTGACATGCCCAGGCCGGTCAGGACAGACCGGTGGAGAGAGTCAGGGGAGAGAGCGAGGGACACATACGGGCATTGACCCACGTTGTCCTTCATGCCTCTCTCCCAATATTCTCTTCATTCAGACAAGGTGGTCTAGCTGCTTCAAGATGTTAAAGGTATGGAGCAGACCTGCTGACTGCATGGACCGGTTGAAGCTGGGCAACATGACGCGAGACAGACTCAGACAGAGTGGCGTCGGACACCTACGGGCATTTAGCCCAAGGATTTTGATGATGATGATGATGATGATGATGATGATGATGATGATGATGATGATGATGATGATGATGATGATGATGATGATAATAATAATTATCAATTAACTACCAAACTTGAATACTTAAATTGTGATTGAAGTAAGGAACTGTTTTCAGAACTACAATGTAAAATCGTTTTAATTCACATTCCTATTAAACTAGGATGAGGCCGTGTAAACTTTAGTGAGATCCAAACACTCAATATTCCAATGGAAATCCATGGTTGTGATGAATGCGCACTCGATACTTTCGATGGCGAATTTTGTCAGACGTGCGTGACAAATTTTCATTATGGTCGGTCCACATTTCTGGAACAAGTTACCTAGCAGTCTCCATAACGAACTTCTTGGTCTTTCTTTGCCCCATTTTTAGCAAGTGTTTAAAAATCATTCTCTTTGATCGTGGTTTGGTTCTGTCGGGAGCGCCTCTAAGGAGTTTCTCTTGAATTGGCGCTATATAAATTCATGATTACGATAGTGATTACTGTCATCTTCACCAATAATTAGCATTTCACAATAATTATTCATCTTCGATTTCTGTTTAAGCTAATATTATGTTCATTAGCTGCTGACAAACGTTTACGCAGAAATATCGTTAAAATTTCGTAGGCCTATCGCAATGCGTTTCTAGCACCTCACAAAAGGGATCCACACATGACTGGGTGGCGTGGGTGTCGTGGGTGTCGTGGGTGTCGTGGATGGCGTGGGTGGGCATCCGTCTGTTGGTTGGTGGCTGAATTTACTTTTCTTATTTCTTTGATATAAACAAGGTAATAGGCCTACAAAATGCACGAGTCATTAATTATATCGGACAGATTTGAAGTGTGTGTGTGTGTCGCGCAACCTGATTAAAACATCCTGGTTGGTCTTGTCTCCATTGGGCGTTCGGACTGCATAATATGTGTGTGTGTGTGTGTGTGTGTGTGTTCGGACTGCATAATATGTGTGTGTGTGTGTGTGTTCGGACTGCATAATCGGACTGCATAATATTATGCAGTCCGAACCCCCAATGGAGACAAGACCAACCAGGATGTTTTAATCAGGTTGCGCGACACACACACACACACACACACACACACACACACACACACACACACACACACACACACTCGAATTACAAATAACAGATTGCAAAATTCCAAACTGTGAGGGCGCAGACTATATTATAGTCTGCGCCCTTTTCCTCACAGTTTGGAATTTTGCAAATGTAATTTGTAATTCGAGTGTAATTTGTTCGTCTATTATCGGGAAGATAAGTGACGATAGAAGTTGCACATTCCGAGTAGCCTACCATTCAGACACTCTGCTAACATGTACTCTCTCTATCTGTCTTTTACCTATGTAAATGGACACGGCAACAAAAGCGCGCAGGACAAAAGCGCGCAGACAAAATCGCGCAGACAAAAGCGCGCAACTAATGTTTTATGAATGTATATAATTATGTATGTATGTATGTATGTATGTATGTATGTATGTATGTATGTATGTATGTATGTATGTATGTATGTATGCATGCATGCATGCATGCATGCATGTATGTATGTATGTATGAATGTATGTATGTATGTATGTATGTATGTATGTATGTATGTATGTATGTATGTATGTATGTATGTATGTATGTATGTATGTATGCATGTATGTATACATGTATGTATGCATGTATGTATGTACATGTATGTATGTATGTATGTATGTATGTATGTATGTATGTATGTATGTATGTATGTATGTATGTATGTATGTATGTATGTATGTATGTATGTATGTATGTTTGTATGTATGTATGTATGTATGTATGTATGTATGTATGTATGTATGTATGTATGAATGCATGCATGTATGCATATGTATGTATGCATATGTATATAAGTATGCATATGTATGTATGTATGTATGCATATGTATGCATGTATGCATAAGTACATATGTAGGCCTATATGTATGTACATGTAAGTAAGTATGTATGTATGCATATGCATGTATGTAAGTATGTATGTATGTATGCATGTATGTATGCGCATGTATGTATGTACATATATACATATACATACATACATACATACATAATACATACATACATAAATACATACATGCTTGCATATCCTTAGGCTTTTTCCTGTTGCGCGCATTTGTCCTGCGCGCTTTTGACCGTGCACTCTTGCTGCCATGCCGCTGCGAGTTACAAAGAAAGGTCTAATTCATTTAAAATGAATAAATGTATAAATAATGAATTAGACCTTTCTGTGTAACTCGCAGCGGCATGCCAGAAAGAGTTTCAATAACACGAATATATCATTGTGTTGTCCATATAGTAGGCCTATTCCAGCTAATTCTTTGTCACCGACAATCGCTTCAAAGAAATGATACCATGCCAGACATTAACATGCCCACACATAGGCCATTCACACGGCAACACACACGCATAAGCATGCACAAACAGTCCGCTCTATATAACGCGCGCCGCCCGGGTGATATTGTATTCGAAGAAGTTCTTGCAAGTTGGTTATTTTCAACCAGGCTCTTCCGCTGCAAACCGAGACGTCAAAAGGTATTGTCTGCTACTTTCTATGCACGTATGTGCAAAATTAATGGTCTGCATGAGCATGCGGATTAGGGTGGAGTGAAGAAATAAAATTTCTGAAATCCTAACGGAATTCGTTGTCTTTTGTTATATTCAGTTATCATGCAAAATGTTTCGTTAAAATTCATTCTCTTGCTCCAACGAGCCTTTATTAACCCTGGGGCTACCAATGGGTGGTGGTATCCACCCCTAGGTTTTCCCAAATAGTACTTGTTTCGTTTGGGGGAAAAAATTGACATTTAAGGTAGTTATAGAGGGTTCATTTGTATACATTTTGACGTAAAATTTGTGATAATAATTCATACCGTTCAAAGGTTATACCCGATATACCGGAGGCACCAGGTGAGGGGTGGATACCACTTCTTAGCTCATCAATCAATCAATCAATCAATATACTTTATTGATCATCATGTGTATGTATACATACAGTATAGCACAAACAAACAGTAGTTGAAAATGTCACATGCATTGATGTCAAAGGGTTAAGCCCAAAGGAACGTAAGGTTCCGCTAACAGGGTTGCCCTAATTACATGAAGAATCAATCTATCATCAACTTTCTGCATAACAGTATATGTGTATAGACAGTTGTATATGATCAAGGTGTAAAACAATCTCTTCCATTTTACAAGTTTATCGAAATGCATTGAATGTAAGTTATGCAACTTAAACAAGTGGGGGAAAACAAAATAACAAACAGACTAAACTAAACTAAACTAAACTAAAAAAGCTAAAAACACAACAGTTAAGAGAATACAACAGTGCACGTGTAGGTAGTGCACTTCAAAACAAAACCATTTTGTGCAATTATGCAATAGTATCCAAAAGAAATAATTTCAATTTGTATTTGAATTGGTACATTGTAGTTACACAAGTAAGATCAATAGGCAGAGAATTCCACATCGATGGTCCACATATTCTAATACTATGCAGTCCAGTAGTGGTACGAACACTTCTTTGGTGGTATCTATTTACAGATCGTGTATAATGTCCATGAACGTCTGAATTTTTACAAAACCAGTGGTTGAAGCTTGTTATGATTAGATTTCTGTGAAGTTTGTACATAAATACTCCAATTTGTAGTTTATTAATGTAGTCAAAAGGCAGAATTTTCAAATCACTGAATAATGGTTGTGTGTGGGTTCTAAAAGGTGCATTGCATATAATTCGAACAGCTCGCTTTTGTAGGGTTGTCAAAATAGTTAAACGAGTGTGGTATGTGGACGCCCACGTAATATTACAATATGACATATAAGGGTATATCAAAGAGTAATATAAATTCACAAGTATATCTCGCGGCATAAGGTGTCGAACACGAGAGATTATGCCTATATTTTTTGATATCTTTTTGGATATAGAGTTTATATGCTTCCTCCATGTTAATTGTTCATCAATGTGAACACCCAAAAATTTGGTTGATGATACCCTACAAATACATTGTTCATCTATTTTAATTGATATATTGCAATTTGTTGCTGTTCTAAGTTTAATTTTAGAGCAGAACAAAATAAAATTCGTCTTCTCAAGGTTCAGCGATAATTTGTTGGCTTTGAACCAATCGCCTACAAGTTTTAATTCGGCATTAATTTTGTTAACCAAGACTTCAATAACTTTATCTGACATAAACACATTGGTGTCATCAGCAAACATGACAAAGCTGAGTAATGACGAGCTGTTCGAAATATCATTCACATATATTAGGAACAAAAGTGGACCCATTACGGAACCTTGTGGCGCACCACAAGTAACATCAGTTTCATGTGAAATGTTCCCGTTATATAAGACACTCTGCTTTCTATTTCTTAAGTAATCTATAAGCCAATCAAGACATACACCTCTTATGCCATAATGTTCAAGTTTGCTTATCAGAATTTTATGATTCACCGTGTCAAATGCTTTAGATAAGTCAAAGAAGACACCCATAGAAAAGTGGTTTTCCTCCTTGGCTTCAGAGATTTTATCGTACATTTCCATTACGGCCATGTATGTAGAGTGGCCTGTTCGAAAGCCATACTGACTTGTGTGCAATATATTCTTTACTGTTAGATATGTCATTATTCTTCGGTAAATAATCTTTTAAAAAAACTTGGAGAAATATGGCAAGATAGATATTGGTCGATAGTTACTTAATTGATTCCTATCTCCGGCCTTAAAGATGGGAATTATTTTGGCAATTTTCAAACTATTAGGAACAATTCCACTAACAATGGAGCAATTTATTATTTCTGTCAGAGGAATTGAAATAGCTTCTATGACATATTTGGCTAACTGGGGGTCAATCTCATCTAGCCCTCTACTGTGAGTGGTTCGGAGTTCATAGGCAATCGATATTATTTCAGCTGGTGATGTTAATTCTATCCCAATAGAAGAAGTAGACCGGTCTTTCAAGTAATCAAGAAAAGATGCATTAGTGTCAGGAATTTTTGCGGCCAACTTCGGTCCAATTTCTGTAAAGAATTCATTAAATTTGCAAGCAATAAGGTGCTTATCTTTAATTTCTACATTATTGATAAGAAAGCTATCTGGCATCTCAGAGTTTCTGTTTCCATGTAGAAGCATTTTAATTACTTTCCAGGTTTTATTCAAGTCATTTTCACATTCCAGAAATTTTCCCATATAATAATGACGCTCAGTTGCTTTTCGTATTTTTTAAAATTTATTTCGATAGGCTATGAAGCTAGACTTATTTTCTTGTGTTGGGTTTTTTATGTATTTTTTATATAGATGCGATTTCTTTCTACAGGATTTTAGCAGCGCTTGTGTCATCCAAGGCTGTTTAATTTTCAATCTTGTTTTCGACGAATAATTTGTTTTTGGGAAAGAATGTTCATATGCTGATTTATATTTTTCAATAAATGTTTCATAAGCAGAGGATGGGTCTCCTTGCTCACATGCATGGAATACTTCTGACCAGTCGGTAGAGTTCAGCAAGCCATCAAATTGACTTTTTTTGTTTTCTCATTAATGAGAAAGATATAGACTATGTCTATAAGACTATGTCTTATCCGTTATTTAATATGAAGAGACACAAATTATACCATTCTATAGAGGGTATGTGGGGCTACATTTTCATGTTCATTGAGTTGTCTTTTGCCAACCGGAAGTGCTCAAAATAAATTAAAATGTATAAAAATAGGTGTAATTTTCGTAACAATGTCTTGTTTTTTCTATTATAACGTATCCATATATAATTTATTTTTGAAGCTAAATAAATTGTGCATTTCTATAGAGGGCATGTAGTGCTATTTTTCATACCAATTAATTGGACTTTTGATGACCGGAAGTGCTCAAAATAAATTATAATGTGTGAAAATGTTGTGGTTTTTACAACGCAAATCTATATTTCTGTGTAAACTTTGTCAACAGCCTAACTTATATAAGCTAAAACAAATATTAACGATGTACACATACGTACATACATACATACGTACACACGTACACACGTACATACGTACATACATAGATACATACATACATACATACATACATACATACATACATACATACATACATACATACATACATACATACATACATACATACATACATACTTAAATACTTAAATACATACATACATACATACATGCATACATACATACTTACATACATACATACATACATACATACATACATACATACATACATACATACATACATACATACATACATACATACATACATACATACATACATGCATAAATTTATACATAACGCATTAGATCCTAGCGTCCCCGTTTTGGAGACGCCTCTTTGGATAGAGTTATTTTTAATATCAAGCAATACTCAACATTGCTAGTTATCGATGGTCCACTAAATTATCTTTCAAATGAGGTAATGTTTTTGCATATGCCAAATAGATTTTCTATTTCTATTTTCTTAAATTTATATTTAAAAAAAATATCAATATAAATTTATATTATCGCGAAAAAACCTGCTGCGATCAAAAATGTGAGTTGGCTACATACCCATGTTATTTGTGCTGTTAGCTACCTGTATAAATTTTGCAGCATTGCTTCATTGTTGGTAAATATTTTTATTATGCCCGACAAGACTGTCTCCATTTCGGGGACGCTAGGCACAAGTGCCCACGTCAACATTTACATAGCAATAGGTGACTGTCACTGTGTTTGCAGCTACAGTGATATATGCATATGAGTTTTGTTAGCATACAAAGCCCAACCCTGACTGCAAGCAAGCGTGAAATTCATGTTGGACCCATACTATTTATTCCCATGTGTGAAACCCATATGGGGTCATTGCATAATGCATAATTACGTAACGCTCGAGGGTTGGTGGGTGGGGCCATTGAAAACGTTACGAAACGTTACGTGGGTGGATGGGGGAAGCTAAACGTTACGTAACGCTATGAAAAAAATTATTAATGAATATTAAATTAATACCATCGAAATATTCGAATGACACTTCAGACAGGATGTGGTCGAAGTTTAAACTTCGTGACATTACTTAAAACTTAACCTAATTAAGTAGGTCTATTTATCTGAATAAGTTCCGGCAGCAGACACCAGTTACATGCCAGGTAGCCTAAATTCTGTTCTCCAAGTTGTGCAAACCGGAAACCGCTTCTTGCATTGTTTGGATCTGTGATATATAATTTATCGACGGAACAGCGGGGTAGGCCTAATTGCCCTTAGATTCCTGACATCAACGAACCACGTTGAAGCATGTTTTACTTAGTGGACACGATCTCAAACTGTTAAAATTAATGCTCAACAAAACTCGGCAATATTTCTATTTATAATTATCGAAGTGCCCAGACTAAGCAATAATTATTTGCTTAGTCTGGGCACTTCGATAATTATTAATAGAAATATTGCCGAGTTTTGTTGAGCATTAATTTTAACTGTTTGAGATCGTGTCCACTAAGTAAAACATGCTAATACTAATTAGGCCTATTAGTTCATCTTAACTTGGATTAATAATTATTGTTAATTAATGGGTCATTTAGTCCGTGAAACTTTTCAGCAGTGTAAACTTTTATTCATGCGGTATAAACCGTATAATTAGGCTACAGTTTCACGCATGACTGTCGTTTATCCTAATGAATAAAATTGTGTATATTTTAAGCCTAGTCTGTATACTGTCAAATTAGTATATAATTCACATAGGCCTACCAGGTTATACTAAGTTCACTATGAACACATGAATTATATAATTACGCGCTCATTTAAGCCAATAATAGACCTGGACTTGAATCTCGACTGATTTTTTAAAACAATCGTTACGTAACGCTTGGAAGGGTGGGTGGGTCAAGGGCAACGTTACGAAGCGTTACAGGGTGGGTGGGTCGAAAACGGTCATTTTCGGCGATACGACGTCGTAGGCCCTAATTATGCAATGACCCCTATGTAGTCCATCTAATACCCATGCAAATTCTGGAAGGGAAGACCACTAACTGTAAGTGACATTGTCGCAATGCTAGAGAGTGAAAGAACTCCTGGAGAAATTGACACAATGTCACGTCCTCCAAATGATCCAGGTATTTCTGAGGAATTCAGATTTCAGATGGATCCATGTCAAAGAGTGGGTTGGAGTAACTGACAACCAACTTGGTAAGTTTGACCTGTCGTTGTCAAGCTTTCAGACTGCTTGTCTCCAGCTGATGATAACTATAGCCTACACTGTATTTTTACAAACTTGTTTACCGTCCTAAAAAGATTGAATTCTGAGCAGCACGAATTCAACATCCAGATACCGGGACAGCTAGAAGCAATCAACTTAGGACTGCTGCTTCACAGTAGCGGCGCTAGAGGGGGGGGGCTACCCCTCCCCAAAATGATGATACACAAACCCCTCTCCGCATTCCCTGGCCCCTAAGCGACTAAAATAGGCATAATACTTTCAGTTTCAACTGTTTTGGCTTGGCAAGAGAACCCTAGACGTATTGTTTCCCTGTGGTCCTAACATAAAAGGCTATGTGCAGTAGTGCGAACCAACAATTTTTTAACACTAACCTAGGGTGTCACTGAACTCAATGGTGGGCTTCTTGAGGGAGGCATACTAAGCCCAATTCCGAAGGGGAAATTTTCCCTCCCCACATCTAGAGACAGATATACGGCCCTGACTTTTACAATTGGTTGCAAAATAAAATCTTACATATTGAATATTGAATATGCCCACATAGGGTGACTTGAGGTCGCGTCAACCCTGGTCAGGTAGCCTATGGTTTCGTTTGGAATTGATTCCTGATCTAGATGAAGCAAATGTGACGCAGGGGCTCGAAACCCGTCGTTTGTCGCTTCCTAGATATTGCGCTAGACGCCGAAATAGGCGAGAGGGGTAAAGAATGCAGTTTATTCTCCAATTCAGTATATTACTGTGAATTCGCCCTAATTTGCGAAGTTGTGAACCGATTTTGATGCCGTTTAAGTTATCTGATTCAGAATATATGCCTCTAATGCCCAGAAAAATTTCAGAATAGTAGCTTAGTGGATTCAGTAGACCTGGATGACACGAATATTCAGTAACTTTGTATCTTATTTTTTCACTATAAACTAATGAAAGAATCAAACGAGCACAACGTTTGTTAGAAAAAAGATAATTTCATTGTGTTAAAAGCATTTTAGAGCATGGTCATTGTAGCATATGACTAAATCAAAGGGTCAAAAGTCGACATGTGACGGGTTTTGAGCCCCTGTGTCACAAATGGTCAGGCAGCATATACCCGAATCCCAAGCCTTATAGCACTTCAGAGATATTTTATTTCCGTAAACTGGAAGTTGGATGAACGATGAAAAGATGATATTACTGCTGATGTATAGCAGTATCATTAGAAGCTGGATGAGCATATTAATTGACCGAAGTAGAAGTTGGATGAGCGAGGAAATCATGTTTTTATGCTAAATTGTTACCGTAAAACTAGACGCTGGATGAACGATAAATTTTTTTTTGTTGAAGTAGAAGTTGGTCGAATAACGGACACGTGATATAGTAGAATTGGACGTTGGATGAGCGATGAAAAAAATTACTAAAACCATGTTTTAAATAATTTTACGATGCTATACGGCTTGGGATTCGGGTATACGCGGTCAGGCAGGTGAGAAAAGTTCACAGCCGTGCATCCTACCAAAATCCTCGACAATTGTCATGATTTTAAGACCGACCCTAATTGCCTGTTTTAGATTGGCCATGTCAAAGCCAGCTGCGACTTCCGTCTCTCATCCGTTGAAAGAAGGCATCAGCCTAGGTCTATCCTTCAAGGAGGATAATAAGCGATTCTGGTGCTCAGCCCAAAACGAAGATGGCTTCAAGTACATCGGATTCATGGAAAATAGGGATCCGTTTATTTGCCAGTTCTTCGTTGAGAATTTGGACAGCGGAAAAGTGCGGATAAAAGATAGCAGAGGTTTCTATCTTAGACGCACAGATCGTTCTGGAAGATTCCCAATCGAGGCGAAACAGATGACACCCGATAAATCATGTGAGTTCAGACTCTTCGGCAGCAATGGAAACGCTGTCTTTAAGGGCGACAACGGTTTGTTTCTGAGTCGCATCAACTCTGGGCTTTACGGCGGAGTGAATACATTGGAGGCTGCAAAGAAAGAAGTCGATGGATGTTGCGAGTTTCTTGCCGAAGGGTTACTGGATACATTGGAGATTTTAAAGCAAGAAGGCAATGAAGAGGGATGTTGCGAGCATATTGCTGAACAATTACGGAAGTCACGCGCCAACTAACATGCAGTTTCAAAAGATGCTTCATAAAGAGAAGAACGCAACACAAAACAGTACACGTGGCTGATGTTGCCGACAACAATGATCGCATGTTTATCTGAAGATTGTTCTTGCGCTATTATAATGTAGGCTAGTTATCTTGATTATAGGTTTGATTAGCATTGCTTGCTTTGTTCTGACATGATACATTGTGGATGTTTTTGCATAGGTCTATTTCAAGCAGCTTTCGTCATTAACACATGAATATCATATAATAATAACAACCACTGGCCATTCCTACATGACATGTAGCGTAAGTCTGATTTATGCTTGATTCCGGCAGTAAGCGTATAAAAATCACTGAACAGTTCGAAGATTATTTTGTTTTTATTGCTTAGTTGAAGGCAGAATGCAGAAATTGTTATTTGAAATAAAACTTTCATAAACAGCACTGTGCAGAGTTAATCATTCTTAGACCTACGACTAAATCAATTGCTTAGCACTATCTATAGGCCTATCGGATAATGCAATAAAGTGTAAGCTACAATCGTAATATTCAAATTTGATACCAATAATTATAAACTACCGAGAATCGGCTTATTCATAGGCGCTTCGTGCTATTATAATCGGCGGTCAGGTAGGCGTATGGTTTCGACCAGAATAATTGATTCCAGATCTAGATTAATCAAAATATGGTCAAGCAGGTGAGCAAAGTGCACAGCCGTGCGTTTTAGCAAAGTCCTCGACATTTCTCATAATTTTAACTTTTCGGAGGTGAGGTGACGAATTTTAACGCCAGAGGTGAGGTGGGGTATGACATACCCCAACACATTTTTATTTTCAAGTCGCGATATCAAACGGAAAATTTGAGTTAAACTATTCTTCTATAATAAATTATCATCTAAAATGGCGATTATCACGAACAATATCTGCCTGTCCTGACCGGCCTGTGCATGTCTGCTCCACATCATGACACCTTGAAGCATCTTGGTCGCTCTGTCACTTGTGTCGTGGTTTTTGCGGATTTCAATCGTCTTGGTCTTTTACTGTCAGCGTATCGCCACCCATCTGGCAAACCCTCCTTTGTCCGGGCTTATGACCGGCACAGGGACGTTGTTGGTTCCCTGTGGCGGAGGATGGATGCAGTTTAACGTCGTGCCCATGCAGGACATAATAGGCTAATAGAAAAGAACAATAACAATATTCTTTACACTATCGAATTATTTTGGTATTGCTTAGGTCCTACAACTTATAGCCTACGAGACATACGTACGAACCTGGTATGCACACATGGGCGCCCGCAGAAATTTTTGCAGGGGAGCAAAATTTTTACGATTGTCACCAAATTTGTTAGTAGCAAGAGCTTAAAAAATGCGATGTAGGAAATTATGAATAGGCCTACGGGTATTTTCAAAGAGGTTTCTAATGCAAATTTTTCAGTTTAATTTTTAAAATAATTTCTGATAGCCTACAAATCGTCGCCTCAGAATTATCTTCGCGTATGTCCATTTTTTTCAAAATCGAGTTTAGCCTAGATTTGTAGCAAAAATTTGCTTCTCTTTTATCTCTTTTAATAGTTAAGAGATACGACAAGTCGTTTTAAAGATATTCACCGAAAACTACCTGTCGTATGTCCATGTACCAGGATTGCCTTGTCGTATCTCCAATTTAGTTTGCCGTATCTCCAGTGCCGCATTCACGGTTTAAAAGTGCATTGTCGTATGTCCGAGAAAGCTCGTCGTTGATTGGACGAAGGAGATACGACATCCCAAGTCGTTGTATCATAGTGTCGTATGTCCATGGAATAAAAAACGTTCTTTTATTAAAAAAGGGTATTAAACTTGCGAAAATTGAAACGAACAAAGTTGCAAATGATTGTGTAGCCTATTGCTTTCTTTTATTATTTGATTTTTTTCAAATTTTTTCTCGCTCCACTTGCAATTGATTTAAATTAATTTTATGCAACATTTTCCAAAATTTCACAAAAACCATTCTAAGTTTCAGTTTAATTTTAATGCAACATCCTTTAATTAATGTCGATGCTTTAATATGACGTCTTTGCCAGAAGTTTGATGGCACTCATTTTTTAAAATTTCCGTCCAAAGTTCCGAAATTTCAAACTCGATTTTCTCGGAATTCACAAAAGTGGACATACGCGAAGATAATTCTCAGGCGACGAAATAGTTTCATTTGATAGAATTCTGTTAAAAATCGAAAAGTAGATTTTAAAAAGTAGTTTCCTAAAAGTGCGCTATATAAGTCCACAGAATGTTCGAATGAATAAATGAATGAAAAATAGATGTCAGTTTTCAAAGGGCAAGTGCTCCTCTAGCTGCTTCTAAAGCGCCACTCGAAAGCCAATCACAGAGCACCAGCTTTTTCACATGTGCTGCATCGAGTCAGAAGCCTATTCCAAAGAGTAGTCAGAAAGCGGTCCGAGTCTGGTAGCCTGAGGGCCAGTGTAGCTGTTAATGCGGGTGTCGTTTAGGAAGGTGGAGGATCCGAGGATCAGCTGAGTGTGGTATCAATTCTTTTGAAAAGATCTCTTTGTCAGTTTTGGGTGTAAATCATGAGGCGTGATAACCAGAAGTTTATCCACAGTTTGACCTTCCTGGATTCTGTACTGGCAGCTTGCAAAGTGGACAAAATTGAGCCTAGCTTATAGCAGACTTAGTTTTATATAATTACAATGCTGGTGAATAAGCAGATCTCCCTGATGTAATTTCAGTGTAGGCCTACTTTGAAAAATGTTCAAATTTTTGCATTAGTACTTAAAATTTTGCAGTTGTGATTATTTGCACTACAGCTGAATTCCACTCTAGTAGGCCATAATCGATGGGACTGCTGTTTGCATGGGTGCCTGCAGGAGGGTCGAAAGCCAATTTTCATTGTAACAGTTTTCAGAAAGAGAGTGAATATGCCAGGCAGAAAGTTATAAGAGCATGTTTATTTCTGAAGATATCTCTAAATGTAGATTTCTGACTTTCACTGTCTGTATCATTTTGTATCATTGGTGCAATAAGGCAAAGAAATTTGTCAAAACCCCAAAAGTAGTTACAGTTAAAAACATAGGCGTCAATTTTCCAGGGGGAGCAAGTGCCCCCTTGCCCCTATGTGCGGGCGCCCATGTATGCACATTATCTGACCTCGTTCTTTAGTCGAGCAAAGTCTTTGTGTGCTTTGCAAGTCTATATAACATACTCAAGCGCTGTTGCCAGGACATCCATCGCAAGAATCGGGACGAGACATAAAACACTAAACGTCGACCTACTTGAATTATAATGAACAAGATGTGTAAATCAACCTTTTGCGATGTTTACAACAGACTTGACTGTGGTGTTTGTATTTCATGTGATATAACCACCAAACAGCACGCAGATAATATTATGACTCATGCTCTAAAACTACCCATAGCGTATGCCTGTTTGCAAATTTGCATATAATTATGCTTGCTGGGTGTAGGTTAGGAAATTTATATGCAGACTTGCAGTAGCCTATGAACGTACACTATGTCGGACTGTGTAGTGTGTAATATGCATTGACGTACACAACCTCGGACTGTGTAGTGTGTAGTATGCATTTACGGATGCATGTATGGATGGATGTATGTTTCCAGAAATGCTGTTGACCCCCCCCCATAATTTTCTAGAGCTCGTCATATTAAAAACTGCAAATTAAATTTTACATTTCAGCTTCCTATCTAAATAATGATGCTGCTTCATGCATTAAAATAATTTCCAAATAAAATATATTTATAGCTTTACACAGCACTTGTAATTGATGATTTATTTCAGTTGCACAGCCATATAACACGATCCTTTACTGTACCACGTGACTGTGAAGTGTCGTCTGGATAAACACAGCTTTGTCGGAACATAATAAGCCATAATTATAATATCTGAAGTAGTTGTGGTGGCATGACCAATAGCGCATTTATGAGTATGGTCCTAATTAAGAAGAACTACATTCAGTGTACACACACCACATAACACCGAGAGAGACGCTTTGGATCTTAGCAAGAATGCTCTGCTGAAGAGAAAATGCATTCCTCACATTTTGTACTGGTTGGAATTTTTTTGACTCTTTTGACAATTGCAGGTAATGCCTTTAATTATTTACCCATTAAATAATTGTCTGTCATTATAATTTTCAAAAACGTCAGATAGAGCGCTCATAAAATTGATATGCATTTTTGTCTCTCTGACAAAATCTGATTAGGCCTATGCATTTCAATGCATGTAGGCCTATGTGTGTGCATGTATGCATGTAGGTATGGGTGTAGTTAGGACAACTTCAGTTGTAAGCTGCTGAGTTTATACCTAACAGTAGAATTTATTCTGAAAGCTATCGACGTCATTCCAAACGCTATCTGCTGAATTTTTAAAACTATCAATTTTTCTAAACTTTGTCGACTTAATTTTTAGCACTACGGACTTAATTCTTAGCACTATAGCTTAGAGTTTATTCTTAACACTTTGTTCGTAATAGAGAAACTAGTCTATCATACTTCGTTTAGAGATATTTGTTTCTTGGAGTATTTTCGGTACTGGAAACATTTGCAGCGTCTTGCGAATTTTTAGATACGCAAAGCGAAGGAACCAAAACTGTGAAAGTAGCTCATCTATATCTATAAGAAAGGACTTGGCTATGTGGCGGACGGACTTTGTCCAGAATGCACGCTCACAGTTTTTGAGCTTTTCACTCCAAACCTTCACTACTGTGTAGGTCTCGGCACGAGACGCAAAGTCGAGGGGTTGGCGATTCTCTACCACCATGGGGGCCAGGGTGGGGACGAAACCCCCAATTTTTTTCAAAATTTTTCAGCTATTGAATTGAATTTTTTTTCTAGATAGAGGTCCATCAGAACCCCCCGGATCAGTGGTTGGAAAATCTCTACCACCAGGGGGGCCAGGATGCGGGGGGTCAAAAACACTGATTTTCGCTATAAATTTTCATTCGCTTGCCACGTTTAAAAGCAATAATTTTAACCGTTTTAAAGGTGTCTAAAGTGAGGTGGAGGTGGAGGATGGAGGTGAGGGGTGGAGGTGGTGGGGTGGGGTGGCGTAGGGGGTCGAGGGGTGGGGTTGAGGATGGGTAGGGGTGGGGTGGAGTGAGGAGTGGGGTGGATAGGTGGGGTGGGGTGGAGGTGGGTGGGGTGGAGTGGGGTTGGAGGGGGTGGGGTGGAGTGGGAGGGTGGGGTGGGAGGGGGTGGGGTGGAAGGGGTGGGGTAGGATGTGGTGTAAATTTTCTTCAAACCCAAATTTCTCCGATGGCGTACTGGTAGAGGTCGGAGTGTGGTGGTGTGTTGTGTGGTGGGGTTGTAGCCGGAGCGGATCGAATCCTAAATTTCCCGGGCAACGCCGGGTTCCCCAGCTAGTAACCAATGTGCAGCTATTCCCACAGTATCATTTGTTCATCCAAGTTGCAGTCGAAACTACGCTTCTTTCTTTAGCGAATGCAGTTCGCACCAAGCCATGCCACCGCGGCAGGACCCTCAGCAAGATGTAGGGCTCGGAGTTCGCCCGGGAAACGAAGAAGGTGGCACTCGTTCACAATGTGCGACATCGAGTCACTGGCACTTTCTAAAGAACAAGAAGGCAAGACCATAAGAGCGACAGGTGACCAGCGTGCGACCAACCATCTACCCAATAGCAGCAGTCTCCCTTTTGGAATGAGTGACAACTCCAAGTAGGACACCTCCCAGAGGCTCCCATTGAAGCAACATGTAGACCGTGGACTGACCTACGGCTTACAACATTTTGAAAACGGTCACTTTAATTAGTGTGTATACGTTCCTGGATTAATGAAGAAATAACTTTGTTTTTTGGTTGTCATTTAAATATAAACACATAATAATGTAATTTTTCAGGAATAACTGCAACAATAATCGAAGGACCATCCAACACAGTGGCGGAGATTGGACAAGATGTAAGAATCAACTGCACGGCTGATGCACCGATTGATAATTGGTTTCTATCGACGAATGGAGATGCAAGTGGACAATTGACGATCGTAAATCCAGGTTGCATGGCCGTCAACGATCCATTTACTGATCATTACGCAGTGGAAGCGATAGGAGGAGGAACAACATGCGACCTAATCATTTTCAACATAACGCTGGAACAAGCTGGAGTCTATCGATGTGCTGAAGCACTAAATGAATTCTTCTCCATTCTCACGGTTATAGGTAAGACGCATTCGATTTGTATTTCCATCAAAATTATGTCATATTTTTGACATTCAATGATGTTAGTGTGAAAGGCTTTCATTGGCCTCCAGTAGAGTTGAATCTGTTAAAGTTTATTAGTTGATGTGAGATGATTGAGACAAAGCATAAGAAATCACGAACTTGCTGTGTTGGAGTCTAAACCGAAACCAAATCGATTCCATATAATTATATAGACGTTGATATTTTCTCCCTTTGGGGGCCCGGTATAGCGCATTGCACATTGGTTAATACGCTGGCATGGAGAGCGAGAGGTAAAGAGTTCGCGCCCCATAGAGCGGACATGCTTTGTAGGCCTATTGCAGGCTGTCTGTTCTGTTAGCAATTGAGATTTATGTATTCTGTCATTTGCGTTCTTGTGAATTGTTTAAATTGCATAATACGCTGTAACCGGATGCGTTCTGCCAACCTGATTGCTTCAATAAAGAATTATTACTAACTGTAGAGTCTTTCTTGAATGATATGAAAATGTCTTGATTTTTTCTATCTTCAGAATCGCCTCCAGCTATTACAACTAATAGTACATCACCTGCAGTTGAACACGAAGTCATCGTCATCGAATGTATATTGATTTACAACGGTTCCATGTCACCAGCTCCTACACTACGACCGTACTTCAATTGGACAACTGAACTAGATTGGCTAGATGTTTCCAATACCGACGAATCAACTACAGAGAACACGGTTGTTACTCAGTTAATAGTCAATGTCTACAGACAAGATATTGTGCCATACACATGCCATGTCCATCTGCAACTCGTGCCTTCGACCAATCCGGGTTACGCAAACAACATTCCTTCTGTCAACAGCAGCGCAAGTTCTCCGACTATTGAAGTACTTTGTACGTAAATTGCTGTCTATTTGTTTAGGGGAAGGATCCAGTATATTTTTTTTACAAACATAATGAAATCAATTAATTTTTTCCTGCGGCATTTTCCTAGGATAGTTAATCTAAGATTGTAGGTCTATATGACATTAATTGACAAGATTTGGCATTCACCTGTTTAAATGTTGACCATCAGGGGTTGTATGCATGATGATATCGTATGTCGTAGTCGCTGACAAAATCTGACCTTGTTGGCAACGAACGAATGAATCGTTATTCACGACGAAGTCTTTTTCTCTTCTCTTTAATTGAGCGCCTGCAAACGCACTGCGCTTCACATTAATTAACATCAAACTTAACTACCAACAGAACAGACCGCCTGCAATAATTGTTATACACGGCAGCCTACAAAGCACGTCCTCCCCATGGGCTTGATCTCGGTACCTCTCGCTCTCCATGCCAGTGTGCTATCCTATGCTCTACCGGATCCCCCTCTAAGTGGTAGCTTCCGCTAGTCGGTCCCTAAAGGTGGCCTAGGTTGGTTAGCCAGATGGTCAAAAACATGACGGGGCATTTGCGATTCATCCAATTCGACGAAGTTTAGGACGTCGAAGAGTGTTTTGGAGGCAACATAGTTAATTCCGCTGGCTGTGGAATGTTGAGCTTATTCATGCGTTTCATTTTCGCAAATACATAATCCCATTGGTGTGTGACGAGATGCTTTTATATCGCACAAAAATGCACTGCCTGAGAAATATTTCGCCTTCGTCGATGCAACTGATTTTATATCTTTCTTTATTTCTATACGTAATACACAATATCTTGCGCATGCGCGTTAACTATAACCGCGATTTATTGTCCGACTAACGAAGCAGTCCGTAAGACTGTCTCGTGCATGTCGTAAATGCTGTGACGTATGCTCTGTAGTCGCAACGCAGCGCTTAATCGATACGTAATCTAGCATATCATCGTGCATACGGCCCGAGATTCTTTGTAAATAACATTTCGCATTTATTAGATGCAGGGATGATTAATTAATTAATTAATTAATTAATTAATTAATTAATTAATTAATTAATTAATTAATTAATTAATTAAATGCGAACGCTTCAAAAGTTGAACTTAATGAGATGCTTAGATCTTTGAGACGTATCATTTGCATTTTCGTAAATGAAAGAATGGATTAAGAAAATAATAATATGATCTTGAAGTATTTACCTTTCTTGCAGTCTACCCTGAAATCACCCTTCTTGGATACCATCCTGAAAATATAACGATTGGTGGAACTACTTGTGAATTAATGTCCGCGGTCTGCAATGCAGCTGGAAATCCTCCACCAAGTATCGAATGGTTCGATACGAAAGAGAACGCCAGACTAAGTAGCAATTTCACTTACGAGCTGGCAGAAATTGGCAGGAGTTACACATGTGTAGCATCCAATACGATTCGAAATGAGGTGCATAATGTCGCTTTCGCTTTTACTCCAACAAGCAGTGGAAACGTTGCACAATTCTGCAGTAAGATTATTTCACAAATTCACACAATTGAATGCACGTGTTCGACTCACGATGTTTTCATAATACACCTTTAATAAGTTTAATTAATTATCGTAATCGTAAACTCGAAATTTCTAAAGCGCAACTCGAAACCCAAGCGCGGGGCACCAGCTTATTCACGAGCGCTGCGTTGAGTTAGAAGGGTTGTCCGTGAGAGTAGTCCGTGGTGGTCCGGGTTGAGTTACCATAGTTAACATAATTATTGATATTACGTATGCTACGCTGGTTAATTCTATCAGGTATAGCCTACTTACTTTTGTGTTGGTATCAGCTTTTTACTTTCGCTGCTCGATAATCGAGCAGCTGCTGTAGACCTATAGATTTTACGAATTTGTATAACTTATCTCAGGTATTACAGTAGATGCAGCGCTGTTATAATATCACCATGATTATTTTGAACATTTGAAAATGAAATTAACGTATGTTTACAGCAGGCTCCTGTTGCTTTTCTCTCGATATTTATTTGACATAATTTAGACATTGAATTTCTTGACTTTATTAAACGATCTTTTTATGAGGTCTACGAAGGAATCTTTCTTTTTCTAATAGTAGGTTACTGTTGTGAACACAACTGTAACAGGCTTGCGCTTTTATTTTGAAGGATTTCCTCATTACGAATCCACGTGGATTAACGTGACATATGTCGACGGTTGCAACAATGAAACCTGTGCTTGCTCTGATGAATACGACAGCTTGACTTTGACATGCAATGCAGATACTTTCCCAAATGCATCGTACAAATGGATTGGACCTTATAACAACGTCATTAACAACGTCATTGAGGGACAGGTCTTCTCAGATGTTACGTCCAACGGTGCGTATCGTTGCACAGTGTATTTCGACCAGTCGACGTCAGATTACACAGGAGACGACAGGTTTCCAAACGAAACCAGTAAAGAAATCGTCACAGAATGCAGTAAGATTGAAATTGTCAACCTTTATGTGATTCTTGAATGTGGGAATTTCTGCTCGTTGATTTATAATTATTTGTGCAAAGATGTTAAAATAAGGTGTTACGCGAAAAAGTTACGTCATCAACTCATTTGGCACAATGTTTGCGATATGTCAATCAATGTTTAACACTCGAGTGCCCAAGGTATTTTTTGGTACACGAAGGCCCAAGGGGGGTCCGCGCGGACCCCAACGTTTTTTGTGAATATCTTGAGAAGGGATTGGAATATCGTTACAGAATTTAGTTCTATGTGATCCCAAATGAATTTGCAATCGATTGATGTATCTTATATCACAATAGCACCACCTGGTGTAAAATAATAGTGTAAAATTCTCGTGATACACATTATATGCTTGCTTGCGTCATTTACCGAAGGAAGCTATAATACGTCCGCGCGTTCGCATGCCAGTCAGCTGCTCTCACTTCCAGCTATCGACGGACCAGTTGCATTATGGTACACTAAATCGTAGTCGCAATTGCAAATTTGTATAGCGCCGCTTCAAGAGAAACTTCTCAGAGGGGTTCCTGACCTGATAACACCATGCCACAATTGAAAGAGGTAATTTTCAAGCAATTGCGTAGGAAGGGGAAGTATGAACAGCTGTGTCACTGTGTGGTGTTAGGCCTAGCCTACTTGTCGGTCGAGTAAGAAGGGTAGGCCACTAGCTGCCGTCTACAACATCACCGGCTAAGAAGAAAAGCGGAGCCATTTACTCGCGTAACCTTGACAGAACGGTTGCCACCGTTTTTGTTTTGACGCACGCCTGTTGTATGCAATTATTGCTATGATAGGCCTACACAGACTTGCAGACTTTCAAATTCTGTGTTGCAAACATAGGCCAAACATAGTGCTACAATGTCAGTAAATTTAAGTTCAACAAATTATATGAATATTTATTTCATATAAAGTGCGTTGACCATTTATTTATTGGCCAGTAACCATACGCATGTATGGCAAATAGCCGCATATCGTGGGGTACCCTTAGTATAAGCTGTGGTTGTGGGGTACAGGGTTGGACAATACTCACGCAAAATATACCATTCGATGCCCAAATGGTTGTTTTAGGATGTCCTAAAAGCATTTTTGCAGATCTATAGCCGTTAAAAAGTTATCCGGAAAAAACGGGCCTGGGGTCCGGTCGGACCCCCCTTGGGCATTCGAGGGTTAAATTAAACTAATCCCTTCTTTGGGAAGTGAAAGTATGTGGAAGCAGGAGCGAATACAGAAAATTTAAAAGGAGTCCCACAATTTGGATCTTTAGGGGCTTCGTTGAACTTTGCCCAAAAAAGCTGCTGTTTACTTTTTTTTAGTTATTTGGTCTAAATATCTTGCAAATATACCAGTTTTACCTGCCAAAGTAGCTCTTGACCTTTTATAGTCATTTCGTTGAAATGTCTTGAAAATATACCATTTTCCAATTCAATTCTAAAAGTTGATGTCTTTTCCCCCGCTGTATTGATTGAAAGCTTTTTGAAAACTTGCTGGAGGACCACGTCCAATGCACATTTCTTATTCAGGGGGAGGGAGGTATGGCCGGATTTACCAATGGATCCACCTCTGCGTGGAAGGGGTTACCAGTGGCGGCGCTACGCCAGGGCATGGCAGATGCCCTGGTAAAAAAGCCTTTGCCCTGGCTGTTGCCCTGGCCGTTGCCCTGCCATAAATTTTGCCCAGCCAGAATTTGTTCGGGCATATTGTTTCTCATTGCTCACGTTTGTCCGTCCGCTCTCTGGCAGTGCAACAGTTTTGGCATGGTAGAATTGTGGCAGTGCAAAATTTGTGGGAGAGAGAAATTCTGACAGGGCAAAACTTCTTACAAGGCAACTATTTTTGGCAGGTCAAAAGTTCTGGCAGGCAAAAATCCCGGCATGATAAAATTTTGGAAGGGCAAACGTTCTGGCTCGGAAAAATTCTGGCCGGGCAAAAATTCTGGTAGGGCAGAAATGCTGGCAGGAAAAAATTCTGTGGCTGTTTGACCACATTGCCGTTTGCAACTAATAGCATAGGCCTAATCCTCGCTTTATTGTTTATCGAATGAAGCGCAAGCATATGCGTAAACAATAGACTCGGTTACTTTATTTGCTGAACTTTTTGCTTTCGAAATGCTGCTCGATAGAGTGTTTGCAATGCTTCACTGTGATTATACAGGGTGGGCCATAAAGAGACAACTAAGGATTTTACCAAAACCTTGGCCAGAAATAGGAATTTTTAAATGAAATTCTACAGGCTTAAAGACAATTCAAATTTACACATGGTGGCCAGATTTCATTAAAATATTTCGAACAGAACAAAAGTTGTATCACTCTTAGTGAGACCACTCATTGCTTTTTAGACGATTCAAATATCTGATTCAGCCAAAATTTAAAAAATATGTTATTACATCTCAGATATATGGTATCAAATGAACTTGTTAATGACAGAAAATCATTCTTATTATTATTATTATTTAGACTAAAAACAGGTACTAGCATAGCTGCACGTCGCTGTGGCATCATTTATCAAATTAAAATGCCCAAGGTGTCAATGGCAGACAAAGTTTGTATTCATCCACTTCATGAGTAAGGTCTTGGAGATAAAACTACAATCGCCTCTTACTCAGTTAAACAGTGATTGCAGAGAAATAAGGCGCTACATGTAGGCTATATTCAGAGTTATGAAATGTACCATTGATGAAAAGAGATCGGTTCAACGTCAATATTATTGCAGGCCTACTGGTTTCATTGAGAAGAACCAATGGTCCCAAATATCCGGATTTGAACCAAATTATTTTATCAATTGTGGAGAGCTATGTTGGAGAAATATCGCAATCTAGCCTATACCCAAAACCAAGAGTGATAAGAGAATAAAATTTCATGGTCTCATGGGAGTTGATGTGGGAAGATTTACCTCTGGAACCATCACAACGCCATCAAGAAGTGCGCTAGAGACTCGAAACAAGAGTGAGCACTGATGGTAGACACATTGAACACAGGGTGTGAGTAATTGCACTATCACCGGTACTTGTTTTTTATACGACCACCAAAAATTTATAAATTCGATGAAAAATATTTCCTCACGAAATAGAAGCGGGATTTAGCGCGTGAGGGTCGGTTAGGGCTCAGGTTACGCGTCGTGAGGGTCGGTTAGGGTTAGTTTTAAGGTTGGTGCAGTCATATTCTGCTGAAATTGAAGCTGGATTGATGAAAAATAATTTTCAATGAAAAACTGATGAAAATACTTGCTGACGAAATAGAAACGGGATTTATCGAACAAACTCTTGCCTGTAAACAGAAGCTGGATCGATTAAAAGGATTCTCGGCAAACTAGAAGTTGGATTTATGAAAGATAACAACGCTGCAACGTTAGTTCTTGGTGTCTTGGTGGTCGTATAAAAAACATGTACCCTATCACCTTATTGGATAACAATATTATTATTTGAGATTAGACTAATAAAAAAAATCGCTTTTTGCTGCATTATGCTTTTGAATCGTCAAAAACAGTGGATATGGTCTCACTAAAAGTGATACTTTTGTTCAGTTTGAAAGATTATGGTGAAATCTGGCCACTATGCGTTAATGGAAATTGTCTTTAGGCGTGAAAATTTTGATTTAATTCTTTTACGTCTGGTCAAGACATTGGCAGAAAAATCTTAGGGAGGTCCATTTATAGCCGACCCTGTATAAGATTTATAAGATTTGCTTTCCAAATGTCAAAAAGTGTTCGGTTTCATGGCTTCGCCAATCTGATACTCTGACCAGCCAACCCTAATAGGGTTTACTGTCAATACCGCGCACACAATACCGCGCACACAATCCCGCGATTTTCACTACCGCGCACCTTCAATACCGCGCACGATCGTTACCGCGTTTGTTTGAGAATTTGTTCAATCCAGCTTCTATTTCATACCTATAAATACCTTCATCCAGCTTCTATTTCTCGCTCGTTATTTTCGTCAATCCAGCTTCTATTTCAGACATAGAAATACCTTCATCCAGCTCTTTTTTCTCATGCATTATTTTCGTAATTCGAGCTTCTATTTCACCTGTAAAAACCATCATCCAGATTCCATTTCTCTTGCGGTTTTCATCAATCCAACCTCCATTCCACCTGTAAAAAACTTTCATCCAGCTTCCATTTCTCAATGCGTCACAATCGGATTGACGAAAATAGGGCGTGAGAAATAAAAACTGGATGAAGGTATTTATATGTCTGAAATAGAAGCTGGATTGACGAAAATAAAGCATGAGAAATGGAAGCTGGATGAGAGAATTTTATATGTGAAATAGAAGCTGGATTGACGAGAATAACGAGCGAGAAATAGACGCTTGATGAACCGAACATGCATGTGCACTAGGGTGCTCCAGATTATGATGCATTTTCAAAAAGTTTCTAAAAGAACTGCTCCCTGGCAATTTTCCCATTCCATTTAACATTTTCTTCAACTGTACCAATTTTCAGACCAATTGAAAAAGGTTAAGCCTTGCCACCGGCATAAAAACTTTACAATACGAAAATACATAGGAATTTTCTTAAAAATCGGCAATTTGGAAACCATGACGGGAATTGCTGGGAAAACTTAATTATTTCATGATGATTAACTTGTTTTGCAAGCTTTTGTATGTGCCTGACGATATTTATTATGATAAATCTTAGATGCACTGGGTGCAGTATGAGAATTGTAGAAAAATAACTGCATGGGATGTGAGTCAGACGCTGATTTATGTGGAGTTGCGTTGTTCAATGAGAACTTTACTGTGGACCTTAAGAAAGACTATGGTGCTGAATCCCAAACCAGGAAATTCTAGCACTGACTGGGTGTGTCTTAGATTGCTTATTGAACATGGATAAACTATTTTGAGAAGTGATTACAAGGCTACAAGATATATGGCTTGTTGGGAGGGGGCTATTATCCCATTGTCAGACAACGGAATTTCTTTAATATGGAGTTGTTCTGCGTTTGTTCGTTTATCTGAAACGATCCAAATGTTCATGTTACTAGAACGATTCCAGAAGCAGTGAAAAGCAATTAAATAAGTGTGGGGTTGTAGAACAAGAAATAAGAACGTCAAGACAGATATTCTGGATCTCTACGATAATTTATAGCGTCGTGTTTGCATGTTCAGTGCCTTTTTGTCAAGGCTTGGCTCTTAGCGGTGTCTGCTGCGAATGCACATTTAGATGGTCTGCAGTTCTGGACTGATCTCAACACGAATGATTCAGATGTTGCAGGAGCAGTCCTTGGACATTTATGATATCTTGCAGAAGAAATTGTGCCATTCGCATTGATCTTGAATTTGGTTTCTGAATCGGAAACCCACAAATCGCTCGCCAACTTCTGACAGTGAGACAAACAGAACCACTGGAAACCACCATTTCAGTAGGCTATTTCCGCAGTTGAATGCATCCTCAAAACTGATTCAGTTGATTACCAAAAGGTCAATGCTTATTGTTCAACCTACTTGATATTGAAAGTTATTGGCTCAGCATATACTACCAGCACAGTGGAAGCTGAACATTGACAATTTCCAGCATGCAGCGCTACTATAAGCTTATGCCTATTAAAGCTCGTGAATGGAAAAAGCGACGAAACTAACAGCATACTTTATGAATACAGTCATAAAGGATGAATATCAACGATAGTCTACTCTACAGGTGGTTAAATCTCATCGACACAGATTCCGAGATTTTAGCCACCGAGGAAACTCTTGAAACAGTATAGGCCTACATATAACAATGTAAGATCTGTAGGTCTGTGGGAGTGGAAGTGGAATTGCAGTAGCAGTTTGTGGAGAGAGTTACATTTGTCTGATGATATTAGGGTCATGTTCTGACCAATAAATCATAAACACACACTGGTTTTATCATAATACTTACATACCTGCAATTTGTATTTTCAACCGAAAACTAGCCGTTATTGTTAAACTTCATCGTGCTGGTGGCAAGGCTTAACCTTAATAAGGAATCCTAAAATTTGGTATTTTAGACTCATCTCTATGAGACGCATGGGAAAATAACCGGGGAGCTAAGAATTTTCAACTTTTATTTTTTTGGAGCACCCTAATGTGCACCTCCTACGATAAAATACGGAAATTGAACAAATTCGCAAACAAACGCGGTAACGGTCGTGCGCGGTAACGATCGTGCGCGGTATTGAAGGTGCGCGGTATTGAAAATCGCGGTATTGTGTGAGCGGTATTGTGTGCGCGGTATTGAATAGTGTAAGGTGGGTGATTTAAGGCAAGCACGATAGCGCAAATTTATAGGCCTATGTAATAGGGTGGAGTGAAAAATGTTTTTCTCGAATTTCTAATTGTAATAGTGATCAAAAGTTGACCATGGTATCACAGAATTGCTACAAAAAATTTGACCTTCCTGTGTTGACGTCTTCTGCCCTCTACCGGACGATTTAAGGACGCCATATTGATTTTCAGTACTGTCAGGCATTTTGAAAATTGCACTGTTAGAAGCAAATCATGTAACAATTTTCTAACTGGTGTTTCTAGACTAACTTGACCCTCCTGAAAACGAAAATCGCGGTTAGGAAGCTGGATTTTTAGCGGTTCCATTGGAAAACAAGATGGCGGACAAAATGGCAGCCAATTGCTTAAAATGACTAAAAGTAAAGTATTGTATGTGATAGGAAGACGGTTTTAGGCTCTAAATTAAGATTATAGGGTTGAAGGAATGCAATGGAATCAAATACATATATGTACCACTGCGAAAAAACAAAATGGCGGACAAAATGGCGGCCAGAATCTTCAAATGGCTATTAATGAAGTCATGTATGCAATGAAATCATGATTTCAGGGTCTAAGTCAACATTTTCAAGGTCAGGGAATATGATGAAACCAATGTCACTCATGTAGCATTGCATGAAAACCAAAATGGCGAACAAAATGGCGGCCACAATTCTAAAATGGCTACAAGCAAAGTCATGTATGCAATCGGAATTTGACTTCAGTCTTTTTCCAGGTCTTTGCAAGATGGCATCTGTTGTTGAATTTATCTACAATGTTCTTTATTTTGCCAGATAATAATGATCATTGAAATTACCACAATTTTCTCAGCAGATCTTAAACCAAGGAGCGTTCTGCAAAAGAACACTGACGAAGTTATCATGCAGCACCTTATCACAGCGTATCAAACTGACTTTCCGATGGATCTGGCATCAATATCGTGCCATGAGCTTCCCTCAAAATCTGTGGCATTGGATGCTTTGTGAAAAGTAACTTGTCCAGTCAGCAACTTTTTAACAGAGGTCAACATTTATTTATTTAGAAAATTTTATGTAGGGCCTTTTCAACGTAGGCTATTCAGTATCACTCCCAACCTAACCGCAACGGAATAGGACAGTTTCTAGATTCTTAAGGAACGGAGTGGAGTGACCCATGGACAATAAGTGCAGTGAAAATGGGTGGACATTTCAGGTTGTGGATTCAGCCGCAGAGAATGAACGTTGCTGTCGAATAGCAGAAGCTCAGCTTGGTCCGCCAACCGAAGAGTGGATCGACGCTGGAGTTGAAAAACAGAGTTCTTGCAGACAAGTGGGGCTCGTCCCTCAAGGCACCGCCTAACCAGCACACAGACCCTGTAGGTAATACGCTGCTGGAAACGGAGCCAATGCAAGACATCTGCATATAATATGAGACATGACCAAATTTTGCGATATGCCCAATAAATTGTGTCGCAATTCATAGGACAAGTATCCAGATAAATTTTTGGATGGACATTGGACAAGCAATGGTACAAGCAATGGGGACCTTCCAAAGGCGAAGACATTTGGTGACCTGGCAGATACAATGGTTGCTCGTGTAAAGATACTTTCGATTGGCTACAAGAGGGTCAATAATTATTGTCTTGGATAGGTACTGGACCTGGAAATTGCTTATAAAAAAGTGGAACCACACAGAAATGGCGACTAAGACCACAACTTCGTCATTGTATTGAGTCTTGAAATAGCGGTACTCCGTTGTCGGAAAATTGCCTGAATGTTCTTGGTATGCCTGAAAGCAAAGCTGATCTAATTTCATTCCTGCTCATTCAGCTCTCAATAGCCACATTTGGGCATTTGGAGGTATAGATGTAGCTGTTGCTTCCGTGAAAGAAGAAAAGGTGTTGCCTACTACTGAGTGTATGCCTTATATTTAACGATATTTGGGTGTAGAAAGCTAATTTGAGAAGAATCATGTTGTGTAGCGAGTAGAAAGGTTTTCAAAGCTGACTTGTATTTGGAGGAATTGAGCGCTGGACTCAATCATTAGATACAGAACTTCACTAATAGAAAATTCCAGGATCTGGCCGCCATTTTGTTCACCATTTTGGTTTTCATGCAATGCTACATGAGTGACATTGGTTTCATCATATTCCCTGACCTTGAAAATGTTGACTTAGACCCTGAAATCATGATTTCATTGCATACATGACTTCATTAATAGCCATTTGAAGATTCTGGCCGCCATTTTGTCCGCCATTTTGTTTTTTTGCAGTGGTACATATATGTATTTGATTCCATTGCATTCCTTCAACCCTATAATCTTAATTTAGAGCCTAAAACCGTCTTCCTATCACATACAATACTTTACTTTTAGTCATTTTAAGCAATTGGCTGCCATTTTGTCCGCCATCTTGTTTTCCAATGGAACCGCTAAAAATCCAGCTTCCTAACCGCGATTTTCGTTTTCAGGAGGGTCAAGTTAGTCTAGAAACACCAGTTAGAAAATTGTTACATGATTTGCTTCTAACAGTGCAATTTTCAAAATGCCTGACAGTACTGAAAATCAATATGGCGTCCTTAAATCGTCCGGTAGAGGGCAGAAGACGTCAACACAGGAAGGTCAAATTTTTTGTAGCAATTCTGTGATACCATGGTCAACTTTTGATCACTATTACAATTAGAAATTCGAGAAAAAATGTTTTTTCACTCCGATTCACTCCACCCTACTATGTAAGCCCGTACTATCATAGGCACGCGACTCACCCTCTGCCCTGGCAACTTGCATGGCTGCCCTGGCTATGCCCTGGGTACGGTACAATAAGTGTCTGGCGCCGCCACTGGGCGTTACGAATGAACATTGCGTTTATTTCAGTACATTTATGGTAGCATTTCAAAAATTGTGCTGTTATTTCAGTGCTGCAGATTAAGACTTGAAAGTATACGTAGATAATTATAATAACGATAAAACTAAGGTCTTTTTGTCGGCTCAGTTCTGCTGCTGCTGCTGCTGCTGCTGCTGTGATAATACCGGTGTCTTGGCATTGCTTTGGATCTTCATAGCAGCAACAGCAGCAGCAGCAGCAGCAGCAGCAGCAGAATCAGATGTCACTAGTAGCTAGGACATAATATACCGTATATCGCTAAACATAGTTTAAACAAGGAGAGACCAGTGGCGGCGCTAGGGGGGTTAGCCCCCCTATCAGAGGCTAAGCTCCCCTCTAAAAAAGGACATCCGGGTTTTTTACATGCAAAACTGAAATATTTCCACGATTTTCGACCGGATGACTAAAAAAATGTTAGAAATTTTGGCGCATGAAAAATGAAAATGGAAAATTTCCTCCGGGAGGCTTCAGCCCCCCAAATCTGAAATCCGGGCGCCGCCACTGCAACGACAGGTGACCAGCGTGTGACCATCGACGTACTCTAGAACCTAAAAGACGCCCTTCGTGTTGGAAACTCAAGTTTGTTTTTCCGTCACCTGTCAATGGAGCAGCAGGCAGACCGAAGACAAAATAATGACGGCTTACAGCACAATACAATACAGTTTAATTGGTTTATATTTCTTGGCTGAATGAAGAAGCAGCTTCGTCTTATATTAATCATTTAAACACATATCATTGATGGCATTCTTGCAGGAATAACTGTAACAATAATTGATGGACCTTCCAACACAGTGACTAAAATTGGTGAAGATGTAAGCTTAACACTTTACTGCACTGCTACTGTGCCGATTGATTATTGGTATTATTCACTGGATGGAGTGGAAGCTGATGAGGTGGTCATCACAGGACCAGGTTGTTCAGCACTCAATGCTTCACTGGCTGATCATTATGCGGTGGAGGATATAGGAGGAGGAGGGACAACATGCAACCTTATCGTTTCGAACATAACACTGGATCAAGGCGGAGTCTATAGATGTTCAGTGCGACAAAATTCCTCATCGTCCATTCTCACAGTTATAGGTAAGACGCAATCTGATAGTGCCTACAAGAACTTTAATGGCTTTAAATCTCGAAATATTTTTTGATCAAGGCTATTCATATAAGCGCTTAACTTCAGATTTATTTTAATATTTTACTCTCGTATAGACCTACAACCAGATATTCCTGATCATTGCATAAGTTGGTATGAGTCGATTATGCTATTACTTCCCGTCGGTAAACAATTAGGCCTCATTGGAGATTTGATCGGGTTTTTATAACGAAAGACTCAGGGCTGTTTTTAAGGAATTTTTAGAACTGCACAACCCCTTCTTTTCTTTCCAATCATCCATGGAAAATTATTCCTAATCGGAGGACAACGACCTTTTTTGCTAGTTTAGCTGTACAGAAGTCTTTCTACAACTGCACAAATCCGTTTAGAACCGCACATTCTGTGTACAACTGCACGTTAAAAAAAGCCCTGGAAAGACTTGGCGAGAAACGGTCACACAGGATCTGAACGACGGTGGAATGACGTGTGAGGAGAATATTGCGAAGAACAGAATGGTATGGAGAAGTTGTGTCGCCCGATGCTAAGGTCTAAGGTCTAAGCCTCTAAGGTAAGGGTTTTATAATGTAAAAATGGCATGCAAATTTTCATAAAATTATATCGAAACTTTGGCGAGCGAACAGAGTCAGACAGTCTTGTTCAAATTAAATTCTATAGGCCTATAGATTTTTTTTATTCTAGACAATTTGCGAAGTCGCTGTTGCTTTGGTAGAACCCTGGACTTTGACAGCAATTTTTAAATATCGAACCTGCTTAAATTGTCATTTTGAAGCATAGTTGCTGCAGATATTGGCAACGGCATAATGCACGGCAAAAGCGCATTGTCATACTCAGGGCCTATTGCTCGGCTAAAACGCATCTATTTTAGATTAATTATCATTCAAAGTCGCAGATTGTTTTATGTTCAGATTCGTCTCCAATATTTGATGCAAACTATACGACAAATGTAGTTGAAAAGGACATAGTCGTATTTACATCTGTATATATTTTCAACGGAGCCCAGGCTCCAGCTCCAACGCTAGAACCATACATCTATTGGACGGATTTCTATGGACAGAATGTATCCAGTTTCGATGCTAGCAGACTAGATATTATGGTTGAATCACAAATAATAGTCACAGCTGGTCGAGAGGATATTCAGCCATACACAGCTCATGTGTATCTACGACTGATACCAACATTCACCGATGGTTATGCGGACAACATTCCAACTGTCAACATTAGCTCTAGTTCGTCGATCATTGAAGTCCTCTGTAAGTAATTTTTTATTTGCTAAATAAATAGAATGCGTTAAAGGCTTATAAATGCGAACGATGTCTTACTTTGCTGGTTTGGTATCTAACGATCGAGCACATGCTGTAAATAAAAACTCCTTGTCCATCCATTGACAAGCTACGTTGGAAGTAGGCTATCGAATATTATTGTCATCCAAGGTGAACATGAGTGAGTGCAATATACTGCAGTTCCCTATTTATGGCTGATTTGTGTCCGCGGAAAACTCTGGAATCCCAAAGAGAACTACCGAAGGTGCAGAAACCAAAATGAATTGAGCAAGATGTCTGACATAATGCCTTGGTTTTCGTCTAGCTTTGTCCGATACAACCAAATTTCAGTGATGCCTGCTACCATAATAATAATATTATAGTATAACTTTCGGTTAATGTGAAACCTATAAACATGTGATTTTAATGCAATACCTTACTGTCTCAAGCAGATGCTCAATCAAATTATTATAATTATATACTTTGCAGAAGCACCAGGTATGTAGAATATCCAAAGAACACGTCTAACAATACAGATGAAAGAAGAGTTTCTGTTATAATAATTCACCTATAAAGCCAAAACACTCATTATCACTCGCTCATGAATTGAATAACAGATGAACAAATCGAAGTTACATTAAATCACTCACCCATTGTTCAAGTGATGCACAATTTAAGTAATAATAAAATCAGCAACAGTAGGCTCTCTTTGATTTGATCATAAAAAAATATTCATTCAAAATAGCAACAAAATCAGGCTGCACTCTGCAGCTCAGTAGTGAATTGAATATAATAGCAGAAAAGAATGTGAAACACGGAGAGCACTAACATTAAAGCGATGCTCACTCACTCAGTTATTTACTCAGAATTAATTTACTCTGGTGAAGAAAATTGGATTTTAAAAAATGCATTTAGGGGAGAGCGGGGCATAATGGGATATCGGGGCATAACGGGAAACTTCATTATTGTCGAACTTACTTACTTCAAAAATAGGAAAAAAATTCAAACGGAAGCAATGCATCTTTGAAAGTGAAGGACGAAAGCATTTTCGATTCCGAAGCGTTTTGCAATTTTTATGATGAAAAATTGATTTTCACGCTCTTCCAAGTAAGGTACGTCTATAATCCAGAAATTGTCTAGAAACAGTGGAGCTATATTAAATTTAGGTTATACAATCCATGTGCAAGATAATATATAAAGTCGCATATTTCCATATGAGAATTTGTACAAGTCCAGTGTTTTGTTTCAAAATGGCGGGTTTACAATTGTGGTATATTGGGACATAATGGGATACAGATATCCCATTTTGCCCCATTTCATGCTTCTACAGCTATTTTTTCCCCTTATTTCTCATATTGTAATATTTCATGGGTTCTATGTACCCTTCATGTATCAATCATTGTTAACATTAAAAAACGAACAATAATAAAAGTAAGTGGCACTTTTCTTGAAAGCATAGAATTTTGCATGTTATGGGGCATAATGGGATAGGTATCCCATTTTACCTCAGGTGGTGGGACATAACGGGATTTTGGGGCCTGTTGGTAAAAAAATTGTACCTCCTGTGTGGTTGATGCTTACGTAAATTTTTAAAGTCTAGGCCCGTATGTCGTACGTTATATAGGCTATGCCTGCATAATGTGAGTACAAAAAAGCACTGATTTCTTATTATTTATATGATGTAAACTTCAAAATGCCTTAAGTATCCCGTTATGCCCCGCTCTCCCCTAATCGTGAGAAAAATGAAAAATATTTGTAACGTGAAAGGGAACCAGCGGCGCATTGAACGGATTATTGTTTACATGCGAACTTGTGTCAACCATCGAAAAAAAGAAAAGATTTAAAATGTGAGTGCATTGAGCTGCCAGTAAATATTGATATATCTCAATGAAACTTTGCACAGTTACTATACATCATAGAGACAACATGTTTTAGGGATGGGACCTGGAATAAAATGAATTATTATGTTTTGCATTACATAGGTTGGCACCCTAATTTATAGTGTGCTACCATATCCGAGACATACAAACATTTTTAATAACACATTTCTATCCAAAGTCTCTTACTAAACATTGTGTAGGTTAATACTTTTAGATCCGCCCGGAAACGTGAGCGTAGCGTCTACCGTATCGACAACGGATAACTGTGTCTACAAATCGGAAAACCTGACATGCACAGCAGATGCCAATCCCCCAGCGTATTACAACTGGACGGATCTCAGTGGTACCCCTGCGATCGTTGATGCGGTCATATCCATCACATCCGGTGGACAATATCAGTGCATTGCTTTCAATACCATAAGAGGCCAACAATACATCGACACGATAACTGTAACTGAAAGTAGTTGCCGTAAGTGTAACTTAACGCAACGTCGTAGGTTGTTATAGGTCGACGTTTCTGCGTTTCGCACAATTTGATTTGAAGTTCTTGTAAACAATTAGCCTATATGACTTTTTGCTTGGTTGAATTATGCTGAGAGCTAGACTAAGAGAAAATATTATGTGGCTGGACATATATAGTGAAGGTGGAGCTCACCCTTGGGTTAAGATATTCGGGCGGTGGATATTCAACATTCAGAGTCGGAAAATTACAAACTTTAAGGTAACGTCATTGATTGACAGTATTTGGGAACTGCTAAGTGTTAAACTCTGCCTTACCAGTGTGGAAGAGACCTTGAGACCCAGAAAATGTATCTCCCAGAACCGCAATGTTGTTTAGGTTTCTCTTATAGCCTAACCCCGGTGTAAAGGTTTCAGATTACCCCCTCCTAAACATTACCCCCCTGCAAACTGTAAATTGCATCAATCATCGCATTTATTGCATTAAAATATCAAAAAATTCATCCCGCTTCTTGTTTTGGTCTGAAGATTTTCATCCGTCATCCCACTTCGTGGTTTGTTATCAATATTTTCATCTGCAACTAAAATACTATTCGCCGCTGAAGTTTACATGGAGAAAATGGCTTCGAGGCTATTATTTTTTTCGGATCAAAATATTGATAGCAAACCACGAAGTTGGATGACGGATGAAAATCTTCAGACCAAAACAAGAAGCGGGATAATTTTTCTGATTTTTTTAGTGCAATAAATGCGACGATTGATGCAAATCTAGTTTCCGGGGGGGTAATCTGAAACCGGTTTCAAGTTACCGAGGGGGGGGTAATGTTTAGGAAGGGGTAATTTGAAACCTTTACACCTGGACGGCAGCCGGACCAATCATTCTACCTGCGACCCTCAGTTGCTTTGTCGATAATCTGCTGTCGTTTTGGCAAAATTTTCAGGACTTTTTTAACGTGCAGTTCTACACAAAATGTTCAGTTCTAAATGGATTTGTGCAGTTGTAGAAGCACTTCCGTCACGTTTTGTGCAGTTAAAACTAATAAAAGTAGGTCATTTTCCTCAGATTGGGAGTAATTTACCATGGAGGATGAGAAAGGAGAGAAGAGGACGTGCAGTTCTAAAAATTCCTTAAAAACAGCCCTGGAAATTTTATGTCGCCTTAGACCAAGTCTCCAACCTGTTACATAATAACACTGATGAGATGATTATATTGATCAGACCAGAATGCTAATGGTGACTAATTTTAATCAGCAGTTTTGTGGAACCTAATTTTTGAATCCACATATTATTCTTATTTTGGTCGATTGCAGATACAGTAGCAGCAAATTATATGACGATCAGTGGATCCAGTTGCATAGACGGCAGTTGCTCATGCGATGGAGATCAACCAGCAACAATCACCTGCGAGGCTTATGGCGTCCCTGCACCAACTTACAAATGGTGGTACGGCAACATAAACATTGGAAGCAGTCCGACCATTCAGGCGAGGTACGATGGAAACTATGAATGCACAGCATTCAACGGATTTGGTGGACATTCATACGATGCAACAATCTCAGTCAATGTTTCCAACTGTAGTGAGTAGTCATATAAGCGTCTATAATTATGAATTTCCTGCATCATTTCAGTCCACGGCTTCTGAATTATTGAAGCATAACATATTGCCTGGAATTGCAATTGAAGCAAGGATTTAAACATCTTTTAAAATTCCTAGATTCACTTTCATTTAAACTTTTCATCCTAAGTCTAAACAGCTCGCTAATTGTTAGAGCCTACAACAATTTTCTCTTAAGTCAAAAAAGTTAATTGGTTGTCTTCATAATTACTGCAGTAGACTACAAACAAGATATTAAAATCTATTGAAGAGTTTAGTATCATTGTTTAAAAAAATCTAGCACGCAGTACGGTATCTCTACGTAGTCAGAGTTCTTCTTCAAAACACAGGCTTGTGCAGTGATAGTGACCTGAACGTTTATGTTTAGTATTTTGATTGAATATTCTACTTGCTGCCTATGTCACGAACCGTAGTAGAGTCTATGGCATTTGGATGGATCCAGATTTGACGAGGGCCTATGACAAGATACAGAGTCCGTTGTCCTCGACAGAAATTTGTTTGGCATAATTATTACAGCACTATATTTTGTACCTAAGCGTCTTTAAAATAGGTTCTGAACATAGACTACGGTACTATAATTTTAATTCACCCTTTTTTTCGATTTAATTTCGCCAACTTCTAGTTTGTTCAGAACCCTTTTAATCGATCCAGCTTCTGCTTAGACAAGAATTTGTTGGATAAATCCCGTTTCTATTTTGTCAGTATATATTTTTCATCAATTTTACATTGAAAATTATTCTTCATCAATCCAGCTTCAATTTCAGCAGAATGACTGCACTAACCCTAAAACTAACCCTAACCGACCCTCACGACGCCTAACCTGAACCCTAACCGACTCTCACGCGCTAAATCCCGCTTCTACTTAGTGAGGAAATATTTTTCATCGAATTTCTATTTCTGTAGGGTCGCACACAAAACCTACATCGACACGCTGAAATAAATAAAAAGGGTGAATTAAAATTATAGTACCTAGACTACGAATGAAATAGAAACATTGCGATTTTTCAAAGCATATTCGAAAATTCATAACATTAATTTCAGCCCGAAACTGCTTGATTAAAACAAAAAAACTTGTACAGGCCTATTCAATAGGTTGTTGCTTGGAATATCAAGGTACTAGACACATCTGCAGCATCTTACGTGCATTTAAACGCGCAAAAAAGAATCGTAGCGCGAAAAGCTGCTCATAATAGGACATGGAAATTGGCTGCAATTCTCGCAGTCTCACTGGTTTTTCCCAGTTGCAATCGAAACTACACCGAACACTGGCGTTTTCCAAAGACCAAGAAGGCAGGACACCAAGAGTGACAGGTGACCATCGCGTGAGACCATCCATCTACCCAGCACCTAGCAGTCTCCATTCAGGGTGAAAGCTCCACGTAGGGCACCATTGACGCAATGGGAAGACCGGAGACTGACGGCTTACAATACAATACAACACATTTTAATTGGTTTGCGGTGTTTTGGCAAGGGGAAGAATCGGCTTTATCTTCATGGCAGTTATTTAAAAACATAACGATGGCATTTTTGCAGGAATAAACGCAACAATAATTGAAGGACCTTCCAACACAGTGACTGAAATTGATCAAGAAGTAACACTTTCCTGCAGTGCTACTGCACCCATTGAATATTGGAAATATTCAAAGGATGGGGTGGAGGCTAATGAGGTGATTATAGTAAGTTCAGGATGTTCAAAAGTCAATGCTTCAGTTGCTGATCATTATGCGGTGGAGGAGATAGGAGGAGGGACTACATGCAACCTAATCGTTTTCAACATTACAAAGGATCAAGGCGGAGTCTATCGATGTTCAGCGGGACAGAATTCGTCATCGTCGATTCTTACAGTTATATGTAAGGCATGATCTTGCTCTGCACAGGAACATAAATTATTAATGACCTTAAATCTCAAGATATTTTATAACCAGATCTCGTAACACTTAAATATTGCTAAACTTCTCAATTGCTGAAATATATTTACTTTCATAGACAACAAGACTTTCTTGATCATTGGGTAATTTGATACGTCGAGGTGATTCTTGCTGTCCTTGAGTAGGCCTAAGCAAGTAATTTAACGTTGAAACGTTTTTTTAAAATACAGAATTGGCATTCAAATTTCCAATGATCGAATCTTTTGCGTGCGAGGGATGTGAGGGCCAGAAGTGTAATTGAAAGAAAAATCTATCGCAATTTTTTATATTTAAGGCAATTTGCAAAGAGGCTGTCGTTTTGGCTGAAAACAGGACTGTAACGTAAGCTATCAATTTTATAATCAACCCTGCTTAAAAATTAAAATCGTATTTTGAAGCATAATAAGTTTGCGGATAGTCGTGAAAACCGCTAAATGGACGATGGATATAATATTATTATAAGCATATCGTCTTACTTAATTTTTATTTACAAAGTGAGTTCTACATTAAATAACTTCAAAATTTTTGGATTAGCCTACTTTATTTTCAGATTCGCCCCGGGACATTTTTACGAACTCAACAATGGGTGTCGTTGAAAACGAAAGCGTTCAAATCGAGGGTTATTATTACTTTGAAGGATCTGTGTCGCCGGCTCCAAGGCTACACGGGTACGTCTATTGGACCGATTTCTATGGACAAAATGTGTCGAGTTCCATTGATTACATAGGTGATGATTATGCTGACTCAATCATAATTGTACCAACTGGTCGACAGAATCTTCTGCCGTACACAGCTAATCTGTATTTTCAACTGATACCAGCATTCACCGATGGTTACGCAGCCAACATTCCAATTGTCAACTTCAGCATGAGTTCACCGATCATTGAAGTGCTCTGTAAGTGGACATTTATGCAATTGTTTAAAGAAATAATGCGAAATAAAGGCTTATAAAGAGAATGCTGTCCTGGTATAAGGACAATTAATTCATAGGACGATTGATCATAGGGTCTATTGTTCATAAGGCCTATTAATGGGCGACTGGTCACAGCACAGGTGGAGACTTGGTCCTAGCTTTTCGGGGAGTGGGGGTGGGGATGGAGGTCGGGGAATATTTATTGAAGAGATTAGACACAAGAACAGACATTCAGGTCTACTATTAATGTAAATTACGCAAACTCTAGAGAGCGAAAAGTCACCAGAACGGCGAGAAGTAGGACTATTTGAACTGACGGTAGGCTATTGTGCTATTGTTAGACGTGATATCTGGATTGTTTTTATGCCATTTCTGACGCCACTGCAAATTAGAAATAACATTTTTATTTGGCACTTCCACTGGAAGTAGGACTATTTGAACCCGTTCAGAATGATATTAACAATGGCTTTACTCGCCTGGAGATTCCGAATTCGAAGAGAACTAAAGAAGCTGCAGAAACCAAAGTGAATTGAGTGAAACGTTGGATATAATGAATTGCACGATTCAAGCAAAGTCCAATGCTGTCTGCTACCATTATGGTATTGACTTTTGGTTAATGCGAACACCTGAAAACATGTGATTTCAATGCAAATCCCTTTATGTCTCCAGCGGATGTCTAATAAAAATGTTATTTCTAATTTGCAGTGGCGTCAGAAATGGCATAAACATAATCCAAAGATCACGTCTAACAATAGCACAATAGCCTACCGTCAGCAAATGTATTAAAATAATCTAAGTTCTGCATTTTGCTCTACTCTCATCCTAAGGTGACCGATTTGTATGAAGTGCAGTCCATCGATGTATCTTATAGTCATGTCATTTGATTATAAAAACATAGTTGCATATAGGCTACTTCAATGTGGGAATGCATAAAGATATAATGGTAGAACTGCAATATTGGTCAGAAACGTAATCATTAGAAACATCTAAAGTGTCTGACCTTTTCTGAGACATGTAAAATTTTGTAATAAATTATTACATTATTTTCTAACCAAACTCTCTTACTAAACATGTGTGATATTTTTAGATCCAACCGGAAACGTGAGCGTAGCGTCCACCGTATCGACGACCGATAACTGTGTCTACAAACCGGAAACCCTCACCTGTACAGCAGATGCCAATCCTCCAGCGGAATATTACTGGACGGATCTTAGTGATAACACTACGATTGATGGTGCGGTCATATCCATCACATCTGGTGGACAATATCAGTGCACTGCTTCAAATGCCATAAGAGGCCAACAATATATCGACACGATAACTGTAACTGAAACTAGTTGCCGTGAGTATAACGACGTAGACTATTATTATAGGTCGACACTTCTGCGTTTCGTTTAATTTGATTTGAAGTTCTTGTAAAACAATTACATGACTTTTTACTTGGGTGAATTATGTTGATAGCTAGACTAAAAGAAAATATAATAACGTGGCTGGACATTGATAGTAAAAGTGAAGCTCAAGCTTAAGTTCAGATGTTGGGTCGGTGGATAATGGATATTCAACATTAATTCAGAATCGGAAAATTGCAATCTTTAAGGCAACGCAATTGATTGGCAGAAACTGAGAGCTGCAAAGTGTTAAACTCTGCCTTATCAGCGCGGAAGAGACCGGAAGACCCAGAAAATATGACTCCCAGAACCTCCATGTTGTTTACTCGTATAACCCCGGGTCCATCATTCGCCCTGCTACCTCCAGTGAGACTCAGTCTCTTTTGCGACTATCTACTCTCTTTTTGGCTAAATTTAAAGTTGTCTCAGACCGCAAACTTGTTACATGATAACAATGATGCGAATGATGATGATGATGACGATTATAATTTTTGGGCCTTTAACTTATGAAAATGGCGACTAATTTCAATGATAAGTTTTCTGGAACCTAATTTCTCAATTATTCTCATCGTATTGTTATTTCTTTGTTCGATTGTAGATCCAGCTACAGCAGTTAATATAACGATCAGTGGATCCAGCTGCACAGATTACAGTTGCTCATGCGTTGGAAATCAGCCGACTACAATAACCTGCGTGGCGTTTGGCTTCCCTGAACCGACTTATCAATGGTGGTACAACAATGACTATTTTGCAAGCAGTCAGACCATTCTGGCGTTGCATGATGGAGTCTACGGCTGCGCAGCATCCAACGTTTACGCTGGAAATTTAAGCAGCTCGAATATCTTCGTCAATCTTTCCAACTGTGGTAGCTATAATTTGTAGCCTATGCTTACTAGCGTCTTTATAAGTTCGCCTTCTGAATTACTGAAGTAGGGCCTATGTACATGTAGGCTAGACCCATAACCTGAATCTGCCTTTTGCAAAACAAGGTTATATAAGTCATCTCAACTTTGTAGATTCACTTTTTTTTACACTATTCAGTCAATATCCAATTGATTGGATATTGATTATCTCTAGGCCTACGTAGTCAAAGATTTTCTTCAAAACTTTGAAGTTCACTATAGTCAAGTGTGTTAAACTTGTAAGTTATTTTATTTGCATTATTTGACTTCTTCTTCTTATTAAGTAAATTTGACTTTCATAGATTGATTTTGCCTCACATCATTCTAAATTAAGTGATTTCTTATCTATTGCGTAATAAGCTAATTAGCCGTTGTTCTGTTTTAGGAACGTTGTAAGATAATTGACTCATTTGCAATTTTTAATTAAGCAAGTACCAGCAACACCTGCGTTTCAACAGCGCTTATTAGATTTGTCTTTCGGGAAAAAAAGATTCAATTTACAGAAATTTCATGCGCGGTTTTCGTGAACATTTTCGAACGCGAAACATTTCAACAGATGAAGACAAAGAGGTAAATCATTATAAATTTCAAACTGATTTGAATAGATATTTTAGTAGAACTTCTTCCTATTGATATCTTGATGTCGTTCATAGTCCACGACGACTTTGCTCAGTTTGCACTATTAATTTTATTCAAAGAAATTGGCAATAATTATACACTTGTTTATTTTTAATCTTGGTTATAAAGATTCCTGTTGTCAAATGTTCCTATGATTTACCGAATTTATTCGCTTGTGTAGACCTAATACTTGTTATCATGCAGAAGCTTGTATGCGAACTACAGAGTTGATGTGTGATCAACATATTCAACAGGAATAGCTACTTGTACAATGTGTATCCAGTCTACTGTTTCTGCATCGAGTCTTGTGTTTTAGCAGCCTTTCATCAAGACTACTGTAAGAGGTTGAACAGACGATTCCATCTTAGAATTTTGGAAAACAATCACGACCTGTTGGAACGTGTAAATGTTAATGGCTGAAATGTCGGTACTCGACCAAAATGCAACACAGAGACACCTGTTTGATCATACGGACAACTTTATGATGCCATAAAGCCGAAGAAGTTCTCTGTGTGACAAGAGCAGACAATAAAGTTGTAAAGTTCGACCTGCACGAAACCCTCTTCAAAATATCCATGCACATTAACTGAATATAACTGGCTGCATGATACATAAACATTTGTCTAATGTTTGTTATTTTCATGTCTGAACTAAGACACGCATCTAGTGAACACAGCCTTGAACGTAATCGTATAACTATTATAGGTCAGCAGTGGTGTAGTCCTAAAAAATGAAGTGGGGGAACGCCTGGAAATTGAAGTAGCAACTGTAGCAAAAAGTGCAATCTTGCAAGAATTTTGCATAGTGTGAGCGCTGATATTTTTGAAACTGTTGAATGTAAAAAAATAAAATTAATAAATGTAATTATGTAAATTTATACATAGGAATTTGTTATTTGTAAAATATTGTATTCAAGTGTTCAAACAGTTTCCATACCTGTACAGATAGTACAGGCTTAATGCTAAAGTACAGTGACTGTCAGTCTGTCAGTGAGTCAGCAGCTACAGTCAGAGCAATTGCTGCAGTGGATCTTCAGTCTTGTCTTCTGATGGATTCAGTGAAGTAAGCAGTTGAAACTGTGAGTCTTGAAGTCTTCTTTGTTCATTTAATTCAGCAGAAATGCTGCAAAATAGCGAGGGATCGCGTTCCCTCCCTGGAAAAAAGTGCGGGAACGGCGTTCTCCCGCGTTCCCGCCCCACTACACTACTGTAGGTCAGGGAAGTGATAGCGACCGGAACGTTTTAGTTCAGTATTTTACTTGCATATTCTACTTGCTGATTTTGTCATGACTGGCGGTACTGTTTAGGGCCCTTGTTTAGGCCTAAATAGGATCTGAAAATAGGAAAGAAATTGAATAAATGCGATTTTTCATATTAAAAACAAATGTTTTAAAAATTAATTTTATTTCGAAACGGCACGATTAAGGTATAAATATAATACGAGGCAGAAGGATAAGGCACAATGGGTTGAATATGGTTTTTTTAGGCCTACACGTGGGCAACACATTTTAGCCGTAAACATGAACACTCTTTGGAATTGTGGTTCTGAAATTTTTGGATTTTTCGGAGATAAAATAGTGACAAGGACTAGCTCGTTGAGGCCTGCAAAGAGCTCAGAAGTTGGTACTCTACCAAACTACTAAATACCTGTTCCAGGGCTGTTTTAAAGGAATTTTTAGAACTGCACAACTCCTTCTTTCCTTTCCCATCCTCCATGGTAAATTACTTCCAATCGGATGACAATAACCTTTTTTGCTAGTTTTAACTGCACAGAACTTGTGACAGAAGTGCTTCTACAGCTGCACAAATCCATTTAGAACTGCACATTCTGTGTACAGCTGCACGTTAAAAAAGCCCTGACCTGTTCTGTTTATCGTACTCATAACTTTATGACGCCATCAATAAAGCAAGAGGTTTCTCTGCGTGAGTAAAGCAAACAATACGTATGTGACAAAGGCAAGTTTGACCTTGACGAAGCCCTCTTCAAAATGCTCCATGATCATTAATGCCTCACCTGTCTGCATGGGAAACGAATTGTCGAGCATTTCTTATCGTGTGTCTAAACTGAGGCATAGTTCAACTGAATATGACCTTCACCTTTGTTTTATCAATACAGTAATAGATAATCTGAACGTTTCTGCTTAGTAGGCCAAATGCTTCTGAAATAAATTCTTTGCTTCTGGTTCTTAACAATGGTAGGCATAGCAGTATTGCCTAGGAACTCGTGTAACGTTGATTTTCGAAGCACATAAAAACTAACGGTTCATTTTAACTTTAACATCAAAAAATAGTCGTCCTATATACATAGGACGACATAATACAGAGTTTCATATACTACAAGTAAACGTAAATGAAGGAAAAGAAATCAAAATGAAGTAACTCCGTATGTCAACCATAGAAACAATCAAACTCTAGCTAGGCCTAATAATTATTATGAAACTGTTTAGCTTCTTCTTTGCAAATTGTTCTTGATGTTAACTCATTATTTTTTGCTTTAGGCTTAACATGAATGATATTTGACGCTGTGATTTTAAACATCTACAATAATATTAGTTAATAATTTTTTATAAATACCATATAGACACTCGCTTTTAGGTGACCATCACTTATAATAGTATATCTATATGAATATTTTGTTATAACAATGTTTGAATGGATTTATTGTGGTACACTTTGGCAAATCTGTCAATAATAGCCTATCAGAAATCAAGTTGCGTCTATAATGTGCATGAAGCGACATCGTTCGCAATACAGAGTTTTAGCCTCGATAAAACACATCTACAGCCTAACATTTTGATGCTTGAGACCAGCGCCAGTTCTCAAGACGAAGCAAACAGTTTCCATGTCTTCTGCAATACCAGGTAATCCACAAAAATAATCAGAGATACGGGTTTCGCAATAACAGAATATGAATCGTAAAAAGTTCTGTGAACTCACTTGCATCACCTAATCATAACTTACTTCATGCCGGAAAATACATCGGAAACGCATGGCGCTATACATGTAGGCCTACATGTGTGTACATATTCATGATGCACGAGGGATTGGTGAACCTGATAAAATAATGTCTGAGTATTTAGTTACAGAAACGTTTAGAGTCGCAGCCATCAACAACGGTATCGGTTGTATGACTTGTATCACCATCAGCCACTGCAAGTGAGTGGAAGAAAACAAGTAAGTGAAAATGAATAGGCCTACATTATTAAGAAACCGATCAAAAAACTGATGTAGACAGGTCTCTATAGTTGCAAACGATAGCAGGATATAGACCTGTTCCAAGATACACTTTTAACTCGCAGAACATTAGCCTATAGAGTATAGACTCGCAGAAGGGGACCCAGTTAGCGAAGGTGATTTTTAGGCAATCCTGTCAACGGCGGTTTTAAATTATTTCACACTCAAAGTACAACAATTGACAAATAAACAACATGAAATGTAAGTCTGAATACACTAGGCGCAAAATTTAAATGTACCTTCATCCAGCCTCCATTTCACCTATAGAGAACCTTCATCCAGCTTCCATTTCTGTAGCGTTGTTTAGTCATAACTAATAATGTGTTGCAACGTAATGTTTTATAGGAGGCTATGTATAGGCCTATATGCCACACAGACGGCGTGTATTGAAGCCTAAATTACTATCTGGGGCCATGTATAGGCCTATATGCTACACAGACTTCAGAAAATTACGTTTGAGAAAATTAATGGAAGCTGGTTAATATATTTTTTTATAGCTTCAATGGAAGCTGGATTGATGAAAAATGGTTGATTGATAGACGCATGGAAAAGAAAGCTGACTTCATCCAGCTTCCATTTCTTAGGCGTTTTATCATTCATCCAGTTTCTATTTCAGTTTTTCAGATATATAAAAACCTTCATCCAGCTTCGATTTCCTTAGCGTTTTAACCTTCATCCAGCTTCCATTTTTTAGGCGTTTTATCATTCATCCAGTTTCTATTTCAGTTTTTCAGATATATAAAAACCTTCATTCTCCCTGCCATTTTCAAAATTATTTCTCTGCTGTTGCGGATGTTGTCATAAACAAGGACATTACCTGACAAAGTAGAGTCATCGGCGAACATATCTGAATTTGAGTGTGAAATAATTTAAAACCGCCGTTGACAGGATTGCCGATTTTTACATAGCTTGAACGAACAGCATTTCTACACTTTCTAGCATTAATAGATAACGTAGCTGCAAGCATGCTACCGACATGAGACCAGCGCTAATCTCTTTAGGCCTAAGGGCCTGCATTCACAGGCAAATTGAGCCATTAGGCCCATTACAGGAATATTTTTTGCTAGGTATTGGCAGCCATGACAAGATATCAGAAAAGTGCTTCTTTATTAACAACATAATTATGGTGAAAAATCCATTAAGACACAGTTTTAATTGCATAGGCCTGTTTGTTTATTGCATGCAACATTTTAATTAAGAAGTAATGCAAGTGTGAAACGATTCTTCTTTAAGTCTCACAATCAGGAAACATTCTTAGCCTGTTATAATGGCAATGCACAACGGCAGCAAATGGCTATCGCTGACAAATGTTTTATGTTTTTCATTGCACAGTGTATCGTGGCCATTTCAAAGAACAGGGAACACTATCGACCATGAGATGGGCTGGACTGAGCCTCAGCACCATTTATTCTACGGAACAGTACTTAGAAAAATCATAGAAGTCCTGGAGTAGGCTAATCAAATAATTAGCCAATAGACTATGCGCAGACACGTTTTGAGAAAATCTGAAGCATCACCAAACAGCTTCATGCTGACCATCATTTTTCACAGCGTTGATTATTTTAATTGGTGTTATCACTGTAATTATTACGATAATAATTCGTTAAAGACGTCTTCTAGATTAACAAAGTGAAAGTCATACGTTACAGCACTGAACAATAATAACAGCTCAAGTTCGTGCGACGAACTTGAGCTGCTACAGTTGCAACTGGAAATGACCGATAGACCTCACCTGAACTATTATACGAGGTAACACTCTAAGGTCAGGCACCTTTTATGGACCCTGTAGAGAACGCGATATTGCGATCACGATTCTATCATCAGTTACCCCGGGTATGTCCTCCAAGGTCTTTTCGCGCCAGAACGAGTAACTGGATAATTTATTAGGCCTCGCGCACGCACGGAACATAGATATAGGCCTACACACGCTGTGATTTGTTTACTGAAAAGGGATATAGCACCAGAATGCTATAAATAATAATTATGTATTATGTATAAAATTACCACCGAGCTGGCCCAGATAGCTGAATGGGCGCAACGAAACAACCTTCGGCTTAACCAAACCAAGTCGCGAGAGATGCTGGTTACCGGTAGTCGCATCCAGAACACTCCTGATCTGATCTCCGGAGTCCAGAGGATCAATGCGATGAAGATCTTGGGTGTGACCTTCCGGAGTGATCTACGTGCTTCTGGGCATGGCGACAAGGCGCTTGAGGCATGCTCTCGCTCACTCTACGCCCTGAGGGTTTTGAGGACTCATGGCCTGCCTACCGAAGCCTTCCATGTGATAACGAAGGCCACTATAGTGGCCCGCCTCATGTACACCGCCTTCGCCTGGTGGGGGTCTACAACGGAAGGAGATCGGTCGCGCTTGGACGTTTCTTGCGCCAAATCCAGCGGATGGTTTTTTCTGCCCGAGTCCTCGCCCTCTGTTGCTGAGATGGTTGAGGAAGCTGACGAGCGCTGGCTCCGCGCTGTCACATGGAACAGTTGCCATGTCCTTCGCGACTTTTTCCACCAATGACTTGTAGTACGGTTTACAACCTTCGACCCCGACGTCATAGTTTCCGACTCCCGCAAAAAGACAATAGAAACTTTATTTCCATAGTCCTCTACAAGAGCGCTAACAATCATTGAATCTCATTAACAATGATCTATTAATTTTAGTTTCATGTTTGTAGCTCTTAACGTTACTATGTACCAGGCTGCGATGTGTCAACCTGCACTTTTTCATGAATTAGGGTCACGATATTTCTCAACCGATTTTGGTCACCGGGGAGGGAAAAATACCTCAACTGTGATTCGCATGATTCCTATGATAAACTCCGGCTTTCAAGTATAAAACTAAACGAAGTTATATTTTATAGAAGGTACTGACATTATTGTTTCTATCTATTTCATAATAGATGATGCCTGTCTAAACGCATTCGTCGTGTGGAATCTGAAAAACCCGCAATGGAAAATTTACATGTATAACGGTTCAACACGTCTTGATAAGCGACGTCTTTTCCCGACACAAGTAACTGTTGCTGACAAGCTCGTGGAGTCATTGATTACACAGCGTGCCTCCTATTCATCAATTTCACACCAACCATCTGTAGCAAAAGCCATGTTGGCGATCGGTGTAGCCTACAACCGGCACCTAGTCGAGGCGCAACAAATCCATCGAAGAAACGTGGTCGATGTCACTCGTGTCCGCGTAAAGACGACAGGAAATGTGAACACAAATGCACTAAGTGCAACAGTTTCGTGTGCGGAAAGCATACAGTCAAAACACTTGCATAAGCTTATTCCTGCTTATCCTGCTTATCCTGCCAACTTTCCCATTGCCTTCTATATACTGACAATATCTAATAATAATAATGTCAATATCTACATGTAGATGGCAATGACTTTCCTCTCTGCAGATGCAGAATGACTGTTCAGTAAATGCTGACCGGTACCGTTTGTGTACATTGTAATGTCATTGAGTTTATAATGTCATAATTTAACAGAACATCTATTCATCCTAATTTTATGTACTCAAAACGATTTCTATTATTACAATGTTCAGATAGGCCTACTGATAAGAAGACATGGCAACAGCAAGACAATCATGTTAAGCGCATGCATAATGTTGGGTTTGTAAATTCATGAGCAAAATAGATACGACGAGGTGCATTTTCGTACTTTATAGCTGATTTGGATGCATGAATAACTACCGCCCCCCCCCCCGATGACCCTACAACGGTTATATAATCTTCTGCACAAGCAGGTAGCCGGTTCCACGACAACTGGTCTACCGACAACTCGGAGACGAGTCTAATAACAACTGGTCTACAGACGACTCGTATTGATGAAATAGAAGCTGGACTTACGAAAATGGTTTTTCTTAGCTTAAATGGAAACTGGATTGATGATTTTCATTCGTGTATTTCAACATGCATCCTGCTGCTACTTCAAATCTAAAAATACCTTCATCCAGCTTCCATTTCTCGCCTGTTATTTTAGTCAATCCAGCTTCTCTTTCAGATATAAAAATACCCTCAACCAGCTTCCATTACTTAAGCGTTTTTATCAATCCAGCTTCTATTTCAGATCTAGAAATACCTTCATCCAGCTTTTATTTATTATGCTTTATTTTCGTCAATCCAGCTTCTATTTCACCTGTAAAAGAACCATCATCCATGCATATTCCATTTCTCTTGCGTTTTTTCATCAATCCAACCTCTATTTCACCTATGAAAACTGTCATCCAGCTTCCATTTCTCAAGCGCTGGATCAGTTTGTCTGTAGACCAGTACTGTTGTCGTTAGACGAATTGTCCGGAGACCACTAGTCTTGTCGTTAGACGAGTTGCCTTGACACCCAGGTGGCCAGAGTTATTGAAAGCGGTGGACAAGAAACTGCGTTTTCAGTAAGAGCTTCTTGTCTCTGGTTTCTCTGGAGACATTCACCGGATGGAAACAGTAGGCCTAACTAATCAACAATAGCTACTGGTTGCAACCCTGTTACTGGAAATAATGCAGCGTACTACAGAACGGAAGTCCTAGGAGGGAACATACATGTAATATGCAGACTGATTATTACAAATGCTACGATGCAACAAGCTGGAGTCTACATGTATAATAATTGCTATGATGACGGATCAAACGTATATAGAAGCTTACTCTCGATAATCGGTTAGCTGTTTCAAATTTTTATGGCACCACTCGAAAACGATGCATCTTAGTGAATAATCCAACATTTAAACTTCTATAGCGCCTGTTCAGTCCGCACTGCCCTCCCTTCCCTCCCCCTACCTTCCCCTGGGGCATTTCCATAGCGCCATTCTAAAACGATGCATCTTACTGATAAACCCGACGTATAAACTTCGCTCGCACCACTGTAATATGTCGTAAATGACTTATCTTCAAATTTCTGTAGCGCCAATAGAAAACGTTGCAGTGAGTCCAACTTGTAAACTCCTATAGCACCTCTGTAAACAATGTTGATATAATTATAAGCAAATGCTGTGACTGGTTGCCACTGTGATTGGCTGCCGTTGATGTCCTTGTTGATAATGTCGGTGCACCACGTGACTACCCCACAGGGTTTTCGCGCGTGCCCGTGCATAAATTACTCGATTATGCTGACCCGTCGTAAAATTTTACTGGACCATTTACGACTTTGCGTCCGTGTTGTATACAATGGTATGGTTTGATTGGCGAGGAACGTTTGTAATTAGGATTGATGCATTTACAATGGATATAATTGTAACCGGTACTAGCACAAAGAGATAAGCACGTCGGCTGACAATGGTAATTGCCCGAGTACAATAGGCCAATGGACCAGCCGATAGTCGGTCAACAATTGGCAATTGTGTGCAGTTCGATCACAATAGGGCCGCCTGCGTTTTCTAACAATGCTAATTACCTGGGTAAAATAACCGGTTTCTAGAACAATGAGACGGCCGAGAATCGGCGAACAATTGCCTAATGCTTAGAACAATAGAATGGTTGGAGACGGGTCTATTGTTCCCAAACTCTCAGTCATACAACTACTGGCAAATGGTCGTTGTTGGAAGGTCATACAACGTTTCTAAGTCCGCTGCATTGAAACAGGAAGTAGAATGGTCACAGCAAGGACTGACGAATGCAAAATAGGTGAGCCATAGCCTGCCTGTGAACTTTACTCTGAAGTCTCGTTCTAAACCTACCTTGCATGATCTCAAGCAGTGGTTCCGAACACACTCATATCACGTGTCAACTGTTGAATAAAGAATAACTGCACCTGCATTATTATGGCATATGATGACTGATAGCCTACAGCTTATGACATTGACCAACGGTTTTGTTCTCGCCGAATAACAATAACTTTACACCTATACACTGCCAACTTTATCGGTTTTTTTTCATGGTCATAGCCTACGTTACGATTTACCTACCAACTTTACACGCATGATAGATTTGATAGAAAGTTCTGTAACTTTCCTATTTTTCTAGTTACCATTGCACTACGCTTTTCTGTACGCACTATGTTTATTTGCAGAGCTTGAGCATGCACAGGGTCAGTAGTATAACATTATTTCAGTTGAACAACATTGTAAAAAAAGTGTGACCATTTGCATTCTGCAGATGATCATGCAGCTTTAACATTTTTCACGAACTAAATGTCATTTAATAGTGTTATTTCTTAACCGTTCCAATTCACATGTAAAGACAACAGTAGGCTATAATACAATTCCAGTGTCAATGTGTTGTTATCTTAAGAACCACAAGTTCCGTTAACTTGTGCAAAAACATTTTCTGTCAGTCTAATCAACACAGTGGCTTATTCGACTATTCTGATTTAATGTCTTCATTTCTCAGACATCAGTTTGACTGATATTAGGCCTATTATAGTTCACATAGATAGCCTATAATTATGCAGAAATGTTCATTGTTATATTTCTGAAGCGGTTCGCATTGCACCAACCTCTTTACGAGCGATGAATAGACAGGTCTACATCAAATGTGTTGGTTCACTGCAAGGCTGGCATTTTCAATTTTCATAGATCTATAATGACTTGCAATACAGACTTGTTTGTCGCAGAGTTCCAGAACAGTTACATGATGGATAGTGTCCAGCCATACATGAGACGGGCAGCATAGTTAAGCCTTGAGTGTAGACTGTACTTTTGAGTTGACAAGTCAACAAACTCACCAGTAGTCTGTTGCACTAGTCAACGTTGGAGAGTACAATAATCGTGTAGCGTAGGGCCTACATGTAGCTGGTGACGAAGATAACACTTACTGCTGTTGACGTTGGAATGAGTCTGCGGATGCTTTCCCAGTTGATAAAAAGTTTATCAACTGAGAGAGCATTAAATGCTCTCTCGGTTGATAAATTGAGAACAAGAAATGTCGCTGTACTCTGACAATAAAGGGTCATTCAAAGCAGCGCTTACACGGTCATCGTAATCTTAAGAGTAAGCTACTACAAGCTGTCAAAAAATAGACAGGCGTGGTTCGAGGTAAAGATAAGGCAGACACAGCGGACTTCATTGAACAATCGCTTCATTCACACGTATCTTATCCACAGTGAAAGAGAGAACAAATATCTGCCGAAAAATTATCTACTGCTTTGATTTGCCCAATGTATAAGTCGGATACTTCTCTGCGCTGATTATTATGATTGTGGTGACTTGAGATAGGCATTTAGTTATTAGCCTATTGCCACGTAGTTTGACTATTAGCCTACAAACATGCGGTCCCGTGATTTTGTGTTGTTTGAAACCGTTTGGTTTATCCTTTTAATAGCAGGTAATTTTTACAATGATTTTCACTTTCAATGTAATCTACTCTTTCCAACCGGAGATAGAACCCCATCATTTAATAAACACATATTCGCCTGAACAAAGAGCTTAATGCCAAGCTGCAAATCTTGAAGATGAATGTCTTGGAGGTAAAGTAACCAATAGCATTATGATTTGCAGGGGCTCTGTAGCATACCATAACCTAACATAACCTAATATAGCATAACATGTTTTATTTTGGCAACCAACAATCAAATCCAATTTTACAGTTTTGCCAGTTATCGGTTCATCCAGGAGACCAAAAGAGGTGATGTAGGCTACATGAGTTACACAAATCACTGACATTCATATGAAAAGCAAGATAGTTTGCAGTGATTTCAACATCTGCAGATATGAGATATTCTCTACATGACCGAGATGACTGTTTGTTCCTCGGTGTTGGTCCTGCACCATCGAAATATAAATTCCCAGACATCGCAGAAAACCGCTGGGTACGTGCCAGATTTTTAAATGGATGTCGTAGCCTTTAATCTGTTCAGGTTGTCCTATACCCAAATGCATAGATCAAATGTAGGCCTATTCTAATCCGGAGTAAAGTCCATCCAACAGTCTGTAGGTAAGACAATGAGCAAGACGCAGCTAGCGTTTGTCGCAGAGTTCCAGAGCAGTTACATGATGGATGGTGTCCAGCCATACATGAGACCGGCAGCATAGTTAAGCCTTGAATGTAGACTGTACTTTTGAGTTGACAAGTCAACAAACTCACCAGTAGTCTGTTGCACTAGTCAACGTTGGAGAGTACAATTACCGTGTAGCGTAGGGCCTACATGTAGCTGGTGACGAAGATAACACTTACTGCTGTTGACGTTGGAATGAGTCTGCGGATGCTTTCTCAGTTGATAAAATTTTTATCAACTGAGAGAGCATTTCTTACAGCAGTTCTTTCCTACCAGGCTACACAATAGACTCCAGCATATTGATAACGACCATCCCGGGGTCATTGAGGTGTCAAATTGGACTCCAAGGTTGCAGATGGTATCAGGTGATAAAACTTAGCAATTATTTGTATAAAACTTGAGAGGTTTGACCATGGTTGCTTGACGCCCATCTATGCCACAGTTCTAAGCCATGGCTGAACTTGAAGATGAGCAACACCGGAGCCAACGCTGCCTCTCATGAACAAGTCGTCGAATGCCTTGGGAAGACATCGACGTAGAAATTGAACAACCTGAACTAGATACCTCGATCTATAACAAAAACGTGTTGCGGCTCTTCTTCGCTGCCCAACTTTACGGTATTTACCAGCGCATATGACAGGAGCAGTCTCAACCGCATTCTCCTCAGAACGCAATGAATGGGCTACCTACCGGATGACTTGCCTCGCGGCGGACATGGCTGAAGAAGCCGACGATACGTTATTAGAGTCGGTATTCTCACCGGTGTAAAGGTTTCAGATTACCCCCTCCTAAACATTACCCCCCTGCAGACTGTAAATTGCATCAATAATCGCATTTATTGCACTAATAAAATCGAAAAAATCATCCCGCTTCTTGCTTTGGTCAATATTTTCATCTGTAACTAAAATACTAATCGCCGCTAAAGTTACATGGAGAAAATGGCTTCGAGGCTATTATTTTTTTCGGATCAAAATATTGATAACAAAACACGAAGTGGGATGACGGATGATATTCTTCGGACCAAAACAAGAAGCGGGATGATTTTTCTGATTTTTTATGTGCAATAACTGCGATGATTGATGCAAATCTAGTTTCCGGGGGGTAATCTGAAACCAGTTTCAAGTTACCGGGGGGTAATGTTTAGGAGGGGGTAATTTGAAACCTTTACACCGGTCATTAGGCGTCAATTCAGTCTTCGCCCAAGGTCACATGACTGCATTGCTACCGAAAGACGATAAAAAAACTTCAGCCCCGTGCAGAGCTCTCTATAATTCCATTCTAAAGAAGCGCTCTTGTAATACGTAGAGTCTTTGAATATGTGATGGAACAACCTTGAAGTTGACCTTCACACAGCCTGGAGGAAGGAAAGCATGCTATTAAATGGCCGAACAGCGGGGCGTCCCATCGTTATCACAACCACGATCGACTAGAAGAAGAATTCAGTTTAAGTTAATGCATATTCAAATTAATTGAAATTGCCTTTAACCCATTAATGCCCTACTTTTCATTTTGTAGACAAATTTTAATTTGGGGTCAGGGCCGGATTAAGGCATGTTCGACATGTTCGGCCGAACAGGGGCCCCCACACTTTAGGGGGCCCGCACACATGCAATAGGAAATTTTTCATCATTGCTAATTATAATAGTAAACTGAGTTTAAAATATATAAATAAACTAGCTGTACCCGGCCACGCGTTGCTGTGGCTGAAAAGACTGTCCAACCCTCCTCTCCTAGGTTCCCTCCCCTTACCCCTCCCCTTCCCCTCCCTCCCCTCCGTCCCTCCGTCCCTACCTCTCTCCCTCCGTCTCTCCCTCCCTCCGTCTCTCCCTCCGTCTCTCCCTCCTTGCATCCCTCTCTCCCGTTTCATCCCCTCCCCTCCGTCCCTCCCCTTCCTCCATCCCTAGACGTATGCGCTTTAAAAAGACGCGCGGAAAACGGCTGCAAATGGACGATTTTGCAAACACCTACAGTTACATAGAAATATGCGCTAGAGAAAGACACACCTTTTAAAACGGCCCGAAAAATGGGCGGACGCCGCCGGACGGATGCGTCAAAGTTCAAATGGATATGGCTGGACTCCATCGACGTATATCGAATGGAATTAAAAGTTGTGTTTTTTTGGTCGTAAAGATTGCGCTTTTTCCCAAAAGGCATTACACAAACCCGCTTATGTTCGAATGGAACGTTTTGTGAAATTTTGAAATCAATCGGTCGAGAACTTACCGGGATCCTTCATGTCGAACGGTAACGTTTTACATTTTTATTTATATAGATTGTCAAATTATTCAAAAACTAGTGACTTTAGCATTATGCAACTTTTGCACATGTGGGGGCCCTTATTGCAGTTTTCATTGCCAGGCAGATTGATCTTAGAATCAGTCAGAAATGCTAGTAAGAGTTATACATTATTTGCTTATTTAAAAATTGTGGGGGCCCTTATTGCAGTTTTCATTGCCAGGCAGATTGATCTTAGAATCAGTCAGAAATGCTAGTAAGAGTACGAGTTATACGTTATTTGCATATTTAAAAATTGTGGGGCCCTTATTGCAGTTTTCATTGACAGGCAGATTGATCTTAGAATCAGTCAGAAATGCTAATAAGAGTTATACGTTTTTTGCTTATTTAAAAATTGTGGGGGCCCTTATTGCAGTTTTCATTGCCAGGCAGATTGATCTTAGAATCAGTCAGAAATGCTAGTAAGAGTTAGGCCTATACGTTTTCTGCTTATTTAAACACTTAATACATCACCTGATCGGAACTTCAACTCCAGTGCTATGCTACGCATTATGAGATGGCGTGATAATAATATTAAGTAGGCCTACATGCAGTACACACTCTATTTTTACGAATTCAATCAATCTCATAAATTTATATGGAGCCCCTTCAGATTTTTACTCAAAGGCGCTCCCAACGCAGGCGTTGTCAAAAAAAGTTGAGAAGACGAAAGAAAGAGTCGGCAGAGTCACGGAAAGCGAGAGAGCCACGGGGAGGCTATTCCAGATACCTGCACCCACTACCGAGAATGCTCGTCGTTGCATGGTCAAAACACACGAAAAAAGAACTAGTAATTCTCCACGAGCAACTGAGCGCAGTGAACGGCTGTCCAGAGAGACAGACACCGAGGTGAGAGCTCACACAAGCAGGATGGAGCTTGAGCCATGGTCTACTACTAGCATAAACGCGAAAATATATTTTAGTTTGTAAACAGTGTGGGGCTCATGCACAGCAGGCAAATCAGGTCATGGGCGGAGTTTGATTTCCGTTCTTGGAGGGGTTAAAGCCTTCTTGGGGGGCTAAGCCCGGGAAAATATACCATTTACACGGTAAAAAAATGAATCTGGGTCTTCTTGGGGGGTGGGATTTAGCCCCCCTAGTCCCTGATAAACTACGCCCATGCATAAGGTCATATGCCCTGGTAAGAACATTTGCCTTGGCCGTTATTCTGCCGCAGGTCTACCAGAAATTTTCATAGCCAAGAATTTATTTGGGGTATAAAATCGCTTCTGCACTGTTTGCTTGTACGAGTGCTGTGCGCTGGTCAGAAGAATGACTGACCATGAATCCCTTTAATATTCTTAAGCCGTAAAGGTATATCGGTTGGTTAACACTATTAAAAGACCTGCTGATAATGTTAAAAATAATATAAGTATTAAGTAATGAATCAATAATAAAAACATACGGATGTTGATTCGTTGAATATAACACGTTTTGTGAGCCATTTTGTCGTGCTTCTGTAAGGTTTGGGACCCCACAGTTAGACCTGGGAGTGACTTTGGTCAGCTAATCTGACCCCACTTGACCCTAAAGTGACTTGAGGTCGACTTGAAGTCGACTTCTCGGCGTCAAAACGACTTGACCCGACTTGGCAGAAATACAACCGACTTCCGACTTGAAGTCGACTTCTGGCATGGTACAGTGCGTTGTACGAGCCATTAGCCTAGGTCTACGTACGGCTACTAATGCAAGAAGTCAAGCCAATTTTCCTGCAAGCATTAATTTAATTAATTTAGGCCTACAAATGAGTAATACGAGACCTTTTAACACTTAATTGGTGCATGATTTTATTAAAGTGTTAGGCTATTAAGCCCATTTCAAGCTGTTTGGGTTTCAGTTTGAATAGTTTTGTGATGCTTTGGGCCATCTAGTAACCTAGACAATGCGACAGCAAATTATTAGGCCTTTGAATTTTAGCTTGTCCATTGTCTGTGATTATTCAGATTACACTCATCATTATTATTTTTTAAGATTAATATTAAATAAATTTGTAAAAAATCGCAAGGTCTAAGTCTAAGATAAAATAGCGGACCGCATAGTTGCACTGAATGGCGTGTTATGATAAGCCTATAATTTGTAATTCTGTTTTCATAAATATTTGGCCACTAACATCATTTCGCAACTTAGCATATAGACCTAGCATTGCAAGCGCATCATCCTACAGCAGGCAACTACTCATGGGCGGAGTTTGGTCTCCGTTCTTGGAGGGGCTAAGGCCTTCTTGGGGGGGCCTAAGCTCGGAAAAAGAAACAATTTACATGGGAAAAAAATGAATCTGGGTCTTCTTTGGGGGGGCTTAGATCCCCTAGCCCCTGATAAACTCCGCCCATGCTACTACAGCTATACTATAGGCCTACCATAGGCGTACGAAGTGGGGGTCCAGAGGTGGAAATGCCCCCAAATTTCGGGCAAAATTGTTTTTCGGGCAAACAGACCCGGGAAATGACCTAAAAATAAGATCGTCAACTTTTCGGGCAATTTCGGGCACGTCTGCTTTTCGAGCAAGCTGACCGGTAAATGACTAAGAAAAAGGTCGTCAACTTTTTTTCGGAAAAAGTTGTGTTTTCCACGAGATTTCAGAATTTTTTGGGGGCAGAAGTTAATCTTTGCCCCCCCCACTGCTCAAATCTCCGGTACGCCTATGAGGCCTACTCACTGACAGTAAAGTCTTTCATTGTCCAATTGGCCCTACAATAGTTTTTCCGTCTGCAGACAACTCCAGATGCAGCGCTCCAAAATAGCGCCAAACTATCGATTTATTATAGGCCTTGTAGATCCAGCTTTCTTTGCGCCGAATTCACTTACCACTAGAAGTTCGCTGATTGCTTCATAAGCACACGTGCTAATATTTTAGTAACATTTTGTTTCACCATTTTAATTAAGCGCATGCATGAAATTACAAATTATATGAATAGATAGCCTAATTCTCTCTGTTTAGCAAAGGCCTCATTCATTCTTGTAAGCACACTAGGCAACAAAAGCTGCTTAAATGTCACAATCATTGGTTTTAAGTGCCAAATTTAACATGTTTGTGTCTCAAGTCGGTTTAAGTCGACTTGAGGTAAAAACAACTTCAAGTGACTTCTATCTACAAAATCCGACTTGGGGTCAGTTGCGGTGAGCAGAAACGACCCGACCCAACTTGAGATGACCAAGTCGACTGGGGTCGACTTATTGGGGTCGACTCCCAGGTCTACCCACAGTTTTACCGAACAGGGCCCCCACATTTGTTAATCCGGCCCTGTTTGGGGTTATATGCAATGACTTTAGGCCATATTAGCATTTGTTTTGCTTATATTTCATTTCGTCATTTTTTGTACTTTGAAGTTTGATCCCATAATATTTTATAGGCCTTAAGGTTAAAAAGCTGCTTATTTCACTCTCAATAAATCTCACCAAACGTGACTTGTCAGCTCTCCAAGAGTTCAAGGCAATTGTCAAATTGTACATTAGTGTTGGTACACAAAATTAATGCATGTGCCACACCTGATCCTCGCAACGACTTGAATCTTCAGCATGAGTTTGATGCATACGGATAAGCAAGCAAACTGTTGTCGATTCAGCAATCAAGTCATTCTGTAGCCATTTGTAGTATCTAGGTGAAATCCTAAATGATCTGGTATGAATGAAGCAATGGCCACAGCCCTGAGTAAAGAAACACATGGGCAAACTTCTTGGCACGTTGTACTGCATGGACATGGCACTATTGCAACCAATGCAGCGATGTGGCACAACATACTTAGCAATTTTTGTGGCAATTGAAATTTTACAGGATTTTCTGGTCTTTCACCCCTTCACCTAAGCACTTGAGAGAGCATTTCTGAGTACGCTAGTGCTCCAATATGAGCAGATAGTCTAATGGTGGTCAACAATGCCGCTGATTCATTCAATGGTGTTCTCGGTCACCATGAAAAACAGAAACCGTTTCTGTTATAAGTTGCTGAGAGGCACCGCAAGACATTTCTAGTTACTAAGGAGTACATTGTTGCTCACAAGTAGTGCTGTGCTCAATTGCTCATCACTAACTTAGCAATAACGAATACCCTTCATAGTAGTGTATCTTACCCATTGAAACAGCATGGAAGTCAACATTGTCCAATGCTAAAACCTTAACCACCTTGAGCTGCCAAATATTTTCTGATTGACGCCAAAATTTGTCTTCGTGCAATTGGTAACCAAGGTAACAAATTCAGTGGGTGGGACATTGCAAAATGCAAACTTCAATTTTCAATAGCACCATAGCATACATACATGCATGACATTGCATGTGTGTATGCAGTATATATGTATAAACATAAATACATACATGCATACTTACTTATATACCTACATACATATATACATTCAGGCATGCATGCATACATATATAATTTGGTCCTCATGCAAACAGCCGGGGGTAGTATCGGGGGATATGTCCTACCGGGGTTATGGACGGTGGGAGCGGTAATGGCCGGGGTAATGGCAGGGAGTAACGGGCCGGGGGTAATGTCCGTAGACTCATTGGGAACGTCTGAAGCATTATGGAATGCATATCCATGATGCCTTGCAAACAAGCATTTTAGTCTCTCGTGCCTACAATCCCATATATGGGATCGGTCTACTGCCCCTATTTGCTAAAGCACACTTAAGTTATTTTTCCTTAATTAATTAATAATAATAAATGAGTAAATTATAACAATTTTTTGCGCATGTCCATTTTTATAAATCACGACTTTCAAATATTTGTCCAGAAATGACACCATTACACCAATTTTTTTACAAACTTCTTAAGATTTAAAATAATTATCTTGAAGAACAATATATGTTAGTTTGTAAATCTGCCTATTATTTTTTACCTTTTGGTTATAGAAATGCCAGCAATTGTTTTATCATCGTATAAATGGGATTGTAGGCACTAATTGGTTAACTTTGATCAACGCATAAACTAAAAATAAATGAAGTCTTTATAATGAATGATTTGGCATTTCCAGGGACAACCGCAACGATAACTCAAGGACCGTCCAACACAGTGGCAGAGATTCGAAAGCAAGTACAGATAAATTGCACAACAGATCAAAGCAATATGGCGAATAGTAATTGGTTTTTAACGATGGACGGAAGTTCTGGTCAATTGGAGATTGTTGGTTTAGGTTGTGAATTAAACAGCGGTTTTGAAGATCATTACGCAACGGAGAGTTCAGGAAGCACCTGCAACTTAGTCGTTTTCAACATTACCATGGAACAAGCTGGAGTCTACAACTGCAGAGAAGGAATCGATAATTCTGCATCCATTCTCACAGTTATAGGTAGGATAGCCTACTTTCTGTTTAAACATTTTTGCATTTTTACAAACCTGTCAGAACGTCGTGACTCCAGTCTCTAGATTTATGGAGAGTAGAGCTTCGACGCTTTTTAGGGCATGCATCTAATAGCGTTTGTCCTGGGCACGACCTTAACCCGTCGGAGGTGAGGTGGGGAATGACACACCCCAGAGGCATTCTACTTTAAACTTTTAGCGGAAATCGTAGAGTCAGCTCAAATTATTTTGTTCTACCTTTGTGAATAGGAAATACGGAAACTTGACCACAATTTAAGGCATTTTTAACGAATTTTTTTTTTATTTTGTCGCAACTTTTAAAGGAAATTGTATTTTTAGTATGCAAACTATAATTATACATGTCGATTTTCTGGGCCATTCGTTTAGCAGCGAGTGTGTCTTGAACACGCCAATACTGTGTTGATGCATGGCATTGAGAAGGCTGACGACAATGATGACTAAAAACATTTTATGCGGTAGGCCTACTAAAAATAGATAAGACTATTCGTGGATGTGATAATGTTGCGCATGAGGACTCAAACTTGCACGGGCTATGTACACATTGGATGGGTTCCCATTCTGACCATCTAATAAGGATTAAGAGCAGATAATTATTTGTTCGTGATAATCGTTTGTTTAGTTGATAATTGGTCATAGAAGAAAAGTTTAACTCATATTTATATTTTCAATTTGATACAGCGACTTGCAAATAATAATATGTATTGAGGTATGTCATACCCCACCACACCTCTGGCGCTACAATTCGTCACCTCACCCCCGAAGGGTTAAACTGCATCCATCCTGTGCCACAGGGAACCAACAACGTCCCTGTGCCGGTCCTAAGCCCGGACAAAAAGGAGGAAGGTTTGCCAGATGGGTGGCGATACGCTGGCAGTAAAAGACCAAGACGATTGAAATCCGCAAAAACCACGGCACAAGTGGCATGGCGACCCAAAATGCTTCAAGGTGTCATGACGTGGAGCAGACATGCACAGGCCGGTCAGGACAGACCAGTACAGAGAGAGAGAGAGTCGGGAGAGAGCGTGGGACACATACGGGCATTGACCCAGGTTGTTCTTCATGCTTCTCTCCCAATATTCTCTTCATTTGGACAAGGTGGTCCAGCTGCTTCAAGATGTCAATGGTATAGAGCAGACCTGCTGACCGGACCGGTTGTAGCTGGGCAACATGACGCGAGGCAGACTCAGACAGAGAGTGACGTCGGACACCTACGGGCATTTAGCCCATGGATTTTGATGATGATGATGATGATGATGATGATGATGATGATAATTATGATGATGATGATGATGAATAGCGTATAGCCACACACCGTGATAGGAGATAAGCAGAGTACAATCGGTGGAATTTTAGGCTTAGGCCTATGTGAATATAAAAGAACATCATAGCTGTAACAGTTGGTGACAAATCTTGGAGACGATATTCCGACGAGTTTCCAAAGCATCATCCAGTTGGTTCTGGTTTCGCATCCTTTGGAATTTGTATTTAACATAGTTTATTCTGTGAATCCTATTTTACTAGGTGGATTAAACTCACGGCATGCAAGATGTCATCAATCAGCTGGTTCGATTGAAGCCAGGTATAGCCTACAGAAAAAATTAGTCTATAAGCTTACTAAGCCAATAATAGCCTAAATTGCACGCCTTTGACACTTGATAAACTTACAAAGTTTTTCTGGTAACGATATGCACAAAGATTCACATTCTTTACTTTCAGATTCTTCCCCAGCAATTACAGTTAACACAACGACAGCTTTAGTGCAAAACGAAACTGTCTTGATCGAATGTAGTTTGGTACATAACGGATCAGTTGAACCAGCTCCTACACTTCGACCATACTTCTATTGGACAGGTCAAAATGGAAGCAATGTTTCTAGTAGCTACGATTCAACGACAGAGAACACGGCGATTTCTCATATAACAATCAAAGCTGGTCGACAGAACATTACATCATACACATGTCATGTCTATCTGCGACTGATTCCATCGACTGATTCAGGTTACGCCAACAACACTCCTTCTGCCAACAGCAGCGCAAGTTCGCCAATTATTGAAGTACTCTGTAAGTTGACACTAAACACGTTGCTGTTTGTTTGGGAAAAGGTTCCGGTTGTTCTACAATCTACATACCAAGAGAGAACCACTGTTGATTCTCCTCTCCATTAACACTCGGGCTACCAAAGGGTGGTAGCCACCCCTAGGGTTTTTGTTTCTCTAATTTGTTTCATACGTGAATCAAATTTTGAGACTTTAGGTTGCTGCAGGGGGGGGCTGTTGAGTTAGACACATTTTGAGGTAAACGGCATAACTCCGAATGGCGGTCCCAAATTAAAATTGCTGTTTTTCCATGCTATTTTCATACTGCGCACACCCCGTTGCTGCACACAGCCTATTTCTGTAGGCATATTTGCTCAAACTTGGGCTAATTATCCAACTGGTCCAGCGGTTGAGAATTGGAAGCTGGATGAAAGTTTTTACAGGTGAAATAGAGGTTGGATTGATGGAAAAACGCAAAAGAAATGGAATCTGGATGACGGTTCTTTTACAGGTGAAATAGTAGCTGGGTTGACGAAAATAACGCATGAGAAATAAAAGCTGGATAAAGGTGTTTCTAGTTCTGGATTGATGAAAAACGCTTAAGTAATGGAAGCTGGTTGAGGGTATATTTATATATGAAATAGAAGCTGGATTGACGAAAATAACGAGCGAGAAATTGAAGGTATTTTTAGATCTGAAGTAGGCAAGAAGCTGGATGCATGTTGAAATACATGAATGAAAATCATCAATACAGCTTCCATTTAAGCTAGAAAACCATGTTATTTTTTCCATAAATCCAGCTTCTATTTCATCAACAAGTTGGACATATCTATTACGGAGTTTATCAGCATGATGCTTTCCAGTGGCGCTTTAGCCACAAGTCGGAAGTTTTCGGAATGTACCTCGAGTTGTTGTGTGACAATTACAACATTTGACCATATAGACTATATATTTTAATTTGGGACCGCCGTTCGGAGTTATGCCAGGTAAACAGTGTGAAGATAATCCAACATCATTCAAAAGTTATGCCTGAAATAGCCGAATTAGGCAGGCCTACCAGAGAGTGGATTCCACATCCATGGCTTTTTACTGGATGCTTAATAATGCCGTTTGGTGTTGTAAATAACTCCTTAAATTTTTATCAGATTATTCCACTGTTTAGTGACACCTCAACAGAGTTCTGTATTCTGTAATCAGGCATTGTGAATTTACCTTCATTTCGTTACATAAAAATGCATTATTTTGTTTTGTGACCGACATACAATCAGACACAATGTAACAGACAACTGCTTTTCTTTACCTCCTTGCACTTAAGTTACACATTGCACCAGGGGCGGATCCAGGGGGGGCCAATCCGGCCATGGCCCCCCCATTTCAAATCTCCATGGGACGTGGCGCCGCTTCTTTTCATTCTCTACACCGCAGATTTATCAGTCATATACTCTCCCTCAAGGGTGCCTCGGCTCATCAATATGCTGATGATACGCAAGCATTTGTTCATGGCCCGTCCAGTGCAGCTGCCTCACTTGTCGCCACTATTCTTGATGCCACCTCAGCCCTGGAACAATGGATGCCCTCTAACCGTCTTCGCCTGAACTCTGATAAAACACAATACATCTGGCTTGGCGGCAGAGCTCAGCTTGCTAAGATTGACATGGAGCTCCTCTGCATTTTGTTTCCAGATATTCATTTCTCTTCCACTGTTCGTGACTTGGGCTTCACTCTGGACCCTGTTCTTTCTTTCTCGGACCATATTAACCGTGTCTCGCGAACATGTCTCTATCATCTTCGCCAGCTGCGTACCATCCGTCATTCACTTTCCCCGCAAGCTATTAAGACGCTTGTTCACGCCTTGATCTGTTCTAGGGTTGACTTTGGGAACTCTTCATACGCCGGTCTTTCGTCTCTCAACCTCTCTAAACTTCAGACAATACTCAATGCTGCTGCTCGCCTAATTGCTGGTCTCCCCAAGTTCTCCCACATTTCAGTCTTTATTCGGGACACTCTTCATTGGCTTCCTGTACCACAACGCATTGAGTTCAAAATTTTGACACTTATGCGCAATTCTCTTCATGGGGTTGCTCCCTCCTACCTCCGTTCTTTCTGTATTCAGGTCTCCTCTCTCCCCGGTCGCTCTGCCCTTCGTTCGGCAGCTAATGGCCTCCTTGTTGTTCCTCGCATGCGTGGGGCTACTGCCCAGTCCAGGAGCTTTGCCTATGTTGGCCCCTCCTGCTGGAACCGTCTTCCACATAAACTACGTCTTGAGCTTCTCAGCCTCTCTCTCCCTCTGTTTAGGAAGCGCCTGAAGACTATACTATTCGTTAGCGACAGTGCTAACTTTGGGTCGGGAGCGCTACTGAATCTGTGAGCGGCGCTATACAAATGTTCAATTACAATTACAATTACAATTACAATTACGTGCTCCCCATCCATGGTCGCCCAACAAATTTTTCGCAGGGTTTCAGTCATGGCCAGGAGAATTAATATATAAATGTAATCAAAACCTATATTAAAAATAATATATAAATGTAATGAAAATCTAATCTAAGCCTCTCACACAATTGCATTGTCTTAATATAAAGCAATTTGTTTGCCATTAATAACAGCTAATAGAGCAATATTGCATGCTCTATGAAATAGCCCTACAATAACTATTATTCACTATTATTATTTATGGAGAAAGTCTCTGGATATGGCCCTAAGTCAGGCATAACATACATCCATAACACAGCCATAAATCATGGATATATATATAATACATAATTATATATATATATATATATATGCAGTCTACCAAACAACATTTGCAATGCAACTTTGTCAACCAACTGTCCACTGTCAGTGTGTGCCTTCACTTCAATCAGGGACTAAAAACTAAAATGACTTGTAAACGTCTCACACAATTGCATTGTGAAATAAAAACATTGAAATCCACTTTCACGAACAATTTTAATTATTGCATTGTGAAATAAAAACATTGAAATCCACTTTCACGAACAATTTTAATTATATATATATATATATACCCCAGCAACATAATTTTTTGAATTTCCACACTGCTATGGTAGCTTTTTAGGATGTCGTTTTAGCGACAGAGAATAGGAGACTCATCGTGGAGAGACAAACAGACATAGGCAGATTATTGGATCAACTAATCTAAACACTACAGACCTTCAATTTTATACATCAGGTGTCAAGGCCGTAGCTTGGGGGATGTTTTGGGTGTTTGAACACCCCCCAATATGGAAAATGCGAAATAAATTATTTTAATGCATTTACGAGCACATGATGTAATATGCATGAAATTAAACAATGAAAACACAAACGGAAAGAAATAATGGTAAAAAATAATCAACTAATTGGTCATATTTTTAAAAATTTGGTCGATGACTAAAAAACATCAGTTTTTGGGAACGGAAATTCAACACCTTTTTTTGAGAGTTTAGGCGATGACTAAAAAGAAGATTTCGGACGGATGTGTTGAACACCTTTTTTAAGAATTCGCACGGAAGACTAAAAAAGACATCAGTTTTTTAAAAGGAAGGCTCTTGAGTGCTTTAATACGCCGAGCAAATTTCTGTACAGGGTGACGGCCTTTGTTGTCATAGACCCTGGTCAAATCGGATCCATCCATTAGAAGGACAATTGAACACCCTTTTTGAAGATTTCGCACGGATGACTAAAAGAAGTTCAGTTTTTAAGAAGGAAAATTGAACGCCTTTTTTGAATATTTAGAACGGATGACTAAAAAAGTCATTTTTGGGGGGAAGAAAATTGAACACCTTTTATAAGATTTCGCACGGAAGACTAAAAGAAGTCATCAGTTTTTTAGATGGATAATTGAACACCTTTTTAAGATTTTGCACGGAAGACTAAAAAAAGTCATCAGTTTTTCGGAAGATAAATTAAACACCTTTTTTAAGATTTCGGACGAATGAGTAAACAAAAAGTCTTTAGTTTTTTGGGAAGAAATTAAACACCTTTTTTTGAAGAATTCGGACGGATGACTAAACAAAGTCATCAGTTTTTTGGGAAGGAAATTTGAACAGCTTTTTTTGAATATTTGGGACGTATGACTAAAAAAGTCATTTTTTGAGAGAAGAAAATTGAACACCTTTTATAAGATTTCGCACGGAAGACAAAATTAAGTCATCCGTTTTTCAGAAGGAAAATTAAACACCATTTTTTGAAGAATTCGGACGAATGACTAAAAAAAGACATCAGTGTTTCTAGAAGGGAAATTTAACACCTTTTTTACTGTTTCGCGGATGACTAAAAAAGTCATTTCCTTTTTGGGAAGAAAAATGAACACCTTTTGTAAAGATCTTGCCCGGCAGTCTAAAAGAAGTCATCAGTTTTTTAGAGTATGAACACCTCTTTTTAGATTTCGGATGGATGACTAATTAAACAAAGTCATCAGTTTTTTAGAAGGAAAATTGAACACCCTTTTGAAGTTTAGGAAATAGGGATAAGCTGATACTAGTACAAAAAATTAGATCATGTTATATAATTACACATAAGTCAGAAGTTATTCACTATCATAACCCAGTACAAAAAATGGTGTTCAATTTTCTTCTAAAAAACTTATGACTTCTTTTTGTCTTCCGCCCGAATTCTTCAAAAAAGGCTGTTGGACTCGATTCAAACAGATATTTTTAATATTGTATCGTATATATTAATATTAATAATAATATTGTGTATATTTTTTAATCAGTACTGAAGAAATTGAGTAGTTTTGCTAAAACGACATCTCACAAGGGCACTGTTGCAGTGTGGAAACTTGAAAGCCTATTTTTAAAGTATAGTCTATATTTATTGAGATCTTATGGCACGCTTATAAGCACTAAAAAGTACCGCTATTTTGCTAAGATAACAGCTTAAAATGCTACCAATACAATGTGAAAATCAAAATGTTTCTGGTGGGGAGGGGCATATCCCCTTCCCATGCCCCTCCCCAACCACTCTCGGCGATACGCGCCTCATGGTTGTCTTCCAGACGGTCCATAATCTACCCCTCCACAAACCTCAACCCCCCCCATAGGAGGGACTAAATGAAACTCTGGTTTCGACCAAACGACTAAAAAAAATTCCGACCCAAGCCCAAAAAAATTGGCCCCCCCTTCGAAAATTCCTGGATCCGCCCTTGCATTGCACAATGCATTTAAAAGAATATTAAATTAAGTCTTAGCATCTTTGCTGTGTGTCACCACTCTCGAGTTGGAATGACAGTCTAAGAAACGGAATGATAATGTAGGCTACAATGCAGATTGCAAAAGAATGCTGAAAATTATTCAACCGGACAAGATTTTTCTAAAGGACCAGAGAGAAGAATGGAAAATGACAACTGGTAGCGAGTCTCTAGCATTCAAAGAACGTGAAGAGAAGCAAATACAGAGTAACATACATACTAGGGTGTGTCTAAAAATTAAAATGTCGATGCTAATATCGACCAATATGATTTTGTGTTCCACCTTCAGAAATATGGATATCTGGCAAATTAGATGAAAATCAGAAGAGATTTAGGACTTGCTCAAAGCACCGGAAGAATAGCCACTTAGGCGACATTGTGACACATTGTAATTTTCACAGATCCAAGCAAAATTGAACGCATAACCATCAGATATTAGACAAAATCCAAAGAAGTACTGTAAGTTGTCATAGTATATTCCTCTTAGTACATTTGAACAAATCTGGCCTTACTTGACCATTGCAGAACAAATTGTTTCTCTCCCTTATTTCTGACTATAGGACTTCATTGAAGAACTGCATAAGAGCCATTCTGCCAAATCATTCGTCACTCTTAGGTCGGGTCAGATATGATGACTTAATTTTGCCTCACTGTGTGATTGTTCTGACTACCATTGTTGCAAGTCTCAATCACGAAGAGAGTAGCCCAATCCGAGGATCTGGAATATTTTGGTGGTGGCTTAGATACAGCAGGAAGCCTCTCATGATTCCAGATCATCAAATTCGTTGTGCATGCTGTGGTCTATGACTCGTAAAAAGCTGTGGCCAGCCAGGGTCTGACAAAAATCAAAGTGTCGGAAAAAATACTGTTAGGGAGACAGGTAAGACTTCTCTGGCTTGGTTAAGTATGGATTCCCCTTTAGGCTTCATTGTTTCAGGTACAGGTGAAATGGTACTTTGCGTTAGACTAAGTTGCTGCCACAGAGAGTGACACCTCAAGCAAATGATGCCATACCTTTTCAGAGTAGGATGGTCAAGACTATCTTCTCTCTGCTCTGACGTTGCTGAATGGAAACTTGATAACTGAAAAGCCACAACTTGATCATGTAAATCGCATATGACATCCAACGCCCTCGGTGAAATGCACCTGGTTACCTGAACTTTATTCCCTTTGGTGGAATTCATCTTTGGAAATGACTATTAGCTCTGTAGCTGTTGACTAAAGACTTCTAATAATTGGAGTCCTTGCAGAATCATGCAGTGAAACACTTTTCCAGAACAATTTCAGAGGCATGGTATCGATGCCATCGATGGCAAGGTTCAAGAGGTCCTTTCCCAATTTCGCTTCCAGCTTCATGCATATGCCGCCCTTGCAACTCACATGGCTAGGATTTTGTATTCCAATCCCCAGCTTCAGATCTCAGCCAACAAGAATCTGACATGATAATAGCTGTCACTGAGTGGAGTTTGGGGATGGCCAATAGATTGGTAACATCCTTATGAAATTAACCATTATCGTCCTGTCTCTGTAACATCTGGCATGATCTTGTTATTTAAGTGAAAAGTAAGGTGAACCTGTGGCTCAGAAGAATCTCTGCTGCCAGGGCTGCAAGATCATCTCTCCCAAATTGAAACGCACAATTGCTACTGTCTCTTATACGTTGTCATCCAGACTCTGATTCCTTGGTGTATGCGTAAATTGAGCAGTACCTTTGTAATTGTAATTGTAATTTGTAATTGTAATTGAACACTTGTATAGCGACGCTCACAGATTCAGTAGCGCTCCCGACCCAAAATTAGCACTGTCGCTTAGGGTGGTCCTTATTTTTAAAAGTTTGATTTTATAACGGGGCACCCTCTAAGTTGGTTTCTATTGAAGAGAAAAACATTGAGAAATTTTTTGGAGAGAATCTGAGGACATTTAGGGGTCACTACCAGAGGTTAAAGTTCAAGGTTAGAATTAATTTGGGCTTTGTGGTCCACTATGCGTAATTTCCATTGATATGCTTTCCAACCATGTTAATCGCTATGATAGAATTTGATAGACAACTACTAACATATTTATTAACATCTCCGACATCATGATTGCCACCTACTTACTTATTTTATTGGCATTTTTCTATAATGCATTCACAGCCATTGCATCTTTTTGGCGGCAATTTCGCTTCATTTTGGTTTTTTCGTGTATATTGCATAATTTCGCCATTGTCAAAGGGAACACAAAGTTCGCAATAGGCCTAGGCCTAAGTCTTGACAATGCCACGGCAAAAGTGAGTAACAGAAATGCAACACTTGTAGGCCTACTTTCTTTCGACTACAATGTATTGGCAATGATCCCGCAGAGTTCAATCTCAATTGCTTTTCAATCCTAAAGCAGTGAATAAAGAATCGGCAAAAAATTTATGAAAACTTGAAAGCTGAAAGCCAACCAGGAGTTGCTCCAATAATTCACTGGGATGGAAAGTTGTTGTAAGACATCTGCAGACTGCGGTAAAGAAATAGTAGCCCGTCTTCATGTCCTCGTTTCTAGGGTCGGTGTTGACCAGGTCCTCGGTTTACAGAAGTTATCAGTCGGGACAAGAAAATCTTCAGTGTCTGCAGTGTATGAAGCGGTTGTGACTTGGGGCATTACTGATCAAATCAAATCTATGAGTTTCGACACCACATCAGCGAACAGTGGACTAAGAAATGGCGCCTGCATCCTGTTGGAACAGAAGCTGGACAACGATTTGTTGTAGAGTGCATGTCGCTATCACATAGGCCTAAATTAAGTTGGAGGCAGTGGTTATGTTTTCTCTTGGTTCACCGAAGGGTAAGGACATAATGATTTTTCAGCTGGGTTGCACAGAGCGAGGTTGATCGACAAGAGCATTTACACAATTTTACAGTGTTAAGATATGGATGTTCAAGAAATAATCCAAGTCAACAAGAAGAGAATAAAGGGTATAGCTTACATCTGCCTGCTATACGTCAAAGTCTGGTTTCAAGCACCGTATGCACCATCTATACCATCTACTCCTCGACTTGACCTGTAGAGTGTAGATCTTTAAGGACATTGACAAAATACAGGGAAATCAATAGCTAGTGCAGTTGCAGACACCGCAATGAAGAAATGTTTTGGTGATAACCTTTGGTATCTTTCAGAGGAATTGTGGCTTTTGCGTTCTTTGATTTATGGGCCCATGGGGCTTCCCTTTATACCAAGCCCCAAATGGTTACTACTCTGGACAAAACTTGGATCGAACATCCACTACAAAGAAGAACATTGGAACCTGCTGTAATAAGCTCGATGCAACTGGAAGATTTTGTCACGGAAAACACGCGATTTTTCAAGTTTTCTCCAACAAGACGTTGATATACAACGTTGAGAACTTCAAGTTAGATTAGGCCACTTCGAACTCAGTGAAAGTTGTGAATGACATTACAATGTGTGGAGTGGCACTCATGAATAAGTATAACAAGCTTAAAACAAACAAAGAGGATCAGATGCATAGTCTGCTATTTTGGTTGTGAAGAAACATACCTATCGTCGCAAAAGACTGATGCAATAATGGAAGCATTGACTGGAAGAAAACATTTTTATGTCCGCTTATGGCATTGAGTTTTTGCCAAAATAGTAAACCAGTCCACAGGCCACTAGTCCACCTCCAGCACGGTCCATTGCCCCCCAGAATTTATTCCAATTTGTGCATTCAACCATACATGTACTGTGATGTACACTAGTAATAGTGTGCAATATACGATATTCCATGTTTCGCCTGTGTCTTTACATTGATATATGTTACGTCCGGTAGCGACCCCTAAAACTAAAAAAAATCTGCCAAAAGTTTCAGTGTTAATATTTTTTAACCTAACGGTATAAGTTAGGAGGGTGCCTCGTTTAAAATTCTGAAAAAAATATTTTTACATGGAGCTAAGGACCACACTACTGTCGCTAACGAATAGTATTGTCTTCAGGCGCTTCCTAAACAGAGGGAGAGAGAGGCTGAGAAGCTCAAGACGTAGTTTATGTGGAAGACGGTTGCATGGGAACCTCTCCTTTGTGAAGACAGCTTTGCATAGCCGAAGTGATATCAGTAGTGCCTATCAACTAAATCTAAGCTTTTTTGTAATCAATTTTGCATTGCGTCTGTCATATGATACAATAATTAAAAGCACCACTTCCCGCCATTTGCAACACATGACCAGTGACTAAACAACATCACATCAGTAAAGACATGATCATGAATGTTTATTTGCTGGGAACTAGTCACTAAGAAGGGTTGTATAGCATGCAGCTCGCATGTATTGAAATCGTAGATTCTAATGCTTGCAATGCAACCGTGTTCCTAACTTCAGTCCTCTTGAGCAAGTCCTAAATGTTCAGCCATCGAGATATAATTTCAGATATTCAGTTTACCCAAGATTTGGCACAATAATTTCATTTGGTCGTTAAAAAATCTTTTATTTGAAAATTTCACATGTACCTTAAAAACACCCTAATACATACATACATACATACATACATACATACATACATACATACATACATACATACATACATACATACATACATACATACATACATACATACACACACACACACACACACACACATACATACATACATACATACATACATACATACATACATACATACATACTCTGTTGTGATCATAAGAATTGTTTGATGAGTGCGATGTTGAAGTTGCATATAACAAATAATGGTATTGCATGTGCCCAATGTTCCACAAGTGAAACATGACTTCAAAACCATATTAGGACAAAACTGCAGCAACCCATTCAAAACTGAAGCTATTTTTCGTGTTATGGCATGGGATTTTACCTTAAATTGTGTTTGAGATCCTCAAAAAGTTGGGCATTAATGGGTTAATCAAGACCATGGCACTAAGCGATACAATTTCATTGCGCAGCGAAGTGCTCGACGCGCCGTAATGTCGGACGCTGGGCGGCATAAATCGCTCAGGTAGGCCTACGATGGAGTGTAACCAAGAATGCAGTGTCAAACCAAGGCACTGAAAGCTGCAATTTGATAGTAGATATGCCTACGTTGGAGTGGAGTCCAACACATCACGCATGCAGGCAGAGATGGAGGCAAATTTTGGGATTTGCCGTACGCAATGATCCCAGAATAATAATATTGATTGAAATCCGTTGATTATAGGCCTAATTGGTTTCGGTCTGGTAATTGCAATGGTTATTATTGTATTCGCCTATTCTAAAGTTGCCCCACAGATTCAGAGAGACTTAACTGATGTAGGTATAATTTGCTCATTTACTAAGTGCAGTAATGTATGATCATTATCTCAACAATTGCGCACACTTTAAATTCACTATATAATATTATTTACTGACATATTGTGTTAATAAGTGTAGGTTACAAGATTTCCTCAAACACAGGTTCTTTATAATGTAAGCGCATTTTCTTTGCTATAGCAAGGTCCTGTCTGTTGTTTCCTCTCAATTTGTCTTGAGGCGCCCTTGTTATAAGTCCGAACACTGACTTGACAATGATCTATGATATTTCCGATTTTAAAATTAAAAGCAAATGAGGTTAAAAAATGTAATAAGCTTTGGAATCATTCCAAGACAGTGACACTGGTTATAGTAGAATTATTCTGCTATGGCCAGACTGAATGTCAATCTTAGACTGACTCTAATAATTATGTCAATACACAATAGCCATGAATACACTTTTTTTAATGAAGTATTTGCGTTTATTGCAGACAGTCCATATGCCAGTAGTATCCATTTCAATTATAAGTCATTAGTGATTGGCGAAAATCCTTGTGAATTCATCTCTATGAAGTGCTATTCAAGTGGAAATCCTCCAGCAATTTACGAATGGTTTGATACCAAAGAAAACGTCAGCCTAAGTAACGATGCAACTTTGGAACTGGCGGAGTTTGGAAGGACTTACACATGCACATCGTACAATACGATTCGAAATGAGATTCATCACTTCTCTTTCACTACAACGAATTCATGGGATGGAGACAGTCTTCCAAACTGCAGTAAGACACTTATAATATTTTTGATTTTTAAAAATTTGATTCTCCTCATTGAATTCTCACTGTCTGCTCATTCTTTATTCCTCAGGCTTATAAAATGACGTTCGCTGTCTCCCTAGTCAGGTGAGTCATACGCATCCGAGCTTTTGTTTTGATATCGAATTGTAGTCTGTAGCCCTCGCAGCAAGTGGCGGCGCCAAGATTTCAGTTTTGGGGGAGCTGACAATTTTTTTGTTTCCAGCCGTAAAAAATTCTTACGACCTTTTTTAGTCGTTTGGTCAAAATCTTGGGAAAATATCGTCAATTTTCGTATCCGCCGAACAGTCTGGCAAACCTCATGCGCACCTTTACGGGTTTTTTGGGGGAGGGGGCTAAAGGTAGCTAATCGTCCAAATATTTCATTTTACATGGAAAAAAATGGATGGCCTTTTGGGGGGCTTAGCTCCCTAGGCAACCTAGCGCCGCCACTGCTCGCAGCTTGGCAACTAAGCTTAAAACACTATAAGCATTCTGAGCGTCATCTGCATTGGCTTCCTGTTAAATTCAGAATAAGACTTAAACTGTGCTATCTAACCTATTTAACCGTCATAACTTGCTCTCCTACCCCTTTAGTCACTAGTTTCTCCGTAGACCTACATCTAGCCCCAGTATGCGATCTTCTGTTACTGGTTGTTTGGTTGATCCCCGATTTAATACGATCATCGACTCTCATGCATTCCGTGGTGTTGCCCCAGAGAATGGAGTCTACTGGCAATGTATAGGCATACCCTGTATCAAATTCCTTTATTCTGTCGAGAAACGCCTCAGAATTCACTACTTCTCATTGACCTTCAAACTTCTATATATTAATTTTACTGAGCGCTGGTCCTCTGACGACTGATTAACCGCGCCTCCAATGCGCATTCCGATGTGACTTTGAGCGCGTTAAGACTGTGTCTGTTTGCACTAACAACAATGTAAATAATACTAGTAACAATAGCAATGATAATAATATTAATAACAATAATAATAATAATAATAATGAAAATAATAATTATAATAAATAAATAAATAATAATACAATAATAATAAATAATAATAATATAATTGGCTAATAGAGGCAGTAGAGGATTTAGAAGAGAGGATAAAGTTTGGAGTAAGATGAAGATGGATTACGATGCTAAGGACTTGGGAAGGGCGGCAGCGGGGTGGCTGCCGACGTGGAGACCATCGAGCGTGAGTGCAGGGATCAAAACTATGCAAAATGCGAGCTAATAACGCATTCCATTGACTAGCTCTCCCATGAGTAGCTCGGTCGCTTTTCAGCCACAGCACCGGCGAAGGCAATTTCTCTTGGCGCTGCAATGTCCACGTTGGATGCACTCACGGCCTGTCTTGAAACAAAATGCTCCGAGTTATCTCTGGCCTTGTCCAGATTGATAAGCGTAACTAAACACGACGCTCTCATTCTACTGAGATGTTCACTCAGCTCCCAAAAGCTGATGCACATCCTCCGCTGTTTTCCCTGTTCGGACCACACTCTTCTTGAACAATATGATGCTTGATTTGGAATCTTTCGTTGGCAGATGATCAATGGTTGCAGACCACCCTCCCTGTTAAAGCAGGTGGTCTGGACATCCGCAGGGTATACTCGCTTGCGCTTCCCGCCTCTTTAGGCCTCCGCTGCAGGTACCATCGCCCTACAAACCTCCATGCGAAGCAATGTGACCATGGGAACAGACCCACACTTTTCTGCCTCGTTTGAGCATTGGTGCTTAAAATATCCCACATCTCGGTCTGATGGAGAACTGTCTCACAGGAAGGCCATCTGGGGATAAACCTGTTACGTAAAATCAATAGCCGAGTTTGACACCACATTCACACTAGTAATTACCACCAAGCTCGTTTGAAAGCAGTCTCAGCACCTCATGCAGGTGACTGGCTGTTTGCCTTAACCATAAATACATGCGGTCTCAGGCTGGATGACGAAGCGGTTAGGATAGCGGTGGGCTTCCTTCTATACACCTTCGTTTGTCACCCACACAGCTGCCCGAGCGACACTTTTATGACCGCTAAAGGATCGCATATTCTTCGTGGACTATGAATAGGGCTCTGATAAAGTTTATTGAAGAAGGCTACAATGTGCAATGAAGAGGATGTGAATTGATTGGAGAGGCAGGAGGTTAGTTGGAAACTTATATTATATGGAACAAAAAAGGTAACAATCAGAATTGGAGAGTAGTACTCAGAGCCAAGAAAGGTGGGCAGAGAAGTGAGACAAGGTTTCCGTTGTAATTTGACTCACCTTTATAATTCAACACAGGGCCGGACTAACAAATGTGGGGACCATGTTCAGTAAAACTGTGGGCCCACCCTTACAGAAGTGCAACAAAATGACAAATGTGGGGACCATGTTCAGTAAAACTGTGACGAATCAACGAATCAACATTCGTATATATTATTAATTCATTACTACTATTTTTACAATATAAACATGTCTTTTAGCATACCGGTACCAGTCTAGTGTTGAAGTACCGATAAATCTTTTACAGTTTAAGAATATTAAATTTATTCAAGGTCAGACATTTTCCAAACCAGGGCATAGCACTCGTACAAGCAAACAGCGCAGAAGCAATAATTATTTTATGCCCCAAATAAATTCGTGGCAGATAGAATTTCAGGTTGTCTTGCCGCAGAACAACGACCAGGGCATAGAGTTTTTACTAGGGGCATTTGTCCTTAGTCTATTTGCCCTGCTGTTGCGCCGCCACTGTTTACACACCAACATAGGCCTACATGTATATTTTCGCGGTTACGCCAGTAGCAAACCTCAAGCCCCATCATTCCTATTTGTTCTATTTTTGCGTTGTTCTCCAGTTCTTGGCACTTCCCCTCTCTCTATCCATGACTCTTTGCATATCCTGGCTTTTTTTTATTTCCTTCGTAACTTCTTTGTATATTCTCATGTCGTCTTCGCTGTGTGATTTGTCTTCCTCAATTCTTTTCTAATAGCGCTCAGATCTAGCACCTCTTTGCCTATCAGTGGTTTGCTTTTCTTTCTTTTCTCATGGCCTAGCACTTCTTGCGTCACCTCTGTGTACAATTGTACATGTTCTTTATTGTTTTCCATGAAGTGATAAAAACGTATAACTCTTAGGCCTAATAGCATTTCTGACTGATTTTAAGATCAATTTCCCTGGCAATGAAAACTGCAATAAGGATCCCCAATAATGTGCACAAGCTGTATAACGTGAAAATCAGTGGTTTCTGAAAATTTGAAAGCTTGTTTAGATATTCTAAACTCATTTTTTCATGTTATAATTATCAATGCCGAAAAAATTCCTATTGCATTTGTGGGACCACAAAAGTATGGGCCCCTATACGGCCGAACATGTCGAATATGCCTTAACATGCGTTAATCCGGCCCTGATTCAACATTGAACATTCTACAAAGAAGAACTTGTTAGGGAGGCAGTTGAAAAGAGATGATAAGGGTTGGATGAAGATGGATTAAGGCTGTGAGGTTTGTGGACGACCAGGCAATGATGGCGAGAAGTCAGAGCGGTCTCCAAGTAGTCTGATGATGGATAGACTGAACACAATATCAAACAAATATATAATGAGAATAAATATAAAGAAGACAAAAGTAGGCTTCAATCAATCAATCATAATTTATATAGCGCCCCTTCAAGGATATCTACTCAGAGGCGCTCCCAGCCGATATCAAGCGAAAAAACCCAGTTTTCAACAGTTTGTGAAATTGAGAACAGCTTGGGAGGTGTCGCATAGTCAAGGGAAGTCCATTCCAGGTCATTGAACCAACCACAGAGAATGAACGCCTCTGCATTGTTGCAGAGCGAGTGAAAGGAACCATTAAGTCACCATGGACAGCAGAGCGCAGTGCGCGGCGGCCTATGCAAGTGGAAAGAGGGAGGCAAAGCTCACACAGATAAGAGGGTGCCCAGCCTGATAAGCATCGCCACACCAAAGATGCAATCCTAAATGAGATGCGCTGCGGGAAAGGAAGCCAGTGCAAGACTTCACCCATATATTGGGATACACGGTCGTACTTCGTGAACCCCCTCTCAATAAGTCGTGCGGCAGCCCGGTGGACCCTCTCCAACCTCTTAATCCGAACCAGCGGGAGACCAGCAAAAATGGAGGCGCAGTAGTCGAGGCGGCTCAGCACAAATGCATGGACAAGAGAAGCTGCAGCTTTAGAAGTCAGGCCTACTGAAGATAAGTAAAGAAGAGGACAAAAAAATGAATATTCAAATAGAAAAAAAATAGTACAAGTGAAGGAATTCGGTTAGTTGGGAAGCATGATAACGACAGACACCAAATGCCTAGGGACAGAGAACCCGAAGAAGAACACTTCATCAATGCGCTGGATTAACCGAATCGCAGACTGAGTAGCCTACATACTCTTCTAATTGACTACGACAGCAGACTGACTTCAGCTGATTTAATATGGAGCAGAACACTATAGGCACAACATTCGGTATTTTGTTGTTGTCATGCTTTGCAAACTTGGCTGCCAATATCATTTCGACCGGTAGTAGAAGTGACGTTTTGGCGCTACCGATTTTCTTACTCAAGGTCGGTACACAGTCACTTCTGCCTTGGCAAGAATCGTTTTCATCAATATTCAGCTTCGATTGGAGCGCAACACTTATTTTTATCAATGCAACCAAAAAGTACCCAAAACACGATTTTTCTCTCATCTCAAATAATTGGTATCAAATAGCCTTGATATTGCCATATGATCATTATTATTGGTGCGCGGACGATTGATCACCGGACGATTGATCACCGGACGGTTGATCACCGGACGGTTGATCACCGGACGATTGATCACCGGACGATTGATCACCCGTCTAATGGTCATTGGAATCTATTAACTGAGGATGAAAGATAAATGTCGTAATTACCGCTAGTAAAGATAAACATTTGTATGAAACGATATGACAGACTCAATGTATTTAATTTGTAATGAAATTATAAGAAGTGAAATGTGAAAATATGCTGAAACGGGAAGCGTTATTAAACTGGTAACTAATCAGATAAACAGATGCGTGCTTACTCAGATGTGCTATTTGCTGTGTGTATGTTTAAGAATTAACAGAAGCCGACGATGTTTATCTTTACTAGCGGTAATTACAACATTTTTCTTTCATCCGCAGTTAATAAATTGTAGTAACCACTAGACCGGTGATCAATCGTCCGGTGATCAATCGTCCGGTGATCAATCGGTCGATGATCAAACGTCCGCAGTGATCAATCGTCCGGTGATCAACCGTCCGGTGATCAACCGTCCGGTGATCAATCGTCCTAGAACCTTATTATTATCATTTAAAAAAGAAACAGGGCACCAGCGTAGCTGCGATCACTGAGCAAGATGACGATCAAATTGGTAAATAAGAAATCTGTCAGATTAATCAACAGGTCCATCAAGAACTTTGCAAAGAGACTCAAAAGAAGTTTTGGCACTGGTGGTGGGCACATTGAATACAAGTTGTGAAGCACTACCAAGTTCATTTTACAACAGTTATTTGAGATGAGACTTAATAAAATCATGTTTTTGTTACTTTTTGTTGTGTTTCGTTTTTATATCGTCAAAAAACGGGGGGTGGCCTCACTAAAAGTGGCATAACTTTTGTCCTGTATGAAATATTTTGATGAAATCTGACCAACATGTGTAAATATGAATTGTCTTTAAGCCTGTAAAATATTTAATTTCGATATTCTTACTTTTGGCCAAGATATTGGCAAAAAACCTAAATTTTTTTGCGCTTCGTTTTTGAATCGTCAAAAAACGGTGGGTAACTTCACTAAAAGTGATGTAACTTTTGTTCCGTTTGAAATATTTTGATGCAATCTGGCTGTAATGTGTAAATATGAATTGTCTATAAGCCTGTAAAATTTCATTTGAAACTTTTTACTTTTGGTCAAAATATCGGCAAAAAACCTAGGGGGTCCTTTTTTGGCGCACCCTCTACACGTGGCACACATTCTAGCAGCCAAAGGAAAATCAATGGGCCGTGATCCTGCTGAAATTGTTATCAATCAGAATTCCATTAGACATTCTCAGCTCCATCATCATGACACTTTTGCCAAAGAAATCCGTGCATCGTTCGGGCCTGAAGTTCCGCATAAAGTTCATTGGGATGACAGGTTGTTGGTGAAGCACAAGCTTCAGCCAGTTTAACTTGCTTGAAGAGTGGAATTTAGCTGGTCGCATAGATCTATATTTTTCACACAACTTCTATCATCTACAGCAATGCTGGTCTTCAATCAGGAGCATGTGTTCTGCTGGAATACAAGACTCAGATATGATAGATCTCCTCAGCTTGGTGATAGTGGGGATAGTCTTCATTACTCTACCTTTTCCATCTCTCTTTCATCTGGCTGCATTTGATCTGCAGCCTCCGTGAGCACTTGCAATGTATTTGTTCTTCAGGTAGATCTCGAGACATTGGCACACAAGCCAATGTCCAACTTCAGCTCCCTTTTTACCCCGGGACCCTTTGATTCCGCAAACGTGTACTTATGCATGAACAGAATATTAGATTCTGTGTGTTTTTAAAATGTGTTAATAATTATGTATGTATGTATGTTTGTATGAATATATGTATGCATGTATGTATGTATGTTTATATGTATTTATGTATGTATGCGTATATGTATGTATGTATGTTTGTAAATGTGTATGTATGAATGTATGCACGAAGACATGCGTGCGTGCATGCATAATTTGTAATTATGCATGTATGTATAATATATTTGTATGCATGTATGCATATATGTATGCATGCATGCATGCATGCATGCATGTATGTATGTATGCATGTTTCAGCTAATAATTTATAAGTTCATTAGCAGCTTAGCTGCTGACAAAGTTTACACAGAAATATCGATTTGCGTTGTAAAAACTTCCAGTCATCAAAAGTCAAATTAGTTGGTATGGCAAAATAGCCCTCTATAGAATGGCATAATTTATTTCTCCTCATTAATAAATTACGAATACGTTAAAATAGAAAAAAACATGGACTTTTTAAGCATATTAAATTACGAAAGTAGAACCTATTTTTATATATTTTAATTTATTTTGAGCACTTTCGGTTGTCAAAAGACAACTCAATGACCATGAGAATGTAGCCCCACTTTTCCTCTATAGACTGGTATAATTTGTGTCTCTTCATATTAAATTACGAATAAGATATAGCCGATAATCTAAGGGGGTGTGGTATCCACACATCCCCTGGTACCTCGGGTATATCAGGTATAACTTTTGAACGGTATGGAGTGTCATCACAAATATTACCTCAAAATGTGTGCAAATGAATCCTCCACACATTGTAGATAATGCATTATCTTTTTCTTATATTTTGAAGGATTTCCTCACAACGAATCTATGTGGATTAACGTGACGTATTTCGACGATTGCGGTGATAGAACATGATTGTGCTTGTTCTGATGAACACGACAGATTGACTTTGACATGCAATGCAGATACTTACCCAAATGCATCGTACAAATGGATTGGACCTGATAACAGTGTTTTCAATTCTCAAGTCTTAATCAATGTTAGATCCAATGGCGTATACCACTGCATCGCGTATTTTGACTCAACGACGTCGAACTACACAGGAAATGCTATTTTTCCAAACGGAACCAGTGAAGAAAATGTCACAGAATGCTGTAAGAATGATTCCATCCACTATTGAGTACTTCATGAAAATAAAAACCTTTGTTCATAGATTTATAATTTTTGCACGGACCTTAAAATAAAATATGAGCTGCTCAAGTGACATTTTCATTGAATCAATATATGCGGTAGCCTACCCCGTCATTTATGCGCAGGAGGAAAGCGCGTCGGTGTCACGAAATATAGTATCCCCCGTATTAATAGTATTCCCCCAGATGAAGAGAAGTAGAAAAAAAGCTACTTCCGTGTGGTTTTATTTTTGCAAATTAACTTCCATCTGCTTTGTTTCGAACAATACCACTATCAGATATGTTTATTCCTACAAAATATTGTTGCTTGCTTTGATTTTAAAGCACTTAGAACATTTAGAACGCGCTTAAGAACACTTAGCGGCACTAAATAAATTCGAGTTGCCTTGCTCTGAACATTGCTTAGGACACTTTAAACAATTAGAGTCACTTCAAACTTTGATTACAGCAAAAATTCAATTGTACGCATTTTTCAATAATGGGGATAGAATTGTTTATCCCCCCGGATAGTCTAGACCGGTTAATTCTATCCGTGAAATGAAAATGAAATGAAATGAAAATTCTATCCGGGGGATAGATTCATCCCACCGGATAGCGGCACTAAATAGCTTTAAAGGGGATAGAATATCACGTGACACTGGCAAAAGGGCGCATGCAGGACAAAGGCGCGAACCGTCAATTGAGCGCATGTCAACTGCGCGCCGACAACAGCGCGGTCAAATGCAACGAAGGTTACGGCATACTGGAACCAAACCTAGCAGGCGTCGGCTAAGTCTGAATATAATTAGCCCGTTCTAATTAGTCTAATAATTCTTGCTTAAACACTTGTTGTTGTCTAAAATAATGGAAGCTAGATTGATGAAAACAGCTGTTGCATAAACAAAGGCTGGACTGATGAAATGAATTCACGATGAAATGGAAGCTGGACTGTAAAAAAGACTTAAGATCAAATGGATGATGGATTGATAAAAATAATTCTTGCTAACATAGAAGATGGACATACGAAAAGAAGTCACAATTAATTATCGGCTGGATAAATTAAAATAATACATGATACAGTAGAAGCTGGAATGATAAAAAATTCATGCATTAACAGAAACCTGACTGATGAAAATAGTTGTCTACGTAGAATATGGGTTGGTGACAAAAATTCATGATTAAATAGAAGATGGATATGATGGATACAATTCTTGCTAAAATAGAAGTTGAATTGACGAAAAGAGGTCATGTTTATAAATAACCTGGATTTATGAAAATAGTTAGTGTTTAAACAGATGTTGGGCTGATGAAAATAACTGTTGCTTGAACAAAAGATGGATTGATGAAAAGAATTTATGATTAATTGGAAGCTGTGGTGATGAAAAAAACCTTGCTAAATAGAGACTGCAGATTGATGGAACGAATTTTTCTTGTTTTTTTAAATGCCTTGAAGTTTGTCATTGCAGTCTACGCTGCCCTCTTACGTCGGCACGCTCTTGACACAATAATTTAGCAGCGCTTTTGTCGGCGCGCTTTTATCGGAGCGCTGTTGTCCGCTCGCCCTTTGTAGAGCGCGCTAATAACTGGACACCAATATCTGCTATATAAGCCTATCAGTATGTCAATCCGTCATTAACCGCACAGATTAAACTTAAGTTTATCTACTTAAAAGCTCTCCAATACAAAACGAGTTTTCAAGAGTAACTTGACGTAAGAGCAATGCATATAGAATTGATAAGACTGCAACCGTCATACACGGTGTCCCAATTAAACTGATACCCTTTTTGTTTTAGCGATATACTTGTCAATTGTACTTAAAACTTTATCAAATTTCAGAGAATGTAAGAGGCATAAATTATCAATGTTTGCTGGAAATTTTATCAAATCCTACACACATTGTCCGAAGTTTTGCACATTCAAATTTGGGCAATGAAAATTCAAAGTTCCCAACATGTAAGACATAGCAAACTATTGTTTTGCAACAATTGCTGCTCTTCAAAGCTGATGTGCAAAGTATCATTCAATAAGCTCGAATACATGCTCTAAGGCGCTTTTGCCATTCATTGATTGCATTGTCAACAATCCCTTGATCAAAACGATTCCATTCTTCCACAATTTGCTGTTTGAGGTGGCGTATGAGAGTTTGATAAACGCGTTCTTGAAGGACACTCCATATCTTGTAGTCCAGCGGATTAAGATCATGGCTATTAGGGGAGGGAGGGCAAAGAGTTGATGAAATGAACTCTTGAGTTTCTTTTGAAAGCAGACCAACAGTTTCTTATGAAGTCTACCACGACCATAACGTTTTTCTGCAGATCCAGTAGGCAGTAGCGTCAATTTTTTTCAATCAGTCGATTCATGGCTGCGGTGAACCAGTTTCTGTTAGGAAATTCCTTTAAAACTTTTTTGCACCGGAATGTTTTCTTCTTCTAAAAATGTTGATTGAACTCAAGTCATCTTTGCTGAAAACCATTTTATTATTGTCCCCTAACCACGTGGAAATTACGGAAATAAGACGTCATATTTACTAATTTAGAAAGTCAGGTGTGCAGTTGCAAACAATAATTAAATTTTCATATCTTTTACATGTTGGAAACTTAAATTTTTTTTCTCCAAATTTGAATGTGCATAACTTCGGACTCTGTTCGTATAATTGGACAAAGTTTTCAGGAAACATTGATAATTTATCTCTCTTAAATTGTCTTAAATTTTATAGAAAAGGGTATCAGTTCAATTGGGACATCGTGTAGATCGCCTTAGTCATAGTCCCGAAATCGGCCTTGTGTGCGTCCCAGTTCTACACCTGTCTCAGATTGATTCAAACTTTCCCGGAATTTTGGACAGGATGAAGTTAGAAGCCCTGAGATTGCGCTCTAAATCGATTGTCTTTTATTTTGCCAGTTTATGCACGGAATGCTTTCTTGAAATTTTTAATTCAATTCGAAGTTCATTAAAATTTCAGTTCTCTAATAGTCTCTCAATGCAAGAATGACACGATTTACATGCTAAACGAGAAAATGTGCCAACACCTGATCAAAACGTCTGCATCTCAACCTATGCATCTCGTATAGATCACGTGTGCCGCAACTGCTACTACTAACTGTGGCAGCTCAGGGTCATTGCTCGCTTTCTGACTTCTAAAGTTGCAGCTTCTCTTGTCCATGCGTTTGTGCTGAGCCACCTCGACTACTACGCCTCCATCTTTACTGGTCTCCCGCGGGTTCGGATTGAGAGGTTGAAAAGGGTCCACCTGGCTGCCGCACGACTTATTGGGCGGTTCACCAAGTACGACCGTGTATATCGATAATTATATGCGTGAGGTCTTGCACTGGCTTCCTTTCCCGCAGCGCATTTCATTTAGGATTGCATCTTTGGTGTGGCGATGCTGATCAGGCTGGGCACCTCTTATCTGTGTGAGCTTTGCCTCCCTCTTTTCACTTGCATAGGCCACCGCGCACTTCGCTCTGCTGTCCATGGTGACTTAATGGTTCCTTTCACTCGCTCTGCAACAATGCATACGCATTCGTTCTCTGTGGTTGGTCCAACAACATGGAATGGACTTTCATTGACTATGCGACACCTCCCAAGCTGTTCTAAATTTCACAAACTGTTCAAGACTTTTTTGCTTGATCTCGGCCGGGAGCGCCTCTGAGTAGGTTCGTTGAAGGGCCGCTCTATAAATTATGATTGATTGATCTCCAGTTTATTACTTAAATAATTCCTATTGCATTACCCACCAATTCAAAATTGTCTAAGTTTCGGAAAATATTATATTTGCAGCCTTGTCGCAGAGAACTACGTCAACAGCAGCTACAGGTAAATCGTATTGCCGTTGTATGAACCGATGTTGCCATCGCGCAAAAAACTAGAGCATAGGAACACTGGCAGCATGAATCTTAATACAGCACAGTGCTTTTTTACATTCTTCGGGTTGGCTCTTCTGTATCGACCACCGCCAACGCAGATCTTTTACATCAGCAGCCAACGCGGGGATCAATTTGAGTCTTAGATAAGGCCGGTTATGTAGGCTTTTCTGTTATGGGCAGCTCTTGCCTGTTGAACCGTATTTTAGTTTAATCTTGAGTTTGTAGAAATTTCTAAGTGCGATAGCCATCTTAGAAGTTGCGGGTTTTGTTGAAACTTTAATGTTGCGGTGTTTTCAACTTTCTTGTCTTCATATTAAGGTAAGAAATGTTTTCTTTTTAAAGTACATTATGTGCGATTCAAGTGTAATGGAGTAACTACTGTTATGCCGGAGGTTTTCTGTTGCTACAAATTAAATGCATTGAGGCATACGTTTTTGGTAAATCTTTGATGTTTCCCAGTGGGAATTATGGACACAAGAAGCACTGCGCTTCCGTTTTGGAACATAACAGAATGACGCATTAAAATGTTTGACAGCTACATGTCTACCGCGTTACTAGACAAACTCCCCATATTTGTAACTGGGTATTATGCGATTATTAAGGTAGATGTCTTTTCACGCTTCACTGAAATGCTATTTTCAGATGTCAAACTGAAAGTTTTCTTTGTCTCTAGGCAATTGTCAATCTACATACAGTCTGATGCAGATTGGGAAAACTTAATGGCAACATTGGGAGTTTGTTCACCCAGCAAAGGCTTAAGTTTCAGTGTCTGCAATCGAGAATGGTGTTTATAAGCCTATATAGCTATTGTGCCACCAGAACCAGTGAATGATGGACGAAGATCAACTATGGCATTCGGCCCTTACCTTTGATATTACTAGGCCAGTTAAGGCCTACTGTTCTTGTGCCAATAATAATATTGCAGACGATGGAAGTCTTAAGGCCATGCAGCGATCAGTTAGTTAATTAGTTATATTGTGCATTCAATGAAAATTGATACGAATCAATATTTGTAATGCACTGAGCGGATGCACTGAGTATCCGTTTAGCGTCGTTAAACACAAAACGTCTGGGCTGAGTCACCACGCTGTTCCTGCTCTGTGACAATGACCCGACGCGCCATTCTGTGCCTCAACAATTTCTTCATTTCATAGCTGTGAAAAATTATGATAGGTGTGTGACTGCCAGTCTCTACTGCTGCTTGATAGGTGTGCTGTGAGAACTATGTCGTTTGGAAGACCTTCCCACGGTCCCGCTGTGATCCATGTGGCAAACAAAGAAAACAACTATAAGACAATAATATCCCACACAAATGACTGCAAACTCCTGCTATTTTTAAGATATTTGCTAGTTCCTATGGCCATCAACGCACTAAACCTATGATTCCTCGAGCCTTCAACTATTTTTGAATTGGTTCCGATCTAATATTTTAATCTAGAATTCCCCAAGCTACACTACAAAACAAGGTCTTTGATTTAATTAAAAAACTGCATGTTTTCATAAATGGACATTAAATGAATGTAAATTACATGTTTAAATATAGACTACATGATTTTAATAATAACTGCTTAGGTTGTTCCTCTGTTGCGTTAGAATAGAAATTCTCGTTGCCAGGGAACGCAATGTGGAATTAGAAAACTCGTGTGTCTAAGCACTTCAAAATAATACATTTTTGCTGTCATACAACAGAACCAAGTTCAGCTGAACCGGTTGCCTATAATAGCAGCAATGATGTCGCCATTGAAAAAGGTGTTCACTTTGACACCTACCTCGTTTTTATTGTAACATTTCTGACAATAATTATGTCTTTCAAATAATAGCTTATGTTTGAAAAAGGCATGATCGGTTCTTCCTACTTCGATATCATGGTACAGTGCCTAAGACAAGTTCAAGTGGGCCTATAAACAGATTGCTTTTGATGTCATCTTGTTTTCTGGTTGCAATAAAGCGAATTGAAATTGATTGAATTGATCTTCTTACTGATCGTTGACCATAGGCTTAGCGTAGGCCTACTATTATGTTGAAGCAATTTTTTCTTCCAATCAACAGGGTGGTCCAACATAAAGGAACTAGCTTTGCATTCATATAACTCCGCCAATGTTTTGCAATTTATTTATATTTTATGTGCGAAATTAATTATTTTTCACTCTAGTATGAACCTTAAAAGAGTCGAACGAAGAGTAGGCTACACGTTTAGGCTATTATATGCTCGGAGCAGCGCTACTTACCATATTTTGTTGTCATTTGTGACGCAATATGGCGCCGTTGACAGACGTTGATCGCGTTTTGATCCTATTGTACGAGCTGATTAAAGGGATTTAATTTGTTTGAAATGGTTAACTAGCTTTCTAACAGAAGATGGAAAAATACCTTGAATCATCTGTAACAGAGAATTTATAAAACAGGACCTTCTAGCCTAGGCCTACTCATAAACCATGGGAATCGGTGCGAATGGCGCGCACATCCGCTGACAATGCTCGTGCGTCCGAGTAAATTTGTAAGTCAAGACAATTATGGCACGTTTAAGCCCTATAATCTAATCTGGTCGGGGAATATTATTCATCGCGAAGCAGGCAGTCCTAGAAGCACGGTATAGCGTAGGCTATTGGAACATATGATCTAAAATTAGTTACACGTCGACGTGAAGTCAAGCAGCTCTCCAACTCTGACGTAAAGAAACGCTGACAACACGCAAGCGTCTGAAATAGCGCACGGCAGTGCACCGGTTGTTGATAAAATTGAAAGTATGCCTACATGGTTTAGCAATGAGAAGATAGGCATGGTAGAGACTCCTACAAACAGTCAAACACCCAAAATGATCGTGCCTATGCGCATGTTAGCAACAAGCGATATGTGAATTTCCCGGCGAAACGACATTATTGCGAAGGTAATAAAAAATAATAATATGGTAGCTAACGCTATTCCGAGCATAGCCTATTATTGAAACCTAAACTACTACCAGTTGGACTTTTTCACTGCTAATACTAGATTGAAAATCTTTATTTTGACGCATAAAGTATAATATTCCAAAAATTGGCGAAGTTATATGCATGCAAAGCTGGTTCTTTTATGCTGGACCACCCTGTAGTTGACTTTCAGAATACCCTGTTAGCCTACTTCACAAACCCACGATTTGCAATGTTATTGCTCAGCGACAACCTAATCGATATCTTGGCATAAACTCTTCGATTGCTTCCTAAATTTATTGAATGTAGTACCTATTTTGCTTTTACAGGGGAGGCTAATGTCAACTTTTCTGAAACGGCAATACTCTCCTATACGAAAAAAGGTTGGAGTTGAATCCTTACCATCTTCTTTCGTGAAGTTTTAGTTCCTACATAAATTTACTAAACGAAATTTCTCTGTTGTTTTTACAGGTAGCCTTACGCCAACGTCGACCCATCTGAAGCGACAGCAACCTCATAAAAGAGAAAGGTTGGAATAAATTCTTTCGGACCTACCCACAGTAACCTACATGTACTTCTTCAACCGCCTTATTGAATTGGCGACATTGTATTTTCGCTGATGCTACGTTCAGAAGCCTAATGCTACATTGTACATTTAATCGATGCAAATGAAGACATTGTTAAATTCTTTTGTGAAAAGTTCTTTACACATTACGATGCTAGGTTTAGGCCTAAATCGCATCCTAAATAAGCCATGCTTATTGCTAAACTCATTGGAAAAGGCACTCTATGGCATGCGTCTCATAATAGATTACAACCTTATAGGCCACTATTATAATTATGGCCATTGCGATGATTTCGTGGTCTAATATCAGGGCCTTGAAAATTCACTGACAGATGCGTGATTTCGATTTTTTTTATTCATCAGACTCAAATGTTGATGTAGGCTAAACATGTTTACGTGCATGAAGATAGGTTTTAGTTTACCATTTATTTTCCTATTTTTAATTCGCACACCATTCACATAGGCCTAATTAGGCCTATAGGCTATAGGCTACATGTAAATTGGCAATATACATATTAAATATGAATTATATATATATTTTTTACAAACCATTTTTGTCGAGGAAGATTAGAACTGCAGTCAACCTATAATTGGTCACAGAAGCAAAGGGAAGTCAGGAGAAGCGCATTTCAGGATCTTTCGTACTAACGTTGGTGAAAGGACCTGAACAGAACGAACTTCATAGCTCCTTCCGAAATTAAAATGAATTTTGAAGAAATGTGCGAAAACTATATTCTCCAAAGATGGGACCTGGCATGCTGTTTCTATGTCTCATTACGCTTGAATATAAATATTATGTTATTTAGACTCTCTATCTTTTTCCTGGCATATACTATATATAGGCTACAATTATACATGTAGATAGACTAATGGTGTGCAAATTATAATTAGGGGATATCGGGGCATAACGGGAAACTTCATTATTGTCCATTTTACTTACTTTTAAAATACGAAAAAATTTCAATCTGAAGTAAGGCATATTTTAAGGTGAAGGACAAAAGTATTTACAATTTTGAAGCTTATAACTATTTTTATGATTAAAAGTTGATTTTCACGCTCTCGCAAGTAAGATAGCTTCACAATACAAACCTTGTCTAGAAACAGTGGAGCTATATTATATTTCGCTTACACCAACGATGGTCATAATTTATATAAAGTCGCATATTCCCATATGAAAATATGTGCAAGTTCAGCATTTTGTGTAAAAAATGGCGAGTTTAAATTATTGTGGCCTATCGGGGCATAAAGGGACACAGATATCCCATTTTGCCCCATGCTAAGATTCGATAGCGATTTTCCCCCCATATTTCAAATATTTTAATAATTACCCTTCACTCTTAATCATTTGTTTACATTGCAAAACCAGCAATAGGAAATATATGTGGCTCTTTTTGGAAAGCATAGAATTTTGCATATCGTGGGGCATAATGGGATAGGTAACCCATTTTTCCTCAGGTGGTGGGGCATAACGGGATTTTGGAACATGTTGGTAAAAAATTATTATCTCCATTGTGGGCGATGCTTAGCCTAAGTAGATTATTCTAGTCGATGTTGTACGTTATAATTATTATATGACCGCATAATGTGAGTACAAAAACCTCTGAATTCTTATTAATTATATGATGTAAACTTAAAAATGCCTTAAGTGCCCCGTTATGCCCCGGTCTCCCCTCTAAAGGACAAGCATGCATGCGTGCCTGAACATGGATCTACGAAGGTTATTCAGATTAGCATGGTGTCAGCTATGAATTCAGATTTTCAGCTAGTAACCTATGGAAGAAGTTGCTGTAGTTTATCTTGCACTAGAGTTGTTACTCGGTATCGCTCAGGTTTTTTCTGAGACGTGAATTTTCTTTCACTAAATAATAATAATTAATAATTAAATATAGTAGTATACTGCGAGTGAGACACAGTCGCCCTTTGATGTCAGTCCACTATCCTTACCCACTCCGTCATCTCCATACTCCATTCAATCCTCCCGTTTCCTTTACGTCTTTCCTTCCGCTCCCTTTTGAAAATAATATGTCAAATAGAGCTGTAAAGTGGCAAGGGCCTGAAGAATGAAATGTTGCGAAAAATTAGCGCAAATATTCACTGCTTCAACAAAGGATATAAGTCTATGTTATAAATGACTAGCTGTACCCGGCCACGCGTTGCTGTGGCTGAAAAGACTGTCCAACCCTCCCTTCCTACGTCCCCTCCCCTTTCTCTTTCCCCTTCCCCTCTCTTTCCCCCTCCCCTCCTCTCCTCGCCTTCCTCCCCCGTCCTCTCCTCCCCTCCCGTCCCTCCCCTTCCGTCCGCTGTAGCCACTGTAGAAAGACGCGCGGAAAACGGCCGCAAATGGACGATTTTGCCAAAACCGACAGTTACATATAAAATTGCGCTATAGCAGACCGTCGGCTACACGTTTTGAAGAATGCTTGCGTTTGAAACGCGCCCGAAGAATGCGTGAAGGTTCAAACTCGAAATGGCTGGACTCCATCGACGTCAATCGCATGGAATTAAAAGTTGTGTTTTTGGGTCGTTAAGATTGCGCTTTTTCCCAAAAGGCGTTACACAAACCCGCTTATGTTCGAATGGAACGTTTTGGTAAAATTTGGAAAGCAATCCGTCAAGTATTTTCCCAGATCCTTCTTGTCGAACTATAACGTTTTTACATTTTTATTTATATAGATTATAGCCTACAGTGCCAGGAAACATTTAGCACGAGATTGGCAGTAGGTACGTGTGTTTGTGCATCTACATGTTTATGTCGATTTAGATGATGATATGGGGAACATGTGCTCATCTTGATCATATGGACTGATTGACACCAGCGGGATATGACCACACAGAATTATGTGTGTTCTCTTCGGAATCTCCATGGCTGATAACATACAGCGTCCTATCATCTTGGTTTAGCCTACAATATCATTATCTACGAGACAAAAAATTAATAAGGTCTGCATTTATTTGACCTTGGTAAAACTTTAACGCAAAAACCTTCTAAATTACTGGTGAATTAATCAAAACAATGTTTTTTAAAATTGCTTCTACGCAGAAACCGTAACCAGAATGAGAATAATTATTTATTGTAGAAGCAGTAATGGGAATCAGACTAAGATTCGCGTTGGGTTGGGATGCTCAATGAAGACTTAACATAATTACGTGGGCTTTAAGAAAGACTGGGGATTGAAACTCCGATATTTTGATAGGAATTCTCACCATGACCGATACGCTGTAGCGAGCGCTATCTTGTTAACTAAAAAAATGCCGATACATTATTAGGCTATACTAACTATATTCCTATCTGTAAAGGTCGGCACGCTAATCATGCAAAACTAGAATAAAAATAGCGAATGTAATTATAGGTGAGGATTTCTTAAAATTGTTTAGGCTGTATCCTTCTCTAGATCAGTTCACAAGAACTGGGAACGCTCTACAGCCTAAAACGATGGATCTGTCAAATGGATCCTCCGCACAATCTGCGTAATATGAGGAACTCCGACCGGATGAAACTCGTTTGCAACAATCTACCTAAAAAACATTTGCGCCAAATTCTACGAATAGGCTGTCCTGGATCAAATGTAGCCTATGATTAGACGTTGCCCACAACTTGACACAAGACTATGAGTTGGACTTACGCTGAGATTGAGTGTGAAAGGTGCTCTGAATGTGCGGAGGACGAGGACACGCTTCGGGAAGCGCGCTTTTCCAACTGCTGGTCCCCGCTGCTGGAACAGTCTGCCTACCACTATTCGTACAGAATAGTCTCTTTTGACTCGGTTCAGTCTTTCAAATCACGCATACATGGACAAGAGCGACGTCCGACTGTGATGTAATATGCAATGCATTGCTGAGGCTAAAAAATGAACGTTCACGATATTCTATGGATTCCTATTCCTATGGGCTGATGATTCTGTGAACTCTTGCAGGCAATGCTTCACATTGTTTATCGAGCAGCTTAGATCTGTGCATGCATTCGTGAGCCTACGCAGTGTATGCATGTATTTCACCTTCCTCAGGCTCCTCTATCCATCACACCTCGGGTTTTTCATTCTAAACTAAATACACTCCTTTCACAAACTCTTACCCTGTTTCATCTGATCCCCCACCCTCCAATTCCCGGCTCAGACGACACCTTAGTTACTGTAGCTGCTCCACTCATCTGATCCTACGGTAACTGGACCCGGACCACCATGGACTAGGCTACTCTTACGGACAACCCTTTTGACTCAGCGCAGCGCTCGTGAATAACCCGGTGCCCCGCGTTTGGGTTTCGAGTGGCGCTTTAGAAATTAGGAGATTACGATTAGGCCTACGATTATCTGGGTTGATGAATGCCATAGGTCTGGCGCTTTTTAAGTGTCTCAAAAATGCCACATGTTATGCTAAGCTTGGCTAAGGTAGCTTTGTAATTAAATTTTTAGGTTTTCAAAATAACGGCAATCATGGCTATTATGGACAGAGCTAATCATTAGCAAGCAACACAATGCACGTAAAACCAGGAATGGCAACAAACTGTGCGTTCTATAAAAGAACACGCGATGCCCACCAAGATTGAATCTCAAAACTAAGCTTCATCCAGCCTCTCGTCTGTCTGCCAGTTGATATTTAGATCAGGGTTGCCAGATCGTCGCGAAAAGCGCGAATTGGGCGACTTTTGAAAGCGCTCGCGACTGAAAATTTCGTCCTCGCGACCTCGCGCCTTTTGGGCGACTTTTGAATTGCCTCGCCGTCGCCACGGCGACATTTTAAATCTCATAACAGGAATTTTGGGGAGCAAAAAATGGGGAACAATGGAACATTCCCGTAAAAAATTTAATGGTTAATTTCCATGAGATTTCGAATGACTAAAAAAATCGTCAGAAATTTGGCGAGCAGACAAAAAATTTATGACGACCTTTTATTCTTAGTTATCATAAATTTTCGCGGCCGAAAATATAAAAGCTCGATAATCTCGCATTTTCGCGACTTTTTCTCGTGATCTCGCGACAAAGTTTTGCCGAAATCTGGCAACCCTGATTTAGATACGAAAGAAAAGTTAGGTTATGTCTGGGAACAAGAGACATTTAACCCTATGGACGCACACCTTCCGCGACAACGCATTTAGCACACCTGGGGTCCAATGGACCCCACCGATAACATGGGTTGAAATTATACAAATTAGGTAGAACTTGGGGATGAATGACTGAAATATACGTTGTACATAGCATATGCACTCATGGAACATGTTTGGGTCAAAATATATAGGCCTAAAATTAACCCTAGGACTACCAAAAGAGGTGTTATCCATCAATTTTTAGTGTTTTTTTTCAAAATCAAACTTGTTTCACATGGAATAAAATTTTGACATTTTAAGTTATTTTAGGGGCTTCATTTTCACACATTTTGATGTAAAATTTGTGATGATACCCCATACCGTTAAAAAGTTATACCCGATATACCCAAGGTACCAAGAGGGTGGTGGAAACCACCCACTCAGGTTATCGACTATATTATCTTATCTCTCATTTATAATAAAGATAAAAACATTATAATATTGTATAGAGGAAATGTGGGGCTACATTTTCATACTAAATAATTTGTCTTTTCATAACCGGAAGTGCTCAGAATAAATTAAAATATCTGAAAATAGTGATTTTTTCCAAAAAAATTCCTACCGAGGATTTGTAACTTGCTCAATCATTTTCACCAGTGGCGTAACAATAAAATTATGGGATGCCATATGTATGTAAGTATGAATGTATGTATGCATGTATGCATGCATGTGCTTTCATTTGTATATATTTATCCGTGTATATATGTGTGTACGTATGTAATCTATGTATAGGTATGATTGCATGTGTTATGTTTATAAATGTAAGCTTATGTATGTTTGCATGTACAAATGCGTATTACGTGTGTATGTATGTATGTTTGTATGTAGGTACATATATACATACATGCACACATACATGCAAATACATAAACACATACATACATACGTATGTACGTACGTACGTACGTACGTACATACATACATACAGACATAAGTACGTACATACATGCATACAGACATACATACAAACATACACGCATATGCAATACATACATTCTCACATACATACATACATACATACATACATACATACATACATACATACCTACATACATACATACATACATACATACATACATACATACATACATACATACATACATACATACATACATACATACATACATACATACATACATACATACCTACATAAATACATTCATGCATACATTCATACATACATACGCACAGACATACACGCATATACAATACATGAATTCACATATTCATACACATGCATATATACATATATACATACATACATACATACATACATACATACATACATACATACATACATACATACATACATACATACATACATACGTACATAGATACATACGTGCATACATACATATATTCATACATTTCATATACACATACCTTGCATATATACATACACTGACGGATGTAAATCGACGGATGGGGGTAATTGTGGGGCATGGTGTAATGTCTCAATAGGGGTAAGGGTTGGGGCAGTTGTGGGGGCAATGGTAGGGGTTATGGGCAGAGCGGTATGTCCTGTTCCCATTATGCTATAGTCGATGCACCATGGACCTATCAATGCTGAAGTCTGGGGTCCGTTGGACCCCAGGTATGCTAAATGTGCCCTAGGTGTCTTACCCAATTTTCCCCCATTGAACCAAGGACGCTACAGTCTCCCAACTTTTTCGTACATGTAGGGAGATGAATTGTCGAGGAATTTGAATTATTTCAGATTTTTAGTATTTTAGAGCAATAGAGATATTCAAAGTGTCGCACCTCTGGGGTCCAATGGAGCCCAGGTGTGCGTCATAGGGTTAAGTAGCCTGCTTGTTCATCTTACGATTCGTAATAATTATTAATTCTCTTAATTAAACGCAGTAGCTATCGACATAATGTTGACTCGTTCTGATAGTGTTCTATAGTATGGATCATCAATACATTATGCGCCTACAAGCAGTGGCGGCGCCAGGATTTCGGGTTTAGGGGGGGGGCTGGATTTGTGGAAGAAAATTTTCCGTTTTGAGCCGCCAAAATTTCTGACGACCTTTTTTTAATCATCGACCGAAATCCCAAGAAAATGTTTCATTTCGACAGCCAAAATTAGTCATCCGGTCAAAACTTTTTCGAGATTGGTCCTTTTTCATATACGCCAACCTGTCTGTCAAACCTCGTGCGTACCTTCTTTACGCTTTTTTTGGGTGGGGGGCTAAAGGGGTAAATCGCCCCAATTTATTTTTCACATGGGAAAAAAATGGATCTAATTTTTTGAGGGGGCTTAGCCCCCCCATGTCCCCCACCCTAGCGCCGCCACTGCCTACAGGAAGACAAATGAAAGGAGCTAAAGAAAATATCCTTTTCCTCTTAGTGCAATTGACGGTTTCACTTAGGCCTAAGCAGATTCATTGCATTGTGTTCAGCACTATTCTGTGTGCAGAGGTCATCCTCTCTTGCACGACTGTTCATAATGTTCTTTATTAGAGACTCGTGACATAATAATATTATAGGTCTACAGAGCGTTTTCTTCATTTCAACCAGATGTAACTACACCATGTAGGACTACATGCACTACCAGTTACACCTGCCGAATCGCCACATCATGGGCTAAGCTTATAGCTATGAATGTCCTATTCGTCATCTCGCTCGCAATTAACATAATCCAGTTCATTCGGGATCAACGAACCAAGTACAATATATCGCAGCATACGCAACAGAGTCATGGCAAGACCAACATTTCTTGTTTGCCAATATTTCTTTTTGCAAAAGTGTTGATAATTATTAATAGAATAATAATTTTTTCCTTTTCACTTGTGCCATTCAGTTCTACAAGCAAAAACAAATTCTTGTCTACGAAACGATTAAAGATTTCCACGAAGTGATGTAGGCCTACGACTGATGTCCGTAAAGCAAACTCAAGATGCTAATCTGAATATTGCTGTTCTTGCTGGTATTCTGTATTGCTGTTGTTGTTGTTTCTGTTTTTGTTGCTGCTGCTGCTGTTGACATAGTGTGTCGCATTCATTTATGAATTTGGTTTGTCGTGTAGCCTAATGGAAAATTTTGTTATGCTATTTTTACTCACAGTTTTGGGACGAATGAGAGAGTTGTTAGGACTTCAGCCAATCGCCACGGCAGAGTCGTCGGAACCAGTCACTTGGACAGAGTTCATGGCACCATCCGTAACAGCAGCCGTAGCAGCAGATCGGGATATGCAGGATCATTCGACTGAAGACTCAGAACCGATGGCATACGAAGAACATAGACGTCAAAGCGAAACACGTCTGCAGTCCACCACATACGAACAACTTGCAACAACTGCTGCAGTTTATGTCGACTCATCGTCAACAAAACCCTATAATTAGACGGCATCCACAGCGATGAAAAATCACATATCGTTTGTGCAGATATCAACATCGATTAAATAGGCGATCGATGAAAGTTAAAACCTCGGAGTTGCATCTCAAGGAAATATTCACTTTGCTATGCTTTTCATTTCTTTTTGAGGTCGAATGACTGGGAACGAGGCTTCGAGACGATTTAAGCTATTAACAATAATTTAGAGATTTAGTTTGCTTAAACTTTCGCATAAAAATGATTTTGTTACATTAATAAAAATTATTTAGTGAGCCTACTTTAATTTAAGTTAGAAGTTTCAATGTATATTTAATTAATTTGCAAAACAAAATAACAATTTTGGAACGATATATGCCCACATAGACTAAGGAAACCTTCTACAATAATAATAATAATTATTATTACGCATGGGTCTCAACCTGTGTGCCCCACATCAGTGCCAATGTGGCGAGACGGCGGACCCTGGAGGCCACCATGGGCTGGTGTGCAAGAAATCGAAAGGACGATCAAGCCGACACTTTGCGATGAACGTCATCATATGGACATCACTCAAAAGAGCGGACATCCCGAGCTCGAAAGAACCTCCAGGGCTCCTTCGGTAAGAGGCCAGATGGGGCGACGCTCATTCCGTGGGCTGGAGGAAAATACATGACCTGGGACGCAACCAGTATACATACTTGCGCCGCATCATACATAAATAAGACAGCGACAACATCTGGGAATGCAGCTGAACTGGACGCCTCGCGCAAACTAGCTAAATATGCAGATCTCCCTGCAACCCACAACTTCGTTCCGATCGCGTTAAAAATATTGGGTCCAATTAACATGTCAGGTCGCGACTTTAGGGCTATGGTGGATCTAGGTCTTCGGCTCACTGCCGCCACGGGCGACCCTCAGGAGACTAAATATCTGTTTCAGCGCCTGTCCATATGTACACAGCGCTACAACGCAATGGCGTTGAGAGGTAAGCTTACCTTTATACATGACACCGGAGACCACGTGCAAGAACCAATTATTACTCTTCGGAATTTTTGATGTTAGAATAGGAACTTGTCTGGTTTGCAATAAAGGAAGTTGTTCATAATAATAATAATAATAATGTTGTTATTATTGTTCCGAATTTGATCAGTTCTAAAATTTTAAGCAAAAATTAACAGGCTACTGCTTTTTAAATTTTAGATCAATTTATATTGTTGCGCTTCAGTTTTATGCAAACTGACTTTATTTGCGATGTTTATCAGTTCTTTCGGGGCTTTTCATTCAAGTATTTATATAGCGCCTCTTCTATGAAACTTCTTACAGGCGCTCCCGACTCCAGCACGGTCAAACAGAACAGTTTTAAGTGCTTATAGAATGTGTCAGGCAGTGATCATCGTTGACCATCACATTCTTCTTCTTTTATTATAAATTATTTGTGTTTTAATCACACAGTCCTTTGTAATTCTCTTCCTCCTGCACATGACTCAGTTTAAAGCTAACTTGAAGAATTATCTATTATTTATTGAACATTGTGCAATAAAAAGCTTGAATGGTTGTTGTTTGCTTAGGATTAGACTATTTATGTTTTAGTAATAAATACCGGTGCAATGGTTTCAAATTACCCCCTCCTAAACATTACCCCCCTGCAAACTGTGTTTTGCATCAATCATCGCATTTATTGCACTAAAAATATCAGTGAAATCATCCCGCTTCATGTTTTTTTCGAAGATTTTCATCCGTCATCCCACTTCATGGTTTGTTTTCAATATTTTCTTCTGTAACTAAAATACTAATCGCCGCTGAAGTACAATGGAGAAATGGCTTCGAGGCTATCGTTTTTTCGATCAAAATATTGATAGCATACCACGAAGTGGGAAGACGCATGAAATTCTTCAGACCAAAACAAGAAGCGGGATTATTTTTCTGATTTTTTAGTGCAGTAAATGCGATGATTGATGCAAATCTAGTTTCCGGGGGGTAATCTGAAACCGGTTTCAAGTTACCGGGGGGGGGTAATGTTTAGGAGGGGGGTAATTGGAAACCTTTACACCGGTGTAAAGGTTTCAGATTACCCCCTCCTAAACATTACCCCCCTGCAAATTGTAAAATGCATCAATCATCGCATGTATTTCACTAAAAATATCAAAAAATTCATCCAGCTTCTTGTTTTGGTCTGAAGCTTTTCATCCGTCATCCCACTTCCTGGTTTGTTATCAATATTTTCATCTGTAACTAAAATACTATTCGCCGCTGAAGTTTACATGGAGAAAATGGCTTCGAGGCTATTATTTTTTTCGGATCAAAATATTGATAGCAAACCGCGAAGTGGGATGACAGATGAAAATCTTCACACCAAAACAAGAAGCGGGATGATTTTTCTCATTATTTTAGTGCAATAAATGCGACGATTGATGCAAATCTAGTTTCCGGGGGGTAATCTGAAACCGGTTTAAAGTTACCGGGGGGTAATGTTTAGGAGGAGGTAATTTGAAACCTTTACACCGGTACTATAATTTGTTTCACTTTTGTATTTTTTTGGTATTCTACTGTAGAAGATGTTTCAATTGTTTGACTAAGGTTTAGTCCAGACAATGTTAGTTAGGTTAATGAACATTTTTAATCACATTGGCGATTAAGATATTTTAACCTCGTTGATTGCAACAATTTGTTTAGCCATCTATAACTACATGCATGAAAATGGACAGCCCTACATTTGGAGATAATCTAATCGTGTAGGGTTGTCCTGTCGACAACATCTGCAGATTTATCTCGAACTTTCTGTTTTTGATTCATTTGTAAATTTAACTGAGGTGCCTCTTTTTGGTGTCTCAATAAACGGCTGATTGATGTCTTCAAAATCAGAGACAGCGAACAACATTATTATTATTTATTGGGTTTGGTTATTTGTAACATTTGTGACGCAGGGGCTCGAAACCCGTCGTTTGTCGCTTCCTAGATATTGCGCTAGACGCCGAAATAGGCCAAAGGGGTAAATAATGCAGTTTATTCTTCAATTCGGTATATGACTGTGAATTCGCCCTAATGTGCGAAGTAGTGAACCGATTTTGATGCCGTTTGGGTTATCCGAATATTTGCCTGTATTACTAAATGCCCAGAAAAATTTCAGAATGATATCTTAGTGGATTCAGTAGACATTGATGACGCGAATATTCAGTAACTTTTTATTTTATTTTTTCACTATAAACTAATGAAAGAATCAAACGAGCACAACTTTTGTTAGAAAAAAAGATAATTTAATTGTGTTAAAAGCGTCTAAAAGCATGGTCGTTGTAGCATATGACTAAATCAAAAGGTCAAAATCCGACATGTGACGTTTTGAGCCCCTGTGTCACATTTATTTGCAGTGCCTCTATTGTGCGGAAGAGATTGATTACATAACCCTTCATAAGTGTGAGATTCTTCCTAATGCGATGGACAAATTTATATGAAATGATTTTGCTCTTCGTAATTGTGCTGTTGAATAGCAGCGTCTTTTGCAATAAACTGAAACAGTAGACCAATTTAAGAATTACGATTATCCAGTCGTTTGGGACTTTTCTAGTTGGCCGAAATTATGCTTAAGTTGTCACTTACAATAACGCTGGTGACTTGATTGTTAACGCCATCAACTTTATTCTTAAGATTATCAACTTTGTTCTAAAGCTATCGACTACATTCTTAGCTCTTTCGACTTTATTCTTGACGCCGTTGAATTTTTTCTTTGCACCATCCAATTTATTCTGAACGTGTCTGTCTTTATTCTTAAGAATGACTAATTAATTATGAATATTCTATTTTAGATGTAGCCTAGGCTACATAGAAAACAGAAAAACCAAACTGATAACAAAAATAATAATAACAATATTCTTGACACCATTGAGTTATTAATTTTGGTATTGCTTAGGTCCCGCAACTAATTCGAAACATGCGAGCCTGATATGCAAATATTACTATCTGACCACGTTATTTAGTTGAACAAAGTCGCTATGCTCTCCAAACCTATAAATCCTACATGTAGGCTTACACATAGGTCTACTCAGGTGCTGTTGACACTATTATTGTCTTGCCAGGACATCAATCGAGAGCATTGACGTAAGACATAAAATGCAAAATTTTGACCTACTTGAATAATCATGACCAAGATGTGTACATCAAACTTTATGATGTTTACACAAGACTTGTGGTGTTTGCCTTTCATGTTATATACCATCAAACAGCACGGAGATAATATTATGCATCTGATTTACGCTCTAAAAGTATTCACAGCGTGTTCTTGTTTGCACACATAATATTATTTGCAGGAATTAGGCTATGCAATCTATGCAGACAATTATTGCATATGTACGACAATGTGTGCCTGCATAATTATATATAAAAATTATGTTGCGCGTTTACAAGAAATGCTGCCAACATAATTGTATCTAGGGATCGTCATTACATAATCTGCTAATTAAATTTTTCCATTTCAGTGTCCTATCTAAAATTAATAATTTTACTGCTTAATGCATTTCATCACTTAAATTTCCAAATAAAAGGTAATTATTTTTATTACAGCTTTAGGTTGCAGCATTTTTCCAACGATTTAATTAAGTAAAAAGAATCATAATTAGGCCTATAATAGACCCATTTATTTGTGAAGTGTCGTCTGGATAAAATAGATTACAGCCAGTGGCGTAGCAATAGGTAGTGCAGCTTGTGCAGTGTTGAGGGCCCCCCGGCGGTCAAAGTTAATTTTTTGTTTTAAGAACTATTCAGAATGTGTTTAATCTACATGTACGGCGGTGGCGTTGCAATCGATTGTGCAGACTGCATTAGGGGCCCTGGTGGTCAGAGTCAAGTTTCTACATTTATGTAATCAATTCTACATGTACTGCACCGATCAGTGCTGATCAGTGCTGAGATGGTGTCAGTGGCGCAGCCAGGAATTTTTTTATGGGGGGAGGGTTGGGGGTTTTATGGCCTGGTGGCCTGGTCGGATACTTTTTCTGACCCAAAAGCAACAGTGTTACAGTAATGCTAAAAGGAAATAAAGTAACAAAGTGTATAAAGTAAGAAAAACAATTGTAACTACAAGTTATTGCTTTTTTTCTTATTTAAGTGGAGAAATAACCTTCAAAATAACTTTTTCCTAAGCCAATGGGGGGTTTTAACCCCCCAAACCCCCTTGTCTACGCCACTGGATGATGGTGGATATTGACACCGAGCAGAGAAGCGCTTCGGAAACTATGGTGGTATACCAGCTGCATTGCCAAATGATTCAGGAACGAAGGCATCTCAATTATTTTTGCGCAAGGGAATTCGCAAGTTTTTCGCAAGAACACTTTTACATTTCGGAATTTTTGGTGTCTTCTTTTAGACTTATCGTACTCGAAGCAACCGAGACTTGGGTCACTTCACATTATACCCTTCACATTATACCAATTTATTATTTTGTTTCTTTTTTAGTCAACTAACCCAATTGTTTGACAGAATTTAAGCGTGGACGATGATAATTCATACTTCGACGGATAAAGCATTTTTTGTAAACTTTGTCCAGTACTCTACTTGAATTTTTCTGGTAGCCTGAAGAAATAGAAAATGATTATAGGCCTAAAGACTAACGGGAGAAAATAATAAAAATTGTAATGAGTTGATTTTAAAAATTTAATTTCGGGTTCGAAATAGTGCAAACAGAGTCTATCGAAAAAGAGCCAGGCGTTTTTGCACAACCTTTTTGTTTGAAATCGGGGAGGTTCAAGTAGACTAATGAAGGGCCCACCACCGAAGCCCTGCACAAGGGCCCCCAAAAGCCTTGCTACGCCACTGACTACAGCTTTGTCGGAACGTAGCCTATAAATCCTACAACTCAAGTAGTTGTGGTGGCATGTTCAATAACGCATTTATGAGGTTGGCTCTAGACGAAAAGCATTGAGTAGGCTATAAGGACGCATAAAGACGAGAGAGACGCCTTCGGATCTCAGTAGCTTGAGCGGAAGCCACAATGCATTGCTGCCACTTTACACTGGCTGGAAAATTATCTTTGATTATTTTTGCAATAATTGCAGGTAATGCCCTGCTTTGCTTATCAATCAAATTGTTTCTTCTATCGTCACCGCCGAAATGTAGCGCTCATAAAATTGATGATACTCATTTAATGCATTATGTGACTATGCAGGTATTTATTATGAAAGTAGGCCTATAATAATGTAATGTACCGGTATGCATTCATTCACTCATTCAAGAATTTATTTAGCGCTTCTTCAAAGGACTACACTTAAGCGATCCCGACTCTAGGACGGCAAAAACATCTTTGCGTTTAGTAAAAAAATCAGTAATAACTCCAGGAAGAGAGTAGCTCCTGTGGAAGCCCATTCCAGACAACCTGGGCCGATCACAGAAAAGGTTCTATTCTGCATTGTTGCAGTTCGTGCAAATGGGACCAAGAGCAATCTCTTCTGCGCAGAACTTAGGGTGGGCTTGGGTACTCGTGGAACAACAAATGTCATGAGATAAAGTTGAACAGATGCAAAGATCTGAATCTTTCAACTTTATTATGACGAAATTTCAGTTTACAAGCACTTTTCTGTTAGATTCAATAATAATTATGCAGGTCAAGCTGCCTTTCATTATCATAGAATGCACAAATCTTAACTATTATACTAACAGAACAGACAGCCTGCAATAATCGGCGCTAATTAGCAACCTACAAAGATTGCAGGTTCGAATCCACCTCCAGTCGCCGCGTAGGGACCTTGGGCAAGTCCTTCACTCGCAATTGCTCAGCACTTCGGCGTGAAACTCCGATTCAGTGTCCGCGCTACAGTCGGGAGCGCCTCTGAGTAAAGAGTTTGAAGGGGCGCTATAAGTGCACATACAAACAAAACTTGTGATGAAATGTCTTGTAGCGTTCCAGCATAACTCCAAGACACGATAATCAAGCGGATTAAAGTCTGGTGCGTTTGTGAGCCATTCATCTTTGCAAACGAATTCACAGCACAGTTTATGGAAATAAGGTAGCGTGATCATAACCAAGTTTGCCGTGCGAGCAAGCAGACTGCTGGAAAATAAAACCAAATGTCAGGACTTACGCGCAGTCTTAAATGAGTCTGGGTAACAGAGTTCAACGTAAGGTTTGACGTTTACATCGGGGGTTGATGTGCAGTCGGTCCGTGCCGCCGTAACACACGTCATAATATTTTGTCAATCGAGAATGATATTGCTAACATGATTGCTGATTATAGTGCAATTATTGTGAACTTTGCATCCGTCGAAACTTTCTGGATTTTGCTTGAGAATAGAAACGCTCTAGAACATAGAACACACGCTGTCGTCTGGGCCTAAGACAAAATGACAAAATACACTTTCAGTTAGAATTTAAAATGGTAAAATAATTCAATTATTTTGCTTAATAGGCTATTAATATCCCTCTTCAATAATTGTTGTCAGATAATCAACAAATTTGGTGAAGCATAAATTAGTGCTCTCGTCTAAATGCTCTCGTGCTAAGAGTCTGATTCGCATTTTGAGTTCCCGGACCCATTTTATTTCGACTAGAACTGTAATTATAGTCTACGCTATTTGAATAAGCTCACACAATATGGCAGACCCATTTCAAATTCCGCATTGGCAGGAAATCATCTCCAAAAATGTTTGCTTAGGTATTTACTCGTCGCATGCTGTGTTGGGGCCTACACACCTTGTGGTCGGGCCTGTCTGTCCTGTGTTCTGCGTGTGGCCTCCTGCACAGACAAACCCATCTACCGACAGTCCTTCCGTATCATGTCGAGCCATGGCTTCTTTGGTCTTCCCTTCTCCTTTTCCATGCACAAAACCGTTGACAGCCATCGTTTGGTAACTTTCATTTCGCATTGTGGTTAAAAGTTGCGTAACCGTTTGATTTTCATTATATCATGTTGGATATTCAGTCTGTTGTTTATCTCTGTGTTCTTTAACCTGTCACTTCTCGTGACTCCCTCTATCTTTCGGAGGTAGCCTACGCCATTTCAACCACCATCAGCCGCTGCTTCTGTGCATCCCTCAGTGTACACGTCCCAGAATTTTACTGCAATGCACTCAGCACCAATGTTTTGTAGGCTACATCTGAACTTTTGTGGTCTTTCCTTCCACGTTTTTATTTCTGTGCATCGCCAAGTCGTTTGCACAAATATGCATAATTTGACTTTATTTTTGCACGTGACCCATGTGTGCTTTGCATGATAGTTTTTGGGCCTATTTATAGTCTATTAAAACAGTCTTTCTGCGTACAAATAGTTATCATTAAAATCATAAAGGTTTTTTGTGTGGGAATACTGAATGGCATTAAATTTCGACTCGGTTAAAATTATATGGGAGTGACCATAGGCCAGAAATTCACGAGCGGAGTTTATCAAAAAGGTCATCAAAAAGGTCATCAACTTTTTCAACCGGGAAATACATAGTCATTTCCATAAGATTTGAACTTGGCGACTAAACAAAAGGTCATCAACTTTTTCAGCCGATGTAAAGGTTTCAAATTACCCCCTCCTAAACATTAATCCCCGGTAACTTGAAACCGGTTTCAGACTACCTCCTAGGGGTAATCTCAAACCGGTTTCAAGTTACCACCTACGATTTAAGGTTACCTAGTGAAAACATTTATTTAATTGAAATAAAAGCTGGATTGACGAAAACAACGTTTTCCAGCTTCCATTTTACCTATAGAAAACCTTCACCCAGATTCCATTAATTTCACCTAAAGAAAACCTTAATCCAGTTTTCACTTCACCTATAGAGAACCTTCATCCAACTTCCATTTCACCTATTCACGTCTGTACGAAGTGGTGAAATGGAAGCTGGCTTGACGAAAACAAAGCTAGAGAAATGGAAGCTGAATGAAGGTTCTCTATAGGCGAAATGGAAGCTGGATACGATTTTCAGTGGGGTTAACTTGAAACCGTAGGGAGTAGCATGAAACCGGTTTCATATTAATCCCGAGGGTAATTTAAACCGGTTTCACCCTACCTTCCGGTTATCTGAAACCGGTTTCAAGTTACCGGGGGTAATGTTAGGAGAGGGTAATTTGAAACCTTTACACCGAGAAATATATAGTCATTTCCATGAGATTTGAACTCGACGACTAAAAAAATCATTTTTTTGGCGACGCGCCTTTTGGACCAAGTTGTTAGCTACCCCCCCCAACGGAAACCAAACTCCGCCCATGCAGACATTATTATACTTCTGACTTCAATAATTATTGTTTCTAAATAAATGGTACAACTACACAGCCTACAGGTTAAGTTTTGAACACATGAATGATCTTACAGTCAAGCACTGCTAATGCTATAGCCTTAAAATAAAGTTAATGATGTTGATGTCGACGCGGATTATTATGGTGATGATAATAATGATAGGCAACAGTGATGCTAATAAAGAATAGTTTTGACGATAATGAAAACCTATAATGTTGATCGATATAATTATGTATTTCTTTGTCAATATCGCGTGAATTATGTTATTAACCGTTAATTATTGTAGTACGTGGGCAAGTTCCGCTTCCGAATGCAGTAATCGAACTCAATGGTCAGACGATGTTGGACTGTCACACTACTACAAACGGTCTGCCATTTTCATACTGGAGACATTCACCGGATGGAATCAACTTCATAACAATCGCAGTTGCCTGCAACCCAGTCGCTGGAAACGATCCAGCTTATTACAAAACGGAACTGATAGGAGGAAACGTTTGCAGACTGTTTATTGCAAACGTTACGATGCAACAAGCGGGAGTCTATCAATGCTATAATGGCGTATCGACCATATACCTAAGCTTAGTCACGGTTATTGGTGAGTTACAAGATACAGGTGACGTTTCAAGGTCAATACAGGAACCTAAATTTCAAATCGCCATCATCATCATCATCGTCATCGTCATCGTGAACGTCATCGTCATCGACATCGTCATCGACATCATCATTATCATCATCATCATCATCATCATCATCATCATCATCATCATCATCATCATCATCATCAACGTCGTCGTCGTCGTCATCATCATCATCATCATCATCATCATCATCATCATCGTCATCGTCATCGTCATCGTCATCGTCATCGTCATCGTCATCGTCATCGTCATCGTCATCGTCATCGTCATCGTCATCGTCATCGTCATCGTCATCGTCATCATCATCATCATCATCATCATCATCATCATCATCATCATCATCGTAATCGTCATCGTCATCGTCATCGTCATCGTCATCGTCATCGTCATCGTCATCGTCATCGTCATCGTCATCGTCATCATCATCATCATCATCATCATCATCATCATCATCATCATCATCATCATCATCATCATCATCATCATCATCATCATCATCCTCATCTTCATCATCATCATCAACATCATCATCGTCGTCGTCGTCGTCGTAGTCATCATCGTCATCGTTATCATTATCATCATCTTGCTTGTTGCTGCCTAGTTCTTTTTATATAGAAACAACCTTGACACGCTATGGGGAACTCTAAGGATGTCAAGGGTGCATTATCTAAGTTCAATCAAATTGAACAATTCTGATATAAAAGTGGGTTTTTGTCTTTGTTTCACATTTCGTTTCCTTGTGCGTGCATGGCTGAATAGGTCAAAACGATATAAGCCGGAAACTGGTTGGATAACATCATCATTCATCAGGACGGATAGTCACTAGCGCCATTAATCATGTGGGGCGCTGTGGTATAGTGGGTATGCTTCTCGCCTTGCAGCCGAATGGTTGCATGTTCGAATCCACCTCAAGTCGCCGCGTAAGGACTTTGGGCAAGTCCTTCACTCGCAATTGCTCAGCGCTTCGGCGAGAAACTCCGATGCAGTGTCCGCTCTGCAGTTGGGAGGGCCTCTGAGTAGAGCGCTTGTAGGGATGCTATAACAAGTGCACATACAAGCATACTAAATATTTTAAACGATAATAGATGGTTGAGTGCATGGCTTATTATCTTTTATTGTAGATCCTGTCGCAAGTGTCGTCGTTTACAACCAGTCAGCGGTAGTAGAAGGAGACCAGTTAAACATTTCGTGCAGGATAAACTACACTGGACCAGCATCACCAACACCTTCTCTGCGTCCTTCGCCTTATTGGTCGACATCACCAGGACAGATATTCACCAGCGCCATATACCATCCGTCCACAAACGTTGTCACTCTGATAGCAGCGGTGACAGTACAAAAACCTACAGTTCCAGTATTCCAGTGTAGGACGGTGTTTGAAATAGCAGGAAATACCAGTGGTTACAATCCAACTCATCCACCGGATAATTTTACAGTTGGCAACACAACAGAGCTAGACGTTCAATGTGAGTAGACCTATTTTGGTTAGTTACGAAACATAGTCCTAATAGCCAACTTATCGTGACCCGCTACTGTACGCATAATAGTAGCGGATCAAGAAAGTTTCCCATGAATGACATTTCACCAGAAAAACTTGACAAAAAGATTATAGTTTTCATTTGCTATTTACGTCATTCATCTACATGAAGTGTTGTAATATACCGTGATGTTATGATGACAATTTAAGCTATTTCTACATTCCATTAGGTATTATAATACAAAACAGATACCGTAGCGATTAACGTCGTATGCTAGAAGTATTCTATAATTATAGGAATCTCTGTCGCCAGTGTCCGGAGGTAAAGCTTTAGTTCAACGGACTTGCTTGACTACTAGGGAACGCCGGGCATTGTCAGTCGCATAGACCTCTTTTCTGGAAAGTCTATCTCCCGCCTAAGCTAGGCTCATTACTCCTGATTAACTAGCTAAATTTTTATTAGTCACCTAAGTCTTTCTGAGTCGTGGTTGCGCTAGCAGCGCTCTTTAGTTGGACTAGGTTTCTAGAACTGGTGCAACATAAGCTCTCCGAATGATTGAACGATGCACTGTGGTTAGGAATGAAATAGTAATTGGATTAACAATTGTTCAACATGTTTATGAATGTCAGTATTGCGACTTTCACGGTCAGTTAGTCACTCACACTCCAGTGGAAGCACACTCCAGATCACGACGTTCAAGCTTACTTCCTGAAATTGTTCTTTTCGAAGTGTCTGACACTGCGGCGTGTAGCATTGTTCACTTCGCAGCAAGGGCTGAGCTCCAAGTTCCAAGGATTCTCTAAGCTGTAGCGACCGGTGGACTTTTGCGGCTGTTGACACTTCCATCTGGAATGACTTCACTTGTGGTTCTACTCGGCATGTCATTGGAAGTTTCTCTTTGGTCGTGACGTGCTGTGAGAGTTCCTAATTATTAGGTTCTTGAAGGAGCGCCATATTTAAGCTAAGAATGAATGAAAGAATGAAAGACGACATTTATAATGAAAATGAAATAAGCTTACTTGTCTTTCTTTCAGTCTACCCCCGGGCCAGCATAAATGAACACGATATTTACTACATGTACATAGCGATTGGTGGCACTACTTGTGCAGTCAATGTCCTGTCCTGCAGCGCAGATGGAAATCCTCCACCAAGCTACGAATGGTTCGATACCAAAGAGAACGTCAGCCTAAGTAGAAATTTCACTTACGACCTGGCAGAATTTGACAGGAACTACACATGTGTAGTATACAACACGATTCGAGATGTGGTGTATCAGGACGCTGTCTCATTTACTCCTACAAGTAGTGGAAATGTTACAGAATTCTGCAGTAAGATTATTTAATTAATCTGATGGCTATTTTGATGTAATGTGTTCATAAATACTGAATGTGCAATGTCGTCCAAAATGCGCTTATAAAATGACGTAGGCCTACGCTGGCCATGTCAATCACGCGTGCTTTGTGTTACTATCAGCCTGTTACTTAGGCAGCTCTAAAATTGGACCCTTTACCTACAGTAGGCTACATACCCTAATAGATTTGAATCATTTACCTAAGCTATTACAGTAGATGCAGCGCTGCTGTAATTTCACCATCTACTGAACATTTAAACATACAGATATTGTAGGATTCTGTTGCTTCTCTTTCGCTATTTTAGGCTATGGAGCATTTAGACATTCAGTTGTATAGCCTATAGGTTACATCAGACACTGAATTTCTTGACTTATTACTTAACATTTTATTTACAAAGGGGTCTACTTCTCCTAATAGGCCCTAGTTCTTCGCAAACGCTAACTGGCTTGCACTTTTATTTTTAAGGGTTTCCTCACTACGAATCTACTTGGACAAACGTGACATATGTCGACGATTGCAACAATGGAACATGTGCTTGTTCTGATGAATACGACAGCTTGACTTTGACATGCAATGCAGATACTTACCCAATTGCATCGTACAAATGGATTGGACCTGATAACAACGTCATTGAGGGCCAGGTCCTTTCAAATATTACGTCCAACGGTCTGTTTTATTGCATGGTGTATATCGACACTAACACGTCAGATAACACAGGAAACGGCAGGTTTCCAAGCGTAACCAGAGAGAAAATTGTCACAGAATGCAGTAAGAATCAAATAATTTTATTATCAACTTTCATGGGATACTTAAATGTAGGCATTTTATGCTCCTTGATTGATAATTTTCGATTAAAAAAGTGATGTCATTTCCTTTGGCACAATGTTTGCGATGTGTCAGTCAAAGCTAATCTAGTTGCCGTATTTGGGTGTGGGACGGGCAACGAACGAGTACGTGCAATGTTGTTTTTATTTCAACACTGTAATGATTGCATGTTAAGTCGTCACCCTAGCAAAAACTGTTCTATTATTTCAGTGATGTAGACTAAGACTTGAATTAATATAATAATTATTATACACGATAATGGCAATAATACACGATAGACGAGGTTGCGACAATGTCCTTAGTTGTCGACTCAGTTCTGCAGCTGTTTCAGTGATAAGGCGGGGTATCCAGGCATTGCAGTGAATTGTCACAGCAGCAGCAGAATCAGCTTTAAAAGATTTAAAGATTGTCAGTGGGGTTCTGATATTCTCTCACTGCAGATTTCATAATAATTGACATTGCCAACATAGGCGCAATCACGTCCTAAAAGTTGGGGGGGGAGACCAAATGAATCACGTCCTAAAAGTTGGGGGGACCATAATGATAAAGTCAATGGGACCACTCAAAAGTTGGGGGGGACGCGTCCCGTGGGTCCCATAGGGTGGTTGCGCCTATGATTGCCAACAACCAAAGTCAGAGAACTTGCCATCACTAATTCACGATTTAAGCTTGCATTTCCGTTTGATATATGCTAACTTAAATAACTCTAGGCCTACCTATTAACAAATTACAAAAATTTACACATGTCTCAAATTTGGTCGTTGCTTATTTAATGATTAAAATAATAATAATAACAATAATAGTGATATTATTTATATAATTTATTTTCAGCATTAATTGTTGCGTTAGTAATAGTCGTTGTAGACTAGTACAATGTCATGTAGTTGTGACAGGAGCATCGCCAGCAGCAACAGCAAAAAACTAATAACGATCAGAATCATGATAGTGTCACCATCATGAAATTGTCCAAAAGCAGTTGCTTGGCGTTGGATATTATGATACTTAGTAATACCAATAACAATAACAATAATAATAATAATAATAATAATAATAATAATAATAATAATAATAATAATAATAATTACAATTTCTAAGGCGCCGTAACGCGGCCATGCTGCTACAAGGGCGCCTTGACAACGACAAACACACATTCAGAGACAAGCGATTGACGGACTCTATAGAGGCAGCCACATGCGGTGCCAAGAGAACGACACCTGTCCCACCACCACTCCACAACCACCACACACATATACCCATAACGCGCGTGCCTCTCCATAGGCAGATACTAATAAGGAAAGCAACTGTGCTGCTATTCTCGCAGTCTCACTGGTTCATCTCAGCTGCAGTCGAAACCTCAACGAGTCGCTGGCGTTTCACAAAGAACAAAAACTCAATAGCTGCAGGCGACCGGCGCGAGACCATCATCTACTCCAGCGCATATCAGTCGCCATTCTGTCTGAGAACTTTAAATAGGGCGCTCCCCCCACTGGAGCAATGGAAAGACCGGAGACTGACTGATGGCCTACAATATTTTTAAACGGCCACTTTAATTAGGCTGTAGATTCTTGGCTAGATGAAGAAATAGCTTTGTCTTAATGTTAGTTATTAAAAAAACACAATCTGTGTCATTCTTGCAGGAATAACTGCAACAATAACTGAAGGACCTTCGAACACAGTGACAGGGATTGATCAAGATGCAACATTGAACTGCACTGCTACTGCACCGATTGATTATTGGTATTTTTCAACGAATGGAGTGGAAGCTGATGAGGTGGTTATCACAGGACCCGGATGTTTGGCGTTCAATGCTTCATTTGCGGATCATTATGCGGTTGAGGAGATAGGAGGAGGGACTACGTGCAACCTAATCATTACCAACACAACGGTGAATCAAGGTGGAGTCTATCGATGTTTAGCGGGACAAAATTCTTCATCATCCATTCTCGTAGTAGTAGGTAAGGCGTGATCTTGCTCTGCACAGGAGCCTAAAATTTAGACCATTAATGACCTTAAATCTCAGGATATTTTATAAGCAGATCTCGTAACATTATTGCTAAATTTCTCAATTACTAAGTATTTACTTTTATAAACAAGACGTTCTTTATCATTGGGTAATTTAGTACGAGGCCATATTACTGTCCATCTGTAAGCAATTAATTGAAAATTGAATCTGGTTTATATTATGCAGAATTACTAGCATTCTAGTTCGAAGAAATTTATATCGTAGGCCTAATGTTTTTATATTTGAGGCAGTTTGGAAAGAAGCTGCCGTTTTGGTTAAAACCAAGACTGCGACATACATTTTCTAATTAAACCTGTTTAAAATCGCAGATTCAAACATAATTTAGGCCTATTCTGCCAATAATCGTGAAAACCTAAATAGGCGATGGCAAAAGCACATCGCCATAGCCTACTTAATCGTAATCTGCAAAGCGAATTTTGCATGAAATAACTTCAACATTTGTGGATTGCTTTATTTTCAGATTCCTCCCGGAAAGTTGAAACCGACTTAACAACTGCAAGCGCCGTTGAAAAGGAAAGCGTTGGCATCGTTTGTTTATATCAATTGAGCGGATCGGTGTCGCCAGCTCCAAAGCTACAAGGGAACATCTCTTGGACCGATTTCCATGGACAAAATGCGTCCAATTTCATTGACTTTAATAATATAGGTGATACCTTTGCCTTTTCACTGATTATAGTACCAGCTGGTCGAGAGGATATTCTACCGTATACAGCTCATCTCTATTTCCAACTGATACCAGCCTTCATAGATGGCTATGCAGACAACATTCCAATTGTCAACTTCAGCATGAGTTCTCCGATCATTGAAGTATTCTGTAAGTAAACATTTATATCATTTTAAAAGAAATAATGCGAATTAAAGGCTTATAAAGCGAATGTTTTCTGCTATACGGACTATTAATTCGTAGAACGATCTGTCACAGGACTATTATTGGTCACACGGAAGATTATAGTCAGAGGGTCTATTGCAGGGCCGCATTAAGGCTAGTGCGGGCCCGGGTGCTGTGGTAACCTTGCGGGCCCTCCTCTCAGTCTTCTGTCAGCCACTATAGTCTACCATGGCAAAGTTCTCCCACACGCATGTAATTATACCGTGCTTATTAATGAGTATACACTAATAATGTTCATTCATTCATTCATTCATTCGGACATTTATATAGCGCTCCTTCAAGAAAAAAAAACTACTCAGAGGCGCTCCCGACTCCAGCGCGCACAAAAAGAACAGTTTTAAGTTTAGTAAGGAAGGATCCTGGTAGAGTCCCAGGGTGTAGGCGTAGCTCAAAAGGAAGGCCATTCCAGACCACTGGTCCAACCACAGAAAAGGCTCGATCCTTCATGGTAGTAGTACGAGCAAAAGGAACTAAGAGGACTCCCCTATCAGCAGAGCGTAGCTGACGACGTCCTTGGATACCCAATGTAGAGCTGCATAGCTCACGGAGGTAAGTTGGGGCAAGGCCCTGACAACATCGCCATACCAATGCAGCTACCCTGAACTCGATACGCTGGCGAATAGGGAGCCAGTGAAGTACCTCAAGCATGTAGTTTGAGACATGATCATATTTAGGGATTTTCCCAATTAGGCGTGCAGCAGAGCGCAACACCCGGTCAAGACAAGTCAATCTGCTGGATGGGAGGCCAATGTAGAGTGAAGAGCAATAGTCGATGCGAGATGTAACGAAAGAATGCACTAAAGTAAGAGTAGCAGCAGACGTAAGAGAACGGATGACAGTGCGAAGCTGGCGCAGCTGATAATAGCAGTCTCGAGCAAGACGGTGAAGTTGAGGAGCAAAAGTGAGTTCTTGGTCAAGTTGGATACCGAGGTCATGAACCGTGGTTGCAAAGACAAAGCCAGGAAATTCAGATGCAAGAGAAAATAGATCAAGCTTGGCAAGCTGCTGTCGTGTGCCCAACCAAATAAATTTTGTCTTAGATGGGTTCAAGCGTAGTCTATTGGATGATGTAACACTATACAGCCAAGGGAAATTTTTCCTTTAGTACGCATGTAATTGTTTCCAAGGAAAAGTTTCCTACACTAGCAGATATAAGTCTACAGTATAGGCCTACGTGACAGAAGGAACGAACGACTAGATTCCTCAATTGCTATTTATATTTATAAGCCCTATGGGCTTTTAGGATCCTTCCAGTTGATTTTTTTCATTGTTCCCCACGTCCACATTTCAAAGACCTCCAGTCTTCTTATGATTATATTGCTCTCATGGTTCATGTCTCACATCCAAACAACACCACGTGCACTCCATGTCAATGTCTTATCATCCGTCTCTCTGGATTCCTGTTTCCTGTTTCCTCTTTTCTTTTCAGTTTATCGTAATTCTTAAATTCAAATATATAAGTTCGTTCTTCCTATTTCCATGGCAGGTCTAATAAAATATAGCATCATATTTCTTTTGCAGACTCCAATAATATCCTGGCAAACCGCTCTATAGAGCGTCGTGATCTTCTTGCACAAATTATCTAGGTCTATAGGAATTATCGGAGAAGAGTAGGCCTACACAGTGAAAGAGATCGAGACAAAGGTATACGATACAGGCTGAGGGCAGATTCACTGCGAAGAACGGTCATAAAGAAAAAATGAAGGGAAGCGAACAAGAGGAGGATCACGACAGCTTATGCTGGATTGGATAATAACAAATGGATAGGCCTATGGAAAGTTTGAGGAGGAGGCATCGGACATTTCAGCCAGCCTCGGAGACAGAAAACTAGAGAAGAAGATGATAAGATATAATAGGCTTAAGAAATTAAGAGTCATCCAATAACAACTTAACAAGTCTTCTAACGTTATTTCTCTTATTATTTTAAAGAAGCGAGTCAAAATGATTGACCCGCATGGACTAATTTAAGATAGCCCATCACTGTTGATACTTCCCAAACAGGGCCGGATTAAAGCATGTTCAGCATGTTCGGACGAACATGGGGCCCCACACTTTGGGGGCCCATACATGCGGTAAAAAAATTCCGAATTTTTTTAGATTGTTTTCAGCAAATTTCAACCAAGCGACTAAAAAAGGTCATCAAAATTTTTGGCCGAAGATCCGCAAAAATTTTCCAAACAGGGCCCCACATTTTTTAATCCGACCCTGTTCCCAAAGATAAATTTACAATAATTATGTAACACGATTTTTGTTCCTGGGCAATGAGTGTAATTTCCTGGTTATTTGTGTCTCGAAAGTATAGGAAATGGTTGTTATTCTGTTTAAACTTTGCTTTTGTGAACTGGAGAATGATATTTAAAAGAAAGATCTATTTCCACAGCAAACGAGCGAATTTGTTTGGTTTTGTTCACGTAATGGCAGAATAAAACTATAATTATATGTCACAATAAACCACAAAATGACTCTAAAGCATCATGTTCTCATTGTTCTGTCTTTGGTTGCAACGATCAAAGTCTAGTAAGCTTATATCCTGGTGGAAGCGCTCGCCTTGCTCCACCGAGTATGCTCCCATGTTCTCCTTGAAGTTATCAAGGTGAGCATCAAGGATATGAACTTTCAGGGACATCCTGCATCCCATTTACTGTAGTTCTTCACCAGAGTCTCAACCAGCTCTACATAGTTTTCGGCCTTGTAATTGCCCAGGAAGCCTGTAAAGAACGCTACAAAGCTATTCCAAGCCGCTTTCTCACTCCTAGAAAGCATCTTGTAGAAATCCTTACACTCCATGATTCTCTTTATCTGTGGGCCGACGAATATATCAGCTTTGACCTTTGCCTCAGACAGCATTGGGAAGAAACCTTGAAGGTATTTAAAGCTGCCGTTTCCTTATCCAGAACCGTGACAAATTGCTTCAGTAGACCCAATTTAATATGCAGTGGCGGCATCGGCACTTTCCGAGGATCCATCAGTGGCTCCCACTTGACATTTTTGCTAACCACATTGAACTCAGTCCGCTGGGGCCAGTCCCGCTTGTGGTAGTGCACCTTTTGTCTCTGCTGTCCCAAAGGCAAAGGTAGCAAGGAAACTTTGTCCGAACCCTTGCAGACCCATCAGGATTGATACCATTTTGAAGTCTCCTATGACATCCCAGCCGTACTCATCGAACTTCAAGGCGGCTAACAAGGTTTTCACGCTGTTGTAATCCTCTTTGAGTTGTACCGAGTGAGCCAGAGGAAGAGACGGATACTTGTTCCCATTATGGAGTAGCACGGCTTTGAGGCTCCCAGATGAACTGTCAATGAAGAGACGCCACTCGTTCGGGTTGCAGTCGATTCCAATTTCCTGAAAAAGACCGGTCACGTTGTGACAGAAGCAGAGTCCATCTTGACTGGTAAAAAAAGCTTGAAATTGCTTGATGACACTTCCTCTGATCAGCGATTTGAACACTGTCATCCATCCAGCAGGTTCCACTGCTTGAGTCTAGACGTCAAAAGTTCTGCATTGTACTTGGTGAGACCAAGATCTCTGATCAAGTCGTTGAGGTCTTTTTGGTTTGGATAGTACGGATTTTTGCCATGAGCCAGAAAACTACAGTCTGGACCTAAACGTCTTCATCGCGCTCTGACTCTGATATACTTTGTTCTTCTGAAGGCGACTGATTTCTATCCGGAACAGTGGGTACCGGAAGCTCAGGACTGTGTGGCACTGGGGCCATAGATGAAGGAAAGTCGGGTATGTATGATAGGAGCTGCATTCTTTCCTGTCCGACGTTTGGAAGGATCCACCATGCAGAAGTAGCAATTGCTTGGTTGTTCAGTGGGTTCTCGCCAGATTCTTGGTATTGCAAATTTCATCGCTCTCTTTTCCCTCTGTACCATCCTCCGCAAGAAAGTACAGACATAGGCCTAGCAGAATGCGTCAACCGGATACTTGCAACTTCTTGATGCAAGTATCCTGTGGGCACAGCATAGTCTGTAGACACATTTCATATTATGAGTTGTGTCTACAGGCTATGCACCTAGTCAGGCGTACAACTAAACTGAAGTGCATGGTGGGCTCAAGGCATCTTTATTTATACTACCACATGTATCTATTTATAAGGTATTCTAGAATATTTTCCCGGAAGTTCACAAGGCTGTACAGCTACTCCGAGTCAACAAATGAATGTCAATGTACCGAAGAAGCAGTTACATTTCAGAATAATCAATCTCCTGGCCTGAAAAGCAAAGTCTCCGGGGTATAATGGCCATTTTCTATACTTTTGAGGCAGATGCAATTAGGAAAAAACAATTAATACCCAGGAACAAACAAAAAGTAAAATTTTGTTACGTAGTGTAATAATAAGTTCCTGCGATTTCAAGCAATTCATAAGCTGGAGCTAATAATTCGGATGTATGGGAGAACTTTGACAAAATTTCATCGACGATAACTTCGTATTTATTATTGATGCAGTATTCTTGCTAAGAAATTTCATCATTTCCGAAAATGCGGGCCCCTAAAGCTGCGGGCCCGGGTGCTGCAGCACCCTTAGCACCTACCTTAATGCGGGCCTGGTCTATTGGTCATACAACCTATTAGGCCTAATGGGCGATTAGTCATAGGGTCTATAACAGTTTACAATGTTCAATAAGTCAAGTAGGCCTATATTTAGCGAATATATATTCACTGAAGCGGATATAAACACGAAAGAACATTTACTAGATCATTTAATGCAAAATAAAGCCTACTTTAAAATGTTGAGAGCGGAGAGTCATCAGAACAGCAACAGAACAGATAGAGATTTTAAGATGCTTAATATTATGCATTTGAACCGTTCATAGTTAAACGTTAGCTTTAACAGCTTGGAGATTCCGAATTCACTTTCCACATTCATACGAAAACTTGCTGCGGGAAATGTATCTTTAAAAACTACATAATTATAGGGTCTACTGACTCTACTCTAACAGCTCGTCCATCTATCACTGCAAATGTGATTCGTTGATTGTCGATGTCCTTCCTCCGCTCATTTTCTTAGTAAGTTGAGCTACATGTATTAATTTTGCGTGACCAGCAGCTCGTCGTTGTCTCTTGTATTAATACGATTGGATTAAAAAACACAGGTGTATATACTTCAATGTGGGAATGCATGACGATTATTATTATTGTTGAGCGCCTCTGAGTAGAAATCTTGAAGGGGCGCTATAAAAATGTATGTGATTGATGGATTATAATAGTCTGATAGTAGAAATGTAATACTGGTTATAAATGTAATATTTATCTGAAACGCACAATGTATTTGAAATGGCTATATTTATAGGCGTACGAGGTGGGGTCCAGAGGGGGCAAATCCCCTCCCCCAATTTCGGGCAAATGTGTTTTTCGGGCAAAAGAGGCACGGAGGGTCCAAACAATTTTGGACTTTTTTCGGGCAAAACAGGTACGGGAGGATTTTTTCTGGCACACAGGGTTAAAACAAATTTTAAATGCATTTTCTCAAGATTTACGGGAAATGGCTAAAAAAAAGTCATCAGATTTTTGGACGGGAAAAGTCTTAAGATTTTTGGGCGGATGAATAAAAAAAGGTCATCAGATTTTTCGGGCAAAATTTCCCCCCCCGCTGCCGAAATGTCCCGTACGCCTTTGGTAATATTATTGGTTTACGGTCAATACCGCGCACACAATACCGCGCACACGATACCGCGCACACAATACCGCGATTCACAAGACCGCGCACGATCATTACCGCGCACGATCATTACCGCGCACGATGATAACCGCAAACAAGTATTTTAACATGCATCCAGCTTCTATTTCATATATAAAAATACCTTCATCCAGCTTCTATTTCTCATGCGTTATTTTCATAAATCCAGCTTCTATTTCATATATAAAAATACCTTCATCCAGCTTCTATTTCTCATGCGTTATTTTCATCAATCCAGCTTCTATTTCATATATAAAAATACCCTCATCCAGCTTCTATTTCTCATGCGTTATTTTCATCAATCCAGCTTTTATTTCATATATAAAAATACCTTCATCCAGCTTCTGTTTCTCATGCGCTATTTTCGACAATCCAGCTTCTATTTCACCTCTAAAATAATTTAATCCAGCTTCCATTTCTCAAGCGCTGGACCAGTTGTCTGTAGACCAGTTGTCGTTTGACAAGTTGTCTGTAGAACAATTGTCGTGACACCGCTTAAATAGAAGTTGGATGATGGTATTTTTAGATCTGACATAGAAGCTGGATGCATGTTGAAATACTTGTATGCGATTATCATCGTGCGCGGTAATGATCGTGCGCGGTAATGATCGTGTGCGGTAATGATCGTGCGCGGTCTTGTGAATCGCGGTATTGTGTGCGCGGTTTCGTGTGCGCGGTATTGTGTGCGCGGTACTGACCGGATACCAATATTATTACCATTTCAAAGAAACCTCAGCATTTTCCAGCATTATATTTCAACCAAAGTCACTTAGCCTACTAAACATTAATTAACCCTTTCGTTCCCAATTTAATTTTGATCAATAAAAAAATATATTGTTCAGTTATTTCTAATCAATGACATAGTATAAAACACAAAAAATAAAAATTTCATAAAAAAATAATTTTTTTATATGTTTTTTGTTATGACTCCATTTGGCGTCTATGGGGATCAATGTCTCAATTTCGAAAACGAACATACATTTCGCTTGACATAACACGCGCTCCCACGCATACGCATACACAAACACACGCACGCACACACCACGAAAACACACATGCACACAACACACACATACACAGCGCACACCCATACATACAAATACACATATACAGTACACGCATACACACACAATGCACACACACAGCACATACACACACAACGCACACACACGCAACACACATACACACACATACAGTACACACATACATACACAAAATGCACACACAAAACACACACACAACACACATACAACACACACATGCACACATACACACAACATGCACACATACACACAACATGCACACATACACACAACGCATACACAAACACACCCATACATACAAATACACATTATACAGTACACGCATACACACACAACGCACACACACACACAGCACATACACACACAACGCACACACACAGCACATGCACACACAACGCACACACATGCAACACACATACGCACACATACAGTACACACATACACACACAAAATGCACACACAAAACACACACAACACACACATACAACATACACATACACACATACACACACACAACATGCACACATACACACACAAACACATACAGTACACACATGCACACAATGCACACACACAGCACACACACACATGGCACACATACACACATACACAGAACACACATACACAATGTACACGTTCTGTGTAAATGTCATATGTAAGGCCATGGCCGGTTTGGCCCCGTGGATCAGCCCCTGGGTACTGCTACAGACTGTCAGACTTCATTTTCTTAGTATGGTGTGAGGGGCTGGTGGACAGTCCTCTCACTAGTCTCGGCTTCCTGCTCTCCTACTGCCCCCACATTAGGCTACCATTCGCCGGACCCTTGGGAGTCCTTATTGATGCAGGGTCAAATATGTGGGTTCTTGGGGAGCTTAGCCCCCTAACCCCCCCATGAACTAATCCCATGGTGTGGGTTGATGAAAGCTGAACAGAGGAGTTTGCAAGCCATCGTACCACAGCTAGACCAGAATTAGCATCAACACATATACGTCAGCTGATCCTCATCGCTCTTCCTCCAACACTCAGACTCTTCCCTTCATACACAAAGAAGTCGTATATGAGGCCAATTACACCACTCACACCACATCAAACTAGAACTTAGCCCTGTCTCTGGTTCCTTTCAAATGTATTGCCTTAGTGGGTTCTTGCACTTGTATAGAATCATTTGCTCATCAACGCTCATATTTTCTTTGGGCTCAAGCTGTAGGAACGCATCTCTCACCATGTTGAGAAGTGGTCGCACTTTGTAGTATCAGTCATGGCTTGGGTCATCTCGGTTCGTTTTACTCTCCTATTGTCATTGAAGTTGATGTATATGTTGAAGTCATCAAATCAGTTGAGTCAAAATAGTAAAAGAGAAGCAGCAACAAAAATGTAATGCCGAACATATTTTGAACCTTTGAGACCCATTGACTCCAAATGGAGTCATGTGCAAAACTCACTTTTTCTCTGTGGTTTTTAATTCAAAACCATAATACATTCTCCGTTAGCTAAAATATATACATAAAAGCATCAAAACGATTTTCTTACCACTGGATATCTTTTATTTCATAGAAAAAAGGATTACCAAAGGTATCATAAAAATTTGTTGCTCAAGGCCAATGTTGAGCCTATTATTGTGGCGCCACCTAGGATGATAATGTCATGCTACCCTGCTTGAAAAAATTCAACATTATATGAATGTTGATAATGAATTAATTCTGGTTACCAGAATATGAAATAACTTATGGAAAAAAATTATTTGCACTAATGACTCCAATTGGAGTCACTGGGGACGAAAGGGTTAAATACTTTTAGATCCGCCCGGAAACTTGACGGTAGCGTCGACCATATCGACGACCGATAATTGTGTCTATCAACCGGAAAACCTAACTTGTACGGCAGATGCCAATCCTCCAGCGTATTACAGCTGGGTGGATCTCAGCAATAACGCTCCGACTGATGGTGCAGTAAAAACTATTACTTCTGGTGGACGATACCAGTGCATTGCTTATAACGACTACAGGAGCATAACACACTGGAATACGACAGTTGCTAATGAAACCAACTGCTGTACGTATACAATTCATCTATTCATTCATTCATTCAGAGCATTTATATAGCGCCCCTTCAAGAAGCTACTCAGAGGCGCTCCCAGTCCAACCACGAACAAAGTAAAAAGACTTGAGCGACTTGTAGAACCTAGCCGGATGGACCACAAGTAGAGAGCGAAGCGTGACCGGGAGGTCGTTCCAGACAGTAGGCCCCACGACTGAGAAAGCACGGCACTGCTTAATAGTCAAGCGAGCCCGCGGGACCAGAAGCTCACCCCTAGCCGAAGAGCGAAGTACACGACGCGCTGCAACGTCAGAGACTGGACAGCAAAGATCACGCAAGTATGACGGAGCACAGCCAAGGACACAGCGAGATACTACAGCGGCAATGCGGTATGAGATCCGCTGGGACATAGGCAACCAGTGCATCTATATTATATTTCTAAAAGTTTGTGATTCTGTGGGGATGTAGCCTATGTATGTCCCAAGAAAGGCTCTGGAAATCCGTGCGCGAACGGTACTAAACATGTCGTAAAATTTCTTATGCAAATTGGTTGGTTAGCGCGACTATTTTTACATTTCAATTCGTTTTAAATCCCGAGTTATGAACATCTTCGATTTCGATGTGGTAGTTAACATGCATTTAAGACCTAATGATTTTCATCGTTGTTCAATTATCTTTAAATATAAAGCTCAAAGTTTGTCCTTCTGTGTGTGGGATGCACGAATTTTGTCCGGAGGCCTACTCGGAAATTACAGCGATTCGTTAAAAAAATTTTTTGCAATCGATTGCAGTTAAACGCGACTATTTTCAGCTGTCAATTCACTTTATAAGTCCCGAGATGTCAACTTTTTAACTTGCACGCGATAAGCGATTCAAAATCCATTCACGTTGATCGCCTCCATAAGGCCTCCATTGCCTACCAGAGAACTACAGCCAATGGCTGTATGTTCTCGGATCGACTATTGCAACTCTGTCCTTATTGGACTGCCTAAGGTTCGCCTAGCTCCTCTGCAATCTGTACTCAATGCCGCTGCTAGGCTCATTGCCCGTCTTCCTCGATTCTCCCACATTTCTACATTCATGACTGAACAACTTCACTGGCTTCCACTCTCGGCCCGTATTCAATTTAAAGTCCTGATTTTGGTCATTAAGTCTCAAATGGGTCTTGCTCCGAAGTATCTGTGTGATCAGATACATCGCCCCCTTTCTGCCACTTCACTGCGTCCTCTTAGGTCCTCTGATCGGCTTGACCTCTTTGTCCCCCGAGTCAGGACTGCGTTGGCTCAATCCAGATCATTTGCCTGCATTGGTCCCTTCCTATGGAATGGGCTTCCCCCATCAGTTCGCTCTGCCATCCTCTCTGGTAGTGTGTCCTCGTCTTTCTCTCGTCTAAAAACTTGTCTTTTTTCTCGGAGTTAAACGCACTGGGAGCGCTTCTGAAAGGCTCTTGCTGCAAGAAGCGCTTTATAAATGGTCAGATAAGATAAGATAAGATAAGAATGGCATGACGGTTTGAGGTCACGTGATATTTACTTCTTTCGAAAATATTTGCGAGGATTATTCTCGCCTTTTTTCTTCTGATCCACACGAGAAAATCATAAAGATCGCGATCCAAAAATCTTACCATATTTTAAATTTCGCTGTTATAAAAACGATATATTAGACACGGCATAATTATGTTCACTAAACTCATGACGCCATTATTTTGAGCTCAAATCTTAACGTCACATCTCGCCAAACCGCGTAGCAAAAATGTTGTGGACGTAAATAATGCGAATATAACTGCAAATAATCGGAATACAAAAGCGTAGATTTAAAAAACTTTCTTTATCTAAGTGGCAAAGAACAATTTATGAAAAAAGCACGTTGCGCTGAATGGTAGTATCTTTTCATAAAAAGTCGTTTTTCTCAGTTACGTGTCGCGTGGACTTAACGGGTTTTGCTCTTCAATTATCGACCAGACCTGTACACCTAGCGGAGAGGTTCGTTACTTCTCCTTAACGCGGGGGTCGATGGAAGGCGGGGTCAGAATGGTGAAGTCGGAACGGGGTCAGGCGTGGCTGGGGACAAAACTTATATTTCCCGGGCAACGCCGGGTAATTCAGCTAGTGATATATATAGCTAGATCTGTAGGCCTATTAGATTTCAAAGGAACCGTAAACAGGTTTGTAAATTTCATAAGTATTTATCTCTGAGCCTGGAACTGCATGATCATTATTAACGGAATAAAGGCAGACATATGAAATGCTCTTATTCTGCGTCATTTTCGGCGTTACGTAACAATAATATTATCATGCAACGACCCCTAAGAGAAGTGGTGATAATCTATTGCCGTTTTGGCCAAGTTTCAGGTTGCCTTAGAATCAAGAACTCTCCCCTTAAGCTATTGCATGATGACACTCGTGCGGATGGTTATATTTATTAGACCTCAATGCTAATGATGACTAATTTTGATCAGCAGTTTCGTGGAGCCTAATTTCTCAATCCACATCTTATTCTTATTTTGGTCGATTGTAGATCCAGTTACACCAAATGGAATGACGATCAGTGGATCCAGCTGCATAGATTTCAGTTGCGCATGCGTTGGAAATCAACCAGCTACAATCACCTGCGTCGCTGATGCCTTTCCTGCACCGACTTATCAATGGCGGTACGATAGAAAAAATATTGGAAGTAGCCAGACCATTCAAGCGATGTACGATGGAATCTACGATTGCACAGCAGTCAACCGATATGGGGGAGGTGGATACGACGCATTTGTCTCAGTAAATGTTTCCAACTGTAGTAAGTATAATATTATAAGTGTCTCTACGAATTTTCTGCACCATTTCAGTCCGCGCCTTCTCAGCAGCCTAGTAATTACTGAAGCACACAGTCTAAAATTGCAATTAAAGCAACGATTTTAGTAAATATCTTTTCAAATTCCTAGATTCACTTTCAGTTACACTATTCAATCCAAGTGCAAGTAGCTCGTTAATTAAAATAGACGGGTTTTCTCTTAAGGCAAACAAGTTAATTAGGTTACTTGTTTCTGCAATTGGGTCAAATGTTGCTTTAGGACTTCATATTAATGTCGTGCTGCAGTAGGCTACAAACAAGACATTATAATCTGTTGTAGAGATGTGTATCAAATTCTTTAAAAATAATCTTGCACGCAGTAGGCCTATCTCCACGTGGTCAAAATATTTCTTCAAAACGTTCAATTTCACAATAATTATACAGCACTATATACTATACCGGGTACTATATATGTAGCATAGTCAACTGTGTATTATGTGTTAAACTGTTAAGTTATTTCATTTACATTATTTGTACCTCCTATTACGTGAATTTGACTTCCAGAGATTGAATTTGCTACACACCATTCTAAGCAAAGTGGTTTTCATCTATTGTATAAATTTATGTTCTAATTGGCCAGTGTTCTGTTTCAGGAACATTTCAAGACAAATGACTCATTTTAATTTTCAATTAAGCGAGTGCCAACAACACCTGCGTTTCAACAGCGTTTATTAGATTTATCTATCGAAAAAAACCAGATTCAATTAAAAGTAATTTTCCTGCGCGGTTTACGTGAACAGTTTTGAACGACAAACATTTCAACAGATGAAGACAACAGGTAAATAATTATTATCTCAAGCCGATTTGAATACGTAGGCTATCTTTGTAGAACTTTTTCCATTGATATTTTATTGTTGCTCATAGTCCACGACGACTTTGGTCAGTTTGCACTGTTAACTTTATAAAAAAAGACAATTATACACTTGATTATTTTTATTCTTTTCTGTTGTCAAATGTTCCTATAATTTAACGAATTTATTCGCTTGTGTAGACCTAATACTTGTTATCATGCAGAAACTTGAATACGAACTACGTAATTTGTGATCAACATATTCAACAGGAATAGTTACATGTAGGCTAGGCCTACATGCATATATCCAGTCTACCGTTTCTGCATCGAGTCCTGTGTCCTAACAGCCATTCATCAAGACAACAGTACTTTAAGAGGTTGAACTGAAGATTACACATCCATCTTAGATTTTTGAAAACAATCACAACCTGTTGGTACGTGTACAATGTTAATGGCTCAAATGCCGGTACTCGACCAAAATGCAGAGACACCTGTTTGATCATACGGACAACTTTATGATGCCATCAATAAGGCAGAAGAGGTTCTCGGCATGACAAGAGTAGACAATAAAGATGCCAGTTCATCCTGCATGAAGTCCTCTTCAAACATTAACTGAATACAACTGGCTGCGTGATACATAAACATTTGTCGATTATTTGTTATTTCGTCTATGAACTTGAACATCTAGTGAATACAGCCTTGAACGTCATCGTATAACTATTATAACAGGTCAGAGAAGTGATATCGACCGGAACGTTTTGGTTCAGTATTTTACTTGCATATTCTACTTGCTGATTTTGTCATGACTGGCGGTACTGTTTTGGGCCCTTGAGTGTTTAGGCTTAAATAGGATCTGAAAATAGGAATGAAATTAAATAAATGCGATTTTTCATATTAAAAGCCAATTTTTATTTTATCTCGAAACGGCACGATTAAAGTACAAATATATTATGAGGCAGAAGGATAAGCCAAAAAAGGTTCAGTATGTTTGTTTATAGGCCTACATGTGCACAACACATTTTAGCTGTAAACATGAACACTCTTTGGAGTTGTGGTTCTGAAATTTTTGGATTTTTCGGAGATAAAATAATGACAAGGACTAACTCGTTGAGGCCTGCAAAGAGCTCAGAAGTTGGTATTCTATCAATTAGTTACCTGTTCTGTTTTATCGTACTCATAACTTTATGACGCCATCAATCAAGCAAGAGGTTTCTCTGCGTGAGTAAAGCAAACAATAAGTATGTGACAAAGGCAAGTTTGACCTTGACGAAGCCCTCTTCAAAATGCTCCATGATCATTAATACCTCACCTGTCTGCATGGGAAATGAATTGTCGAGCATTTCTTATCGTATTGTAGCGGACTAGGGCTGGGCAAATGACCACCAGGAACCGAACCCCAAACCCTAGTCACCCAGGTGATGTCCGTCCGTGTAGTCCGGCGTCAACTGAAGATTGACGACTAGCCAGTCAGGCTTGAAACACATTTATTCGACAATGAAAGAAGAACTTTGCAAAGCAGTCCTCAGCCAACTTCTATAGCGCCAGTGTTCGGAGCAAGTTCGGAGCAAGTTCGGAGCAATGTTCGGAGCTATTCGTGTAGCGCCACTGTCCCAAAACCACTGCACCACTGTTCACAGCAATTGTCAATGCAGAACGCCGAATCGTCGTCGTGTAGATCACCGCTGCCTCGCCAGCGCGCGTCGAAAGTCTGTGAAGCGGGTCAGGTTTCGAACCCGAGTCGGCGTCGTCGAAGGCAGGAACTGAACCACTGCGCTCACCCGGTCAGCAGCGTTGGCAGGTCCGGCGTTGAATCCCGTTCGTCCGCAGGCGTCGGATTCCAGAAGAGCACGACCGTGGGTCAGGATTTGAACCCCCAGTCGCCAGCGTTGCACAGCAAAGGCCTCCAAACCTTTCGTCGTCGTCAGCGTCGGACTCCCAATCGAACACGTCAGCAGCACCGGTGTCGAATCCCAATCGTCGGCGTTGCACAGCGGAGATCACCAGACCTTCCGTCACGGGTCAGGCTTCGAACCCGGGCGTCGCGGTTGCACAGCAAAGGCCTCCAAACCTTTCGTCGTCGTCAGGCGCTGAATTTCGGCAGCGTCGTCGAATCGTCTTCGCGCTCTCCAAAGCGTTTTCCTTCGGACGATTTCCTGCTGACTGCACCGCGACTCGATCCCGCAACAGCCGACCGACACGTCTTTCCACTGTTCCTCGGCGACTCGAAGACGATGAAGACCGCTTCTTTCGCTGACTCGCTGACTGTACGTAACTGTTCGATGACTGTTTCCCTCGATGACTGTTTGGCTCTGTAACCTCTGTTGACTGTTCGATCGCTGACTGCACGTTCGATGACTCTCTCTTCGCTCGACTGTCGCACTCGATGACTTGATCGCTGACTGGCGTGCCCACGTGCGCACTCGTATATGTATATCACGAGGCCACACCCACCAATTCGTGTAGACGCCGATTCAGGTATACGCTAGTTGAGGTAGACGCTAGTTGAGGTAGACGCTAGGCCACGCCCACCAATTGAGGTAGACGCCAATTGAGGTAGACGCCTGTCGAGGTAGACGCTAGGCCACGCCCACCAATTGAGGTAGACGCCAATTGAGGTAGACGCTAGGCCACGCCCACCAATTCGGGTAGACGCCGATTCAGGTAGACGCCAATTGAGGTAGACGCCAATACTTAGGCGGACACGAGGACAGACACTCAATAAAAAAATACACTCCATGAACTCGATTTCGAACAGTATGTCTAAACTGAGGCATAGTTCAACTGAATACGACCTTGGCCTACCTTTGTTTTATCAATACAGTAATAATAACAGAATATGAGTCGTAAATTGTGAACTCACTTGCATCACCTAGGCTAACCACCTCTTACTTCATGCCGGAAAATAGGCCTACATCGCAAATGCATGGCGCTATATATGTGTGTACATATTCATGATACACGATCGAGGGATTGGTGAAACTGATAAAATAATGTCTGAGTATTTAGTTACAGAAACGTTTAGCGTCGCAGCCATCAACAACGGTATCGATGGTAGCCTATCACCATCAGCCACTGCAAGTGAGTGGAAGAAAACAAGTAAGTGAAAATGAATACATTATTAAGAAACCGACCAAAAAGCTGATGTAGACAGGCCTCTATAGTTGTAAACGATAGCAGGATATAGACCTTTTCAAACATACAATTTTAACCCGCAGAACATTAGCCTATAGAGTAGGCTATAGACTCGCAGAAGGGGACCCAGTTAGCGAAGGTGATTTTTACATAGCTTGAACGAACAGCATTTCTACACTTTCTAGCATTAATAGACAACGTAGCTGCAAGCCTGCTACCGACATGAGACAAGCGCTAATCTCTTTAGGCCTAAGGGCCTGCATTCACAGACAAATTGTGCCATTAGGCCCATTACAATGATATTTTTTGCTAGGTAGCCTATTGGCAGCCATGACAAGATATCAGATAAGTGCTTCTTTATTAACGACATAATTATGGTGTAAAATCCACTAAGACTTAGTTTTTATTGCATAGGCCTGTTTGTTTATTGCATGCAACATTTTAATTAAGAAGTAGGGAAGATAGGTACCGAAATAACCACATTTCAGGTGTTTTGGGAAAAATGATATAACTCCATTGTGTTAATTTGCAAACTAGAATTCAAGGTAGGGAACTAATAAAATATTTGTTTATCAACCATATACACAATAGAAAGCATTTATAACATTCACACAAAACCTAAAAAAATGAAAATTTTGTGTGCACCTCTATATTTTTTTTATGGTTATTTCAGTACCTCATTGGGTACTGAAATAACCAGGGTTGTACTGAAATAACCATTGGTTATTTTGGTACATCCAAGTTACAAAATCCACTCTGCAATGGTTTCAATTATCTAAAACAGAACAAAAATACTAAAATAAAGATGCATAACAATGTTTCATATCAGATATAACCAAAATACCAAAATACTTGAGTAGTTCAAATGTTTTATAGTTAGGTCAGTCATTTATGGGTCTATCGATGCATCGTCTAAATCATCACAGCATCTTAAGGCTGTTGATCCATGATATATCTTAATGTTGAACAGTTGAAGGCTGCTGAATGTGCTGATGCATGATAGCTGTGGATGTTGAAGGCTGATGATCCATTATATCCAATTATGTTAAAGGCTGTTGATCCATGATAGCCGTGGATGATGAAGGCTGTTGATCGATGATATCCATTGATGTTGAAGCCTGTTAGTGCATGATAGCTGTGGATGATGAAGACTTTTGATGGATGATATCCGTTGATGTTGAAAGCTGTTAGTGCATGATAGCTGTGGATGATGAAGACTTTTGATCGATGATATCCGTTGATGTTGAAGCCTGTTAGTGCATGATAGCTGTGGACGATGAAGACTTTTGATCGATGATATCCATTGATGTTGAAGCCTGTTAGTGCATGATAGCTGAGGATGATGAAGACTTTTGATTGATGATATCTGTTGATGTTGAAGCCTGTTAGTGCATGATAGCTGTGAATGATGAAGACTTTTGATCGATGATATCCTTTGACGTTGAAGCCTGTTAGTGCATGATAGCTGTGGATGATGAAGACTTTTGATCGATGATATCCTTTGACGTTGAAGCCTGTTAGTGCATGATAGCTGTGGATGATGACTTTTGATCGATGATATCCGTTGATGTTGAAACCTGTTAGTCCATGATAGCTGTGGATGATGAAGACTTTTGATCGATGATATCCGTTGATGTTGAAGCCTGTTAGTGCATGATAGCTGTGGATGATGAAGACTTTTGATCGATGATATCCGTTGATGTTGAAAGCTGTTAGTGCATGATAGCTGTGGATGATGAAGACTTTTGATCGATGATATCCATTGATGTTGAAGCCTGTTAGTGCATGATAGCTGTGGATGATGAAGATTTTTGATCGATGATATCCGTTGATGTTGAAGCCAGTTAGTGCATGATAGCTGAGGATGATGAAGGCAGCTGATTATTTGTTATCATTAGCAAGAAAACTTTTATTTGGTCCATATTTAATAGATATATAATTATGTACTTGGATAATGAACATACTCACTTACTTACTTTTATAACTACATAAAGATATTACAATGCAAACATATATTTACAGGAGTTAAAGTCTTAAGTTTAAGTCGAACTGCAATAAGTAACAGTCAGAGGTGTACTGAAATAACCGGTTATTTCGGTACCACAAAACCTGGTTATTTCAGTACGACAAGCGCCTGTTCAAATAAAATGTCAAAACGCGAAACCATGCGCGAAATTGGGATACTTTTAGCATATATATCATTAGATAGACCATTAATGGTTGCAAATACAAATTTGCAACAACATTCCCCTAAAATATAACCGGCAAACTTGACAAATTCCAACAGCCTAAAAATTACATTTGGCAGCGGAAAAATATAAAGTGCTATAAAAAATTTCTTCAACCATGTTTCGATGTCCACATTGGTTGTAACTAAAGTATGTCAACAAAGAACACGCATCAAGATTAGCAGAGCCGAATACGAAAGCGCATAGAGACATAAATTCGTTGGTTATTTCAGTACCTGGTTATTTCGGTACATATCTCCCCTAATGCAATTGTTAAACAATTTTTTAAAGTCTTAGGATCAGGAAACATTCTTAGCCTGTTACAATGGCAATGCACAACGGCAGCAAATGGCTATCGCTGTCAAAAGTTTCATGATTATAGGATGAGCGTTACTTGTTCTGTAACTAAAATACTAATCGCCGCTGAAGTTACAATGGAGAAAATGGCTTCGAGGCTATTATTTTTTCGGATAAAAAAATTGATAGCATAACACGAAGTGGGATGACGGATGAAAATCTTCAGACCAAAACAAGAAGCGGGATGATTTTTCTGATTTTTTAGTGCAACAAATGCGATGATTGATGCAAATCTAGTGTCCGGGAAGTAATCTGAAACCGGTTTCACGTTAACAGGGGGTAATGTTTAGTAGGGGGTAATTTTAAACCTTTACACCGGGTATGTCCTCCATGATCTTTTCCCGCCAGAATGAGTAACTGGATAATCCTCTGGGTCTCGCTCACAGAGTCTAGAGAAACGACGCTGTGATTCGTTCTCTGGAAAGGGATATAGCACCAGAATGCTATATGGATGACTCGTCGTTTGACGCTAAGATTTTCGTGATTTTATTCAACTTGTGATTTCATTTGGAGGCTACATTGTATTGTCAATTACTACTTATGTATTATGCCGTTGTGCATTTGCAAGTGACGATGAAGATACTTATTTACTTACACACATTCATACTTACCTCCCTACTTACTTATTAATAAGCTCCATACTTGCAACAAGACCACTTTCCGTAGACCTGACCTGATCTATAATAGGCCTACCAGTTATTGAGAATTCGAAGAGGCCTATTAAGCCTATGCGTTAGGCATTCATGAAAATATGCCAACCTAACGCAAAGACGACTTCAAACTAATTAAATAATTTTCAGTAATTTTTAGCATGGTTTAATAATCGCTAGGGGACAGCAGAATCTCAGATCTGACTTTTGCTCCCGTAGGTTCTTTCTCGTAGAAGCCATTTTAGATTCCAAACAAAGGAACTTTGTGAATTGTTGATTCTGGCGTCAGTTTCATTCGAATCACTCGAATAAGAGATTGCTACTATTGTCAAAGTGAGTTGTGGTTACTATATCCCGTAGTTTAGGTTGCTATATTAGGTATCGTTCTATAATGACTCGGTAGCAAGTACCGTTTTCTTATAAATTCGATGAAAAATATTTCCTCACGAAATAGAACCGGTGTAAAGGTTTCAAATTACCCCCTCCTAAACATTACCCCCCGGTAACTTGAAACCGGTTTCAGATTACCCCCCGGAAACTAGATTTGCATCAATCATCGCATTTATTGTACTAAAAAAAATCAGAAAAATCATCCCGCTTCTTGCTTTTGTCTGAAGATTTTCACCCCTCATCCCACTTCGTGGTTTGCTATCAATATTTTGATCCGAAAAAAATAATAGCCTCGAAGCCATTTTCTCCATGTAAACTTCAGCGGCGAATAGTATTTTAGTTACAGATGAAAATATTGATAACAAACCACGAAGTGGGATCACGGGTGAAAATCTTCAGGCCAAAACAAGAAGCGGGATGAATTTTTAAAATATTTTTAGCGCAATAAATGCGATGATTGATGCAATTTACAGTTTGCAGGGGGGGGTAATGTTTAGGAGGGGGTAATCTGAAACCTTTACACCGGTGTAAAGGTTTCAAATTACCCCCTCCTAAACATTACCCCCCGGTAACTTGAAACCGGTTTCAGATTACCCCCCGGAAACTAGGGTAAAAGTGTATTTTAGCGTATTTTATTCAAGACAGGTTAGCTCAAAATAAATAGCGTATTTTATTATTTGGATGCGCTTTCGAACTTCCGCAGGTATATTTTCATCAATCCGACTTCTACCTTGGAATATATCATTCGTTAATCCAGCTTCTGTTGCAGCAAAAATTATTTTTTCATCAATCCAAATTCTATTTAAATAACAAGTATTTCCCATCAATCAAGCTCTCATTTAATTAAGTATCGTTTCAGCAACCTGCTTCTATTGAAGGGAAATAATTTTCATCAATCCAACTTCTATTTCTCAAGCAATCTTTTCATCAATTCTGTTTCCATTTCTCGAGCGTTATTTTTGTCCATCCAGCTGCTACGTCAGCCATTAAATACCTTAATCCACATTCCATTTCTCAAGTGTTTTTTCATCAATTCAGCTTCTATTTCATCCATAAGTTTTCATCAATCCAGCTTCCAATATCATTCAATTTTGTCTGTTTGTCGCGTTATAACGATTTCATCAACGAAATGTGTAAATACATACGCCAAATAATAAAATACGCTAAAATACACCATATCAATTTCGAAATAATAAAATACGCTAAAATACACTTTTACCGAAACTAGATTTGCATCTATCATCGTATTTATTGCACTACAAAAATCAGAAAAATCATCCCGCTTCTTGTTTTGGTCTGAAGATTTTCATCCGTCATCCCACTTCGTGGTTTGTTATCAATATTTTGATCCGAAAAAAATTATAGCCTCGAAGCCACTTTCTCCATGTAACCTTCAGCGGCGAATAGTATTTTAGTTACAGATGAAAATACTGATAACAAACCACGAAGTGGGATGACGGATGAAAATCTTCAGACCAAGACAAGAAACGGGATGAATTTTTTGATATTTTTAGTGCAATAAAGGCGATGATTGATGCAATATACAGTTTGCAGGGGGGTAATGTTTAGGAGGGGGTAATCTGAAACCTTTACACCGGGATTTTGCGCGTGAGGGTCGGTTATGGCTCAGGTTAGGCGTCGTGAGGGTCGGTTAGGGTTAGTTTTAGGGTTAGTGCAGTCATTCTGCTGAAATTGAAGCTGGATTGAGGAACAATAATTTTCAATGAAAAATGGCTGAAAAATATTTGCTGACGAAATAGAAGCCGGATTTATCGAACAAATTCTTGCCTAAAGAGAAGCTGGATTGGTAATCCTGCAGTTCAGGTGCTTTTATTATTTTGCACTGTTATACGGGATAGTTATCAGCAATAGTTTGAAGGAAGACATTGAAAATGTTTTGCCCTTTGAACCTATTCCTGTACACGAACTCATGTAGATAAGATGGAAACAGAGCCCTGGATGTGCCAAATTGACGTCGCAATTTCCTCTTGGCTCTCATCCAAAGATTTTCCACGTTCTGAGTATGCGTTTCCTCATTGAATGGATCGACAGAGTTCCTCTGGTGTACCACAACCGAATGCATGTATATCCCATGTTGTATTGAATCAATGCGACCATAAGCAGCCCACCCGTCTGAGACGATATGCGAGCCAGGTAAGATTAGCCGTTCAATATGAGCTTCAAGGGTAGCGGCCGTTCGGTTCGGTACTTCAACCAGGAAACATTTACCAGACTGTCTTTCAACGCCCCCAAAAACCCAATGACCCTCGCGCCATTGTCCCCGATGATACTTTCTGTGAAAGTACTTGCTTTCATCTATTTCCACGACAATAGGCTAGTGTTGAAGAAAGCAATGCAAAATAATAAAAGCACCTAAACTGTAGGATTACCGCTGGATCGATTAAAAGGATTCTCGGCAAACTAGAAGTTGGATTTATTAAAGATAACAACGCTGCAAAGTTATCTACCGAGTCATTATAGAACTATTACCGAGTCATTATAGAACGCTACCCTATATTATTAAGAAGCACCCAAAATTGTGTATATAGTGCCCTATATTCACGGGTTTCACGACAGGGGTTGCCTTAGATGTTTCTTGAGGTTCCACGACAACTGGTTCACCGACAACTGGTTCACGGACAATTCGTTCACCGATAACTGGTTCACGACAATTGTTGCACGACAATATTATTGGAGTTGCATTGATGAAAATATTCTTGTTTAAATTGGAGCTGGATTCGTGAATATGTTCTTGCTTAAACTGGAGCTGTATTGATGAAAATGTTCTTACTTAAATTGGAACTGGATTGATGAAAAAAACGCTTGTGAAATGGAAGCCGGATAATGGTATTTTTATATTTGAAATAGAAGCTGTTTGATACATGGAAGCTGGATTGATAATTTTCATTCATGTATTTCAACATGCATCCAGCTTCCATTTCTCAAGCGCTGTATCATTAATCAGGCGTCCAGTTCTCAAGCGTTATTTTGTCAATCCAGCTTCTATTCCACCTATAAGAAACCTTCAGCCAGCTTCCATTTGCCAGTGAGCCAATAATATTTAGCAACCTCAGCAACCTAGGAAAATGGGCAAATAATTTAGCAACCTAAACTATGGTTTAACCCATATCAATATTTCGCATATTAAGAAATATTGGTAATCTATTATATAAGCAGAATAAGTTATTCGCCATAGCACGGGATTTAGCGTTGATAGATACAAGTTGGATTGACGGATAGAATTCTTGCTGAACAGAAGTGGGATTGGCGAAAATAATATTGCTTATATAGCAATATTGCTAGTGGGATTTATGAAAACATTATTGTTGAGATTGGAGCTGGGTTAAAGCGTAGTTTAGGTTGCTAAAATATATTGTCAGCTTGAAGAAGATAGGAGTTTCAACGTTCATGCGTTTGATTTGATGTTGAGATTGCTAATTTAGGTTTGATTTTAAAGTAATAATAATAATAATATTCTCTTTATTAAGAATCCGGTTGAAACACCGCAGCCGGTTACAATTGTACAATTAGCCTATGCAGATTAAACAATTCACAAGAACGGAGATAACAGAATACACAAATCTTAACTATACAAACTGAGCAGACCGCCTGCAATATATGGCGCCAATGGCAGCCTACAAAGCAAATCCGCCCAACGGGGGCTCGAACTCACTACCTCTCGCACTCTTGGCCAGCGTGTTAACCACTACTCTACCGGGCCCCCCAAAGTATGGTGTACTTTGAAAATAAACGAGGAAAGAAATGTTGTGTTCTCCCTGTTTGTTGTAAAAGTTAGAAGATATCAAATAAAGAAGTTAATCGAGTGAACATTAACCTGATGTTCATGTTCCACTAAGAAGAGTTGCAAAGTAGAAGATACTTTGTTCTGAAATGAAAAAAGCTTCCCATAACAATATCAGGTTACGTTATGACGTACATCTCAACCCATGGAGGCCAATATTAGACAAGTTACCATCAGAAGAGCTTGCTCTATACTGTGGAACTCTATTAACTTAGCCATCCATTCTATAGACTCTCTCATCTTCTTTAAGTTGGCCTTCAGAGAACATAATAATAAAGCCTATTAGCTGTAAGCTATGACTACAACTTATTGATTAAATAAAAATATTAAAATATTGATAGTCAAATATGCTCCACCCTAAGCGTCCAATGCCATAGCTCTGCTCTTCTAACCAGGCTGAGCTTCTTGTTCCCCGGCCGCATACTTATATTTATATTACACAGTGCCTTTCTCTTGCTGGCCCTGTGATATGGAATGGTCTTCCTTGAGACCACATTCTATTCTATTCTCAAGACTGTTCTCTTTAACCGGAGTTGGGTCGGGAGTGCTTCTGAGTAGCTACTCATGAAGAGGCGCTATATAAATCTCGTAAATGAATGAATGAGTATAAGCTATGGTGTAAATAATTGTTTAACTTGTGCTGCTTCACTCAGTCTTGCCATTGTGACGATGATTAGACAAACATTTGAGCTTCTAATCCTTATGAGTCAACCTACATTATCCTTTGCATTGTCAAGCCTACATGATGTTGTGTGGTAATGTTTACTATTTGTTACATATTTAGTCAAATTAATAACTGTGCATTGTGAAAGGTATTCTCTTCTTCATTGATTAAAAATAAATTTTATTTGATTTGATTTGATTAGATATCAGTTGCAAGTGGCAACTCATCATTATAAAAGACTAGAAGGTGAATTTTATAAAGACAGTTGGAGGTAGTTGCAACTTCACAACACACTCAATGACTCATTCTGGACAATGATCCTGATGCTACAGGTGCAATTTATGTAGTAGAGCTTTCTTTGAAAACAGAACTACAATGAAAATCCATGAAAGAATACAAACTGGAGAAAAAAAACACGAGTGCAATTTATGTGGAAAAGCCTTTACAAGCAGTACTTATCTCAAAGAGCACATCAGAATACATACTGGAGAAAAACGTTACAATTGCAATTTATGTGGTAAAGCATTTACACATGGAAGTGGTTTGTATAGCCACAGAAAAACCCACACTGGAGAGAAGCGACATGCTTGCAATACATGTCACAAAGCATTTGCTCATAAAGGAAATCTTGATATACATATGAAAATTCACACCAAAGAGCGGCCATACATTTGCAGTATATGTGACAAAGCATTTTCGCAAAGACGATATTTATATGGTCACAGGAGGACTCACACTGGAGAAAAACCATACTCTTGCAATTTGTGCCACAAAGTCTTTGTTCGTAGGGAGAATCTAAAAAGACACTCGACTATACACACTGGAGAAAAAGCTTACAAATGCGATATGTGTAGCAAAGCATATGCCGATTACAGTGGCCTGCAATACCATAAAAGAACCCACAGTGGAGAAAAACCTTACAAATGTAATATGTGTGATAAATCGTTTGCATGGGGAAGTAGTCTTCAAACCCATAGAAGAACCCACACTGGCGAAAAACCTTACAAATGTAATTTTTGCAACAAATCATTTGCACAAGTGTGTAATCTGCAAGTCCATAGAAGAACCCACACTGGCGAAAAACCTTATAAATGCAGTACTTGCAACAAAGCATTTGCGGATGGTGGCAGCCTGCAAATCCATAAAATTATCCACAGTGGAGATAAACCATTCAAGTGCCACTTATGCAAATTTTCATTCAGAAAACCTTGTGAACTGGATGTTCACGCAAGATGTCACACTGGAGAAAAGCCATACATTTGCAACATATGTCACAAAGCATTTTCATCTGGTAGCAGTCTGAAAGCCCATATGAGGACTCATTCAGGAGAGAAACTCTATATTTGCACTATTTGTGACAGAGCATTTTCTCAAAAAACTCACTTAAATGACCACAGAAAATTGCACACTGGAGAGAGACCATACCTTTGTAATTTATGTCACAGAACCTTTTCTGTTAAGTGTGCTCTGGATATTCACACTAGAACACACACTGGAATAAAGCCATACAAGTGCAAATTATGTCAAAGATCGTTTGCACAAAGTAGTCTTCTCAGAAAGCACATGAACACTCACAGCAGAGGATTTGCAAGAAAGGGTGAGATTTTTTATGAAAGTATTTGTCAAGGCACCCAAATAAAAATTCGCGAGGAAGAAACATTATTCGTGGAGGAATTACGTCAAAGCACGTTGTTGGACAAGACCAAGAGATACGATGATGATATTTCAGAGTTGTTAACAATGGAATCGAATCAAGTAGTTTCTTCGTGCCAGAGCAGGAAACGCAGCCCAGATGAATATAGAATAGTTGCTGCTGATGTAAAATATTTCATTTCCAGAACTCACGGATGTGGAGTGTGTGATGAAATGTTTGATATTCAAGAGGAATTAATGGAACATTGTCTAGAACGCCATTCTGAAAATCCGTCTAAAAACAGTTTTGGAGAATTCTTTGAATTGCGACTTTTAAACTACTTTCCTTAAGCACAGACAATGGTATATACTACTATATACAGGACTCCTAATTTCAGTGATCCGACTTAGACTGTGAAATTTTTTGGAAGTACGTCATTGAATGAAACTATTTAAATATGCCATAATCAGTTCCGAAAGAATTTGATGTTTGACAACAATTGCAGATAACTGGATTATAGGGAAACCAATCCTGCAATATAGTAATATGGCACTATCGGAAAAAGGATATTCGAGAAGAACAAATTGAAAACAATAAGAGTGGAAGAAGACTTTTTCTAAGCTTTTTTAACAAAATTATGACGACTAAAATCGGGTCAGCTGTTAAAGCGGTGACCGGACAAAATGGTAGCGGACAAAATGGTATGGATGAAATGAAAGCTGGATTAGTGAATTTTTATATATGAAATAGAAGCTGGATTAACGAAAAGACGCATATGAAATGGAAGATGAAAGCGCTGCTTGGATATTTTTATATATGAAATGGAAGCTGGATTGATGAAAATAACGCTTTAGATATAGAAGCTGTATCAGGGTATTTTCATAGTTGAAATAGAAGCTGGATTAATGAAAGATGCATTACAAATGGAGGTTGATTTAAGGAATCTTATGGTTGAAATTGAAGCTGGATACCTCATGAAACACATGAATGAAAGACATCAATTCAGCTTACATTTCTCAAGAATTTTTTTTCGCCAACCCAACCTTTTCTCAAGCTTTTTTCTTCACTAGAGCTCTACTTTAGCTACCAAAAAAGCCACCCACCCTCTATTTCAGCAATAAAATACCCTCATCCAGCTTCAGAAATACCGTTTTGTCCATACCATTTTGTCCGCACCATTTTGTCCGCTACCATTTTGTCCTAGAACCGTTAAAGCGGTTAAAGGAGACACTTTGTGAGGGTTAATCTGTACAGCATCTCTCGAACATGTCCGATTGATTCCGTCAAACCCTGCCATGAGTATGATGGACATTGGACATGCTCCCAAGTTCCATCCAGAATTCCAGATTCGCTGGATGCCAACGAGAAAGCAGGAGCAATTATCCCGGCGATTTACCAAGAGGCTGTCAAGGAATGAGACGATAGTACATGGAGCACTCAACGAACTTGAGCTGTAGCACCTTACCTGATCTATATGAACCCCACGCTCTCAGCAGCACTCCAAGCTCAAGTACCGCAAAAGAAACAACCATGAACAAGATTTCGGCCGCTGGCGTGGTCGTATCCAGATTGCCCATCAGTTACCGAGTAACTAAGACCTAGCCATGATTTTTTGTGATGAAGCAAACGGAGCTGAAGCCAAGAGGGATCTACGTGCCACAAGAATTCACTGCAATTACACTCTGCGATGAAAGGTGTGAGCCAGACCAGGGACCCCTGGAAAGTCTAAATATTATTATCGGTCAACGGATATAATCAATGTCGACAGTGTCTATGATCACAGAAGTGTCACTATTGATGATGGAAGTTATGGCGCAGGCAGGACCAAGGCAGTAAAGTCTACATAAATGACAAGATGAAATTCACGGCCACCATGGATTGTCTGCTTAATCGACCGTCAAGTATAGGCATCCAGATCGGTGGCCCGTCAAAAGAGAGACCGACAAAAGAGCGCTGACACAATCATGCGAGCGAACGACAGTTGAATTTCTTACATGCACTGAGAAAATATTCTGTCAAGATTGTTTATAATAATATAATAGCTCGTAAGATGTCTATGAATAATTATTATTGCCAGCAGCAAATACTAATCTGCAAAATAATAAATTGGAGTTGGAACCATTTTTTAGGTTGATAAATCTGTTCTTCGATAACAAAGTACATGTAGGGCTAATAAAGGTTGAGAAATTATGTGAATATTATCTGTAGTATGCATAGCTCTACTGTGGTTTCTATCAAATTGATGAAAATAATTCCTTGTTCAAATAGAACTTAGATCGATGAAAGTAATTCTTTGCTCAAATAGAATTTGGATAGATGCATAGGCAGAGACTTAGGCCTACTCCAAACTTTGGGAGACGGAGAAGCGGCCGAAAAAAATCGCCGAGGTTTACTATCAAAACTGTGCACGATCATAACGGCGCATCTGTTGAACTTTGATATTCACAGGTGAATGAGCTATTTCATAAACCCAGCTCCCATTGGAGTAACAATGATTTTTTCATCATCCCAAATCCTATTTAAAATACAATTACTTGTCTCAATATAACTTATTTTATCAAGAATTTTTCAACAATCCCATTTCTATTTAAGGAAATTTTTTTTCATCCATCCAACCTTTATTTAAATAAATAATTTGTCTCAATCCAGCTCCTATTCAATAAGAATCTTTTCATCAAAACCACTTCTATTCAAGGAATATTCATTTTCATCAATCGAACTTCTTTTTAATCAAGAAGTTTTTATCATTCCAACTTCCAATTATTGATGAATTTTTCTAGTCAAACCCTTTTCGAACACAAAATCTATAACGTCGATTAGTGAGATGTCGAAGCCGTCTATTGTGCGTTACGGCGAAAATATGCAAACCTAACGCATGATAAACCGTTTCGCATTGGGATTTAATTCAAAAGAGGACTTAAAGCCCTAGGTTTTAGGTTTGGCGGTTTCCCTCGTAGAATGAAGTGACCAACGACTGTAGGCGGTTCAAGTAAGCATCTGTCGGCCAATGGGCGTTGATTTCATTTTGGTTTACACATCTTACAAGCATAGGCTGCTGAATTTAATTATATGCATAGCCTAGGCAACATCGTCCGCTTTGTGGAATGGAGGCGAGGCGCAGGGACGGTCGGTCGATCGGTGGTAGCCCCCACCCTAGGCCCTTCACCCTCCCTCTGGCCTACCCCGATCAATTGACCACTTGTATATATAACCGAGCTTTGGGTCGTAAACCTGTATATAAATGCCAGCTGTTGATGCTGTCACCGTTGCCTTATTATACCCGGAACACTAAAGACAATAGACTGCGATGAAGGCTCCCCAGGGCACTAAATCGGCTCTCAGCTGACACTTCATGCTGTAACAGACGTTCGTCTCCCTATTCAGTCACCTTGTAGTCTGTAGGATTGTTTATATTTGGTCCCTCAGCTGCCAAGTGTAAGCTGTATTTCATATTCTAAGAATTTGCACCAGTAATATATCAGATGCTAATATACAGCCTAAGGAAGAGAGACTAGGTCACATGCCAAATTATGCTAATGAACTTAGGAAATGAACTTAGGAAATGTCCTTTCACAATTGAGTCTTGGTTTGCAGTACTCATTCTAGTTTGAATTTCGCTGCAGCAGAGTTGAGCTTCGTAATTTCTTCACTTCATAGCCATTTTAAATCGCATAGTCGATACAGCTTATATCTCGTGTCTGTATATTATATTATTATCTTATTTCAGTAGTGGACCTTATAGTAGTAGTATAACATTGTATTTCGTTAGTGGACATATATTAGTATCATTATATCGAACTATTTCCAAAGATGGATGGAGACTACGCTGTACCAACGACACCGACTTCAGGTGTTGCAGTTGGCAACATGCGAACATTTAAAAAACGGTTGTCTGATGGATCTACCAAGAGTTATAGCTACCCTTACGTTTCTGTAAGGAAACATTTTGAATTAACTTTTACAACCGACAGTGATAAACTTAAATTTGAGCAAAAATGTGAGGACATTCGCTTGGCGTTGGGAGTAAAAAGTTTGAGAGAAGTTCTGGTGAAAGTCATAATGGATGTTGACACCAATAAGCTCTCTTCTGCAACTCAACATCCGCAGCAGACACTCACGATGTCTTCAGTCACGGAAGAAGTAAGTGAATCAACTTCACTGACTGATCCAGCATCTGTCACAGCAGCAATATCAGCAGCTCCAGCAACAGCTTTGGAGACTGCACATGAGAATTTTGTTGGGCAGTGCTCCAGCATTGCCCAGTTGATCGACACAATCTCACAACATTCATCCACATGTGTGACGCCGTATTCAGTGAAGTCATGGACACACAGTGGTCATGTGCTGTCGGTGGATATGGAGTGTGCGAAAAAACACTCCCTTCAGTGGAGTTCCTCATCCACAATAGACAGCGAGCGGAAGGAATTTGAAGTCAACCACCGAGTGATGTTGAGCTACCTGGCCTCTGGTATGACACCCATACAGTACGAGCGCTTTAGCGACTTCAGTCGGTTTGGACTATTGTCAGACCTTTTTCCGCAGGAGGAATATGGTTACATTTAGTGCCATTTCTGAGAACCTGCGAAAGCAATCTATATTTGGCGCTAGAGCGCAGGAGTCTTCACTGTCGCCTGATGGAGCTATCTCTATAATGACTGACGCACGACATCATTGTAGACGAAATAGTTATCACACCGACCATGTTGCTATCGGGTTGAAAACTCACAAAGTCGTTGATATTCAACACATTAACGGGAATGATGATAACTGTTCACAGCGTCACGAGGCAGTGGGATTCGACAGGATGTACGAGAGCCTGGATCTCAGCAACATTAAAGTTGCCCATCATGTGCATGATCGAAACATGACAATCAACAAGCGCCTACGTGAGAGGAAGCAAGCCAGGAATTCCAATGACCGCTGGCACTGCACCCGTCCTATAACAGCCGGGGTGAAAAAAATTGGGCAAGGAGCACAAAAAAACATTGGAAAAACATGGCATCCCGAGCTTTCTGACAAGGGTGCTGCCATTCGAAACCACGTCTATTGGTGTATGGACAATTGCAATGGAGATGCCCAAACCCTGCGTAAGCTCATAGAATCATGCATCCCTCATTTTCAGAACAACCACAGCAAGTGCCATGAAACTTCCCACTGCAAAGAGCCGGGGCATATGATTGAAGTTCGAATTGTTTCAAATGAGGCTGCAATTACAATGCTCCAGGACTTTCTTCGGTCGTTGGTAGTGTACAAGCACGCTGAAGATTATGTCAAAGGCCACGACACATTTTATGTGGAAAGTTTTAATAACGTTTGTCTGATCTATCTGGATAAACGGATACACTACGGGAATTTAATGTACGAGCTGCGGAGCAATCTGGCTGTCTTGGACTGGAACGAACACGTCGACAGACCATACACGTCTATATGCACGACTGTTCGTTCGAAAAACCCACGTCGCCAAATCGGGAAAAAAGTGTATCGGCGCAAGACCTACGTATTTGTTGAGAACATTTGGAATTTGTACATTACCGTGTGGTCAGCATCTAAAGCAATATCGGAGTCTGTGACAGAAACTTCTGCAGATAAGGAGACCTGCCAGAGTGAAATCTCTTCGGACGAATCCGATGACGACCAATTAGGAGACAGTGAGAGCTTTTCAAATGAAAGCAATGCACCCTACACAGTAGAATAACCGTAAGAGCTGTGACAATATTGTATGATACACTAAAATCAAACATATCAGTGCTACATAACCATCAACCGTCATTACACATAACCACCTTAGCATTCTGCTGTCTACTCTGCTTGACCTCCCCGGATTTTGGCCTGGCATAGGACAGAGAGATGTGTGGCAGAGCTGATGTGTGGCAGAGCTGACTGCTATCACACGCGTCCACAGGTGGCGGATAGTGGAACGACCTCTAGAAATAGAGGTCAGCTGCGAAATAAGCAGGGTTATATCTGACGAATAAGCAGTCGCGGACCAACAGCGGCAAGGCTAGTAGGGCACACTGTAGAAAAAGAGTGGCATTTTGCTTGACAACTAAAAGCTGCAAATATCCAATAACAGCCTTGTGACATGGGAGCACATGACTCAATTTAAATAAGCCTGATGACCCTCTGCCTAGCGGGCATGTGTTCATCACCAAGACTAGGTCCACAGCGGAAAACTGTGGTTGATGCCACGAAGGGCATCCGATCTGTAACAAGATGCTCCAATCTGTATAAAAATGAATCTGTGGCTTACCCCCCCTCAACGAGGTCCTAATCCAAGCAAGAAAAAAAGAAGATTGAACGGACAAGGGACTGTGGCCATTGCAAAATTGATTTGACATAGCACTTATGAAAAACCTAGTCTCCGTAACGTGGTTTTCGTGTGGCGCCGAGCAATTGAGGGCAATTCAGGTTTAAATCCACCTCTGAGTAGGAATCTTGAAGAGGCGCTATATAAATTTAAAATGGGGGAATGTTATGTTACATTGAATCATAGCTATGACAGGTGTACATATAAGCAGCTCACAATCGATAAAATTCTGCTTTATGTCAGAAAGTAAGTGTACAATAAAAATCTCTCTGTCTAAACAAAGTCCGGCGAATTATCCAAAGTATCAATGTTACTCCCACTTGTGGCCCATGTAAGGCGTGCCTGTTGGATTCGGATACAACGATCTCACTTTTCGCACTACGCAATCTGGCATTATTTCCCGCATATGAAGTACACCGTTCGATTCCGTTAGTTTCTTGGCCAGATACAGGGCCGTTTTAAGGAGTTTTGTGGCCCTAGGCAAAGCCATAATCTTAAACGTAACCATGGTCCTAATCTACGGGGTGGGCCAATAAATGATCCCCTGCGGTTTTTGTGTGGAATATCTTGGCCAAAAATAATAATTCAAATCAAGTCTTACGGGTTTAAAGGTAATTCATATCTGCGTACAGTAGCCAAATTTCATCGAAGTATTTGAAGCAGAACAAAAGTTATATCACGTTTAGTGAACCCGCTCACTGTTTTTGACAATCCAAAAAAGTAACCCAACAAAAAGTAACAATAGACAATATTCAAATATTTTGATGATATTTGGCTGTTGTACGTAGATGTGAATTATCTTTAAGCCTGTAAGACTTGATTCGAAATTTTTTGGGTCAAGATAGACCCTATTGGCAAAAAACCATAGGGGATTATTGTTTTGGCCTACCCTGTATCTAGTCCTCCTCCTCTGAGGGGGGGTCAAGGTTTCTAGTGGACGGAGAACAAATATTTCCGGTAGATCGCTGAGCCGCGTAGCGCCGAGAGGGAGGGGCATGGGGGAATGTGCACCTTCCCACCAGGAATATTTTAAGTTCCACGTTGCAATGGCAGCATTTTAAGCTGCAATCTTAAAAAATTCTTCAACGTTTTAAAATTGTTACATTAATTTTATTAATTATACTATTATACTGCTAACACAGCCATCTTTGTACTATAAGTGTATAATAAATTTAAGTTTCATATGTATACGTTAAAGTTCGTAGAACATGTTGCTAATTTTATTATGCGATGTAGTCTTTTCGGATCGCCGCGGGGCCCCTCTGTTGCGCGGGGCCCTAGGCATGTGCCTCGCGTGCCTCGGCCTTAAAACGGCTCTGGCCAGATATAATGGGCTCGTCCACCCACCCAAGTTGCAAATGATCTTCCAATATTTTCCATAAATTACTCTTCGTATTGGACTGTTAGCTGCATGCGCTGCTTGTCCTCCGCCAAGCCAACCTGGAGATGCAGAACCCACGCACGGAGAGAGAAAACAAAGAGGACAGGCGCCTTCCGATTGATGATTTTCACCCTGCAGCTGCAAATGATCAGCTGACACTTGAATGTCATGACTGTTTTGAGCCTCAATTTCTGACTCTGTACTATTTCCATTGGACGCGACCAAGACCTCCTTCGAAGCGGCATCCATACAAGATTTTCTTCTCTTTGGTGGTTCCAACTCTGCAATTGGAACAAAGGCAGTTTCGATTGGTTGGAGATATATTTATAATGTCATCAACATACAATTAGCTCTTTCGACTTGACTTGAACGACAGCTTAGCTGGGTTATGCATATGTTTATTGTCTTATTACATATCGTAATAATAATAATCATGGTAATTTTAATAATTACATTTTTAATTGGCCATTTATTATCATTACTGCTGTTACTGCTGTTCACATCAGTTGTCATTATACTAACATTGCTGATGTTATTATTACTATGTATTTCTATAGCATGGTTTGAGCTAAATATTTGCAAGGATAATAAATGCAATTTAATTTAATATTTATAAATCTTAGTTCAATCTTATTTGCGCACGTATAGCGCTACCTGAAGAACAATAGGGCCTACTTGTACAGGGTTCACCACACAAAACAATTTATACAATTTCAGTATATATATATATATATATATATATATATATATATATATACGCGCCTTCGTGAGATTCTTGTTAAGGCGCTATATAAATGGTCATATACATACATATATACGCATCGTCTTCATAATTACCAATTTTTTCAAAATTCCAGTTGTTGTGAGCAAAAAATGCCCGTATGGCTTCCTCTTGATCGCCATCTACCACAATAGTAAGTTCGTATTTGTTCATGGCAATCTAATCGCATATAGAAACTACAGACTTGTTTCTCAACCCTGTAAGTATCTTCATAGCAATGAACTCCATAGTAATATGAGTGTATGGGGGGGTAAATTTGGATAATTGGAACAACTTGTATACATTCTAGAAGTACAGGTATGACCTCTAGCCAGCTTAGCTGGCTTTCGTATACACAAATTAGTCGACCCACAGCTCGGTTATATATATACAAGTGGTCAATTGATCGAGGTAGGGCCTGTACGGGGTATGCCCTGTCGGGTCTAGTCTGCCCTAGCGATGCATCTCCATCCATCCGTCCGACCGCTAGAGGGCCAGAGGGAGGGTGAAGGGCCTAGGGTGGGGGCTACCACCGATCGACCGACCGTCCCTGCGCCTCGCCTCCATTCCACAAAGCGGACGATGTTGCCTAGGCTATGCATATAATTAAATTCAGCAGCCTATGCTTGTAAGATGTGTAAACCAAAATGAAATCAACGCCCATTGGCCGACAGATGCTTACTTGAACCGCCTACAGTCGTTGGTCACTTCATTCTACGAGGGAAACCGCCAAACCTAAAACCTAGGGCTTTAAAACTAATAAAATTATTAAATTAATTTTTAACCTTGTGCAATTATCGCTAGAGGACAGCAGAATCCCACGTCTGACTTCTTGATCACAAAATAATGTTCTTTCTCGCAGAAGCCATTTTAGATTCCTTACAAAGAAAATTCGTAAATTGTTGATTTTTGACGCGAGTTTTATTCTAATCCTAGATTGCTCTCTGCAGGTTTTCGCTAACGATTATCATCTCAATATTTTGAACTTGTAAGTAGGCTAAACATGAAGTTTAGCGTCGTAAATTATTGGCCATTGCAGGAGTTTTAGCGTTGGTCGAATACAAGTCGTATTGACGAACAGAATTCGGTAATTGGGTAGTTTACCGTCCCAAATTATTCAGGTTATTGCTGAGGTTTGGAATTTCTTGTCAGTCCAGCTTCTATTTGAGATCTGGGTTATTGTTACTGACGTCTCGGTAGGAAGTAAACAGTATGGCGGTCACAGATACACGCAGAATAGAGCGGCCTCAACTCCGGCGATCGATAGCCCAATGTTTCCGCGCGAAACATTGGGGTCCCGCTTCAGTCAGTGATGTTGTGTGAAGTTAGTAAGTAAGTGATGAAGGTATTTCTAGATCTGAAATAGAAGTTGGATTGATGAAAAAACGCTTAAGTAATGGAAGCTGGATGATGGTATTCTTATATTTGAAATAGAAGCTGGGCTGACGAAAATAACAGGCGAGAAACAGAAGCTGGGTTAATAAAAAATATAGCTTAGATTGGAGCAGGATTGATGAAAATGTTGTTGATTAAATTAGAGCTGGATGGATAAGGATCTTCTTAATTAAATAGGAGCTGGATTGATTAAAATGTTTCCGATTAAATTGGAGCTGGATTGATGAAAAATAATCATTATTGAAACAGAAGTTGGATTCATAAAACAGCTGATGCAATTGAAAAAGCTGGACTTTTACTTACTTACTTATTTTTGCCTGCTGTCTTATTGCACACTTGCCGTGTCTTTTGACCATTGACTATTAAGCGGAAACATTGGGCTATCGATCGCCGGAGTTGAGACCGCTCTATTCTGCGTGTATCTGCGACCGCCATACTGTTTACTTCCTACCGAGACGTCAGTAACAATAACCGAGATCTGTAAAAAAACTGTTATCCAGCTTCCAGCCTCTATTTCAACTACTATTACAGAGCCTTGATCCAGCTTCCATCTTTGAAGCGTTCTTTTCATAAATCCAGCTACCATTTTAGCCATAAGAAATCATCCAGCTTTCATTTATGTAAAAATGATTTGCATCGAAGTGGGATTTGCAAAGACAATGTCGCTGAAATTAAAACTGTATTGTTGAACGGTAATTCTGAGTTAAAAAGAGGGTGCAATGATAGCAAATAATTACTGCCCAAATATATGCGGGTTTGGTTAAATTTCATTTCGCGAGTGCTGTAGTCGCTTCTGACTTCAGCCAATAGATCGCGTCCTCTTCAGCGTTGTGCAGGGCCCGCAGGCCGCCGCTGAATTTTGTCCTTGGGCACACGTTGACATTATGCTCCATTGATTGGACCTGTCCGCATTCGCAATCCGCCGACGAACCGAGACCCCATTTGTGCAGGATCGCGCGGCAGGGACCCTGCCCCGTGCGGAAGCGGTTCAGTAGGGTCCAGACATCTCGTGAGCAGTTGAAACCCGGCTGTCGGATAGTAGGGTCATCCACTAGGGACTGATTGACCACTGGTGCCGACAGCCAGTCCCCCCACCACTTTGCGGATACATCCATAGGGTCCATGTTCAGCCAAACTGGTTGGCGAGACTTCAGTCGCAAGACTGGGTGATCAAATATGTCGTTGTGAACAGGCCACCCCGGGTGGGCCTCGATCTTTGACAGCACAGCGTCCACTGCGGCTCTGCGACGCAGTCCAGGAGGAGGTATGTTGGACAGGACTGGCAGCCAGGGCAGTTGGGTGGAACGGAAGCAGCCCGTGATGAGACGCATCGATCCATGTAGCTGAGAATCGATAATTGGTTAAATGATTTTTGAACAAACATTATGGTGAATGGATCAGAAGGATGCTTGCCGTATTAGAAGTTTTTCTTATTAAATAAAATAATGCAGCGACGAGCGAATAATTTAATACATTGCCGTAATACACGCTTATCACTCAGATTAGTATATAGCAGTTCTTAAATTGTTTACCAACAAATGGATCATCAACAAAAGTTCACTAAAATTTATTTGTTGCTGACTTTTTTTTGCTTTAAGAGAAGTAATTAATTTTATTAATCCACCATCCATTTCCAAGCATTACTTTCTTCAATCCAGCATCCATTTATCAAGCGTTTCATCAATCCAACTTCTTCTGAAGGGAGAATTACTCTCGTCGATCCTAGTTCCTTATATTCATGTTCATGTTCCGCTAGTAAGAGTTGCAAAGTAGTTGAGACAAAGAAGATAATTTGTGGTGAGCCGAAAGTAGGTCACAGCTTCCCATTACAACATCAGATCAAGTTATAACCTTCATCTCAACTAATACAAAACCAGTACTAGGCAGGTCACCATTGGAATAGTTTGCAGTAAACTGTGGAACTCTATAACCTTAGGCATCCGTTCTCTAAAATCTCTCAAGCTGGCCCACAGAGAACATTATTTTATACATGTTATACTTGCTAACTATCATAGGCGCAACCACCCTATGGGACCCACGGGACGCGTCCCCTCCAACTTTTGAGTGGTCCCATTGACTTTATCATTATGGTCCCCCAACTTTTAGTGCGTGATTCATTTGGTCCCCCCCAACTTTTAGGACGTGATTGTGCCCCTGCTAACTATGACTACAACTTAGTATGATCGATGATGTTTATTCACATTGTGCTGCTTCACTCAATCTTACCATTGTGATGGGGATTAGACATATATTTGAGCTTCTAATCCTCATGAGTCGACCTCCATTGTTTGATGTTGTGTGATAATAATAATAATAATAATAATAATGCCGACTTTTTTTGCGGATAATGTTTGCTATTTCTTACATATTTACTGAAATTACAAATTGTGCGTTGTGAATGTGTTGTCCACTTCATTAATGGATTAAAAGAAATTTTACTTTATTTTATTAGATACCAGTTGCAAGACTAGGCCTAGTTGAAAGTGAATTTTGTCAGGAAACATTTGGAGACAGTAGTGACTCCAGAATACATTCAAGGACTTGTGTTGGACATAAATGCTGAACATTGTTACCGGTGCATTATAAGTGGCAATGCTTTTTTGATAACAAATCTACAATGCAAACTCATAAAAGAATACAAACTCCAGAACAGCTGTATGAGTGCAATTTATGTGGTAAAAGATTTACACATAGAGCCAGTTTTTGTCGCCACAGAAGAACTCACACTGGAGAGAAGCGATATGCTTGCAGTGCATGTCACAAAGCATTTGCTGATAAAAGACAACTGGATAGCCATATGAAAAGTTCTCACACCAAAGAGAAACCATACATTTGCAATATATGTGACAAGGAATATGCGCATAAAAGTCATCTAAATGTTCATGAAAAGATGCACACCGGAGATAAACCATACATGTGCAATATATGCCACAAAGCATTTTCAGAAAAAAGAAATCTGGTTATCCATACAAGAATTCATACTGGTGAGAAGCCGTACATTTGCAATATATGTGGCAAAGCATTTTCGCAAAGTCAGCATCTGGCTGGTCACAAAAAGATCCACACTGGAGAGAAACCATTTATGTGCAAGATATGTCTGAAAGCATTTGCCAAAAAAATGTGTCTGAATGTCCATACAAAAACTCATACTGGAGAGAAACCCTACATTTGTACTATATGTCACAAAGCATTTAGACGAAGTGATTTTCTGGAATTACACAAAAGAATGCACACTGGAGAGAAACCTTTTATATGCAATACATGTCACAAGTCATTTGCCAACAAACTATATCTGACTATCCACACAAGAACCCATACTGGAGAGAAACCCTACATTTGTACTATATGTCACAAAGCATTTTCTCAAAAAAATCATCTGACTATCCACAGAAGAACGCACACTGGAGAGAAACCATATCTTTGTGTTACATGTCACAGAACCTTTTCTGCTAAGGGTCAATTGGAAATTCATACAAGAACACACACAGGAATAAAGCCATACAAGTGCAAATTATGCCAAGGATCATTTTCACAACGTGGTCACCTCAGTAGCCACATGAATGCTCATAGCAGAGGATCAACAAGAAGGGGTGAGATATTTAATGCCAGCAATTGTCAAGGCACCCAGGTGAAATTTCGCAGAATAGAAACATTGTTTGTGAAGGAAATACATCAAAGCACGGTGTTGGGCAAGACGAAGAGATATGACGATGATGGTTCATTGTTGTTAGCAACGGAATCGAATCATTTATTTTCTTCTATACATAGCAAGAAATTCAATCCAACTAAAAATAGAATGGGAACTGATCATTCAATAGACACTGCTGATGCAAATTGTTTCATTTCAAGAGCCCATGGCTGTGGATTGTGTGATGAAATGTTTGCACTCGAAGAGGAATTAATTAAACATTGTGATCATCATCACGAAAATCCTCCTAAAAACAGTTTGGGCGAATTCTTTGAATTGCGACTTTTAGACTACTTTCCTTAGGTACAGACATTGGTATGTTTTAATGTTGACACTTATTATGGATATTATATATATATCTAGTTAGCTACACCGGTAAGCGAGAGTGGCATTCGTTTGTTGGCTGCAACGGACTGCGGTTCAAGCCCCGGGCTGGGAGTTGACATTCAGAGATTTAGATATCACAGGGTTTTCGGATGGATGATGGTCAACGGATACAGCAAACTGAAGGAAAAGGCTCAGCACAGAGAGGAGTGGCGTCATTGGAGGTTGGAACCTGCCGAAGGGCAGAGAACCTAAAGAAGAAGAGGGGTTTCAAGTCGCGGCGGAGCGACCATGGGCAAGTTGCTTACCCATCATTGTCTGTGGGGGGAAACCACCTCACTCATCTCATCCCCAGGGGCGTAAAGCCAATGAACCTGCCTTCGGGCTGAGGACCATCATATATATCCTGTGGCTCATGTATTACTATTGCAATGAGTAAGAGTATGTCCCTACCGGTTCCACGACAACTGGTTCACAGACAACTGGTTCACCGACAACTGGTTCACGGACAACTGGTTCACGACAACTGGTTCACGACAACTGGTTCACGACAATTGGTTCACCGACAACTGGTTCACCGACAACTGGTTCACGACCAAATGTTCACTGCGAATTTTTTACGACATGGTTATTGCCGCTAAAAGAGAAGTTGGATTGATGAAAATACTTAAATTTTAAATAGAAGTCGGATTTAGATTGACTAAAATCGTCTTGTTAAAATTGGAGCGTTAAAGCAAAGGAAACCGGAATGAGTATTTTCATACCTGAAATAAAAGCTGGATTTATGAAAATGTTCTTGCTTAAATTGGAGCTGGAAGGATGAAAATGTCTTACCTTAAACTGGACCTGGATTGATTACAATCGTCTTGATAAAATCGGAGCTGTATCGTTGAAAATAACGCGGGAGTATCGGAAACCGGAATAAATATTGTTACACATGAAATTTGAAGCTGGATTGACGAAAAAGTCCTGCATTAAATATTGGAGGTGAATTGATGAAAACGTCTTGCCTTGATTAAAATGTTCTTGCTTAATTTGGAGCTGTATGGAGTAAAATGTATTGCCTTAAATTGGAGCTGGATTGATGAAAATATTAAATGGAAGCTGGATTAAAAAAGGTTCAGAAATCTGAGCGGGATCAATGTAATTTATATCTTAAATAGAAGCTCGATTAATGTTTTTATAGATCTGAAATAGAAGCGGGATGAATGATAAAACGCTTAAGAAATAGAAGCTGGACGAAGGTTTTTATATATCTGAAATAGAAGCTGGATGAATGATAAAACGACTAAGAAATGGAGACTGGATGAAAGCTTTCTCTATCTTAAACAGAGGCTGGATGAAGTTTTTTTATTTATCTGAAACAGAAGCTGGATGAGTGATAAAACGCTTAAGAAATGGAAGCGGGATCAAGGGGCTATTTTATATCATAAATAGAAGCTGGATGAGTGAAAAAACGCTTAAGAAATGGAAGCGAGATAAAGGTATCTATCTGAAACAGAGGCTGGATGAAGGTTTTTTTATTTATCTGAAACAGAAGCTGGATGAGTGATAAAACGCTTAAGAAATGGAAGCGGAATAAAGGTATTTTATATCTGAAACAGAAGCTGGATGAGTGATAAAACGCTTAAGAAATGGAAGCGGGATAAAGGTATTTTATATCTTAAATAGAAGCTGGATGATTGATAAAACGCTTAAAAAATGGATGCGGGATAAAGGTATTTTATATCTTAAATAGAAGCTGATTGATAAAACGCTTAAAAAATGGAAGCGGGATCAAGGTATTTTATATCTGAAACAGAAGCTGGATGAGTGATAAAACGCTTAAGAAATGGAAGCGGAATAAAGGTATTTTATATCTGAAACAGACGCTGGATGAGTGATAAAACGCTTAAGAAATGGAAGCGGGATAAAGGTATTTTATATCTTAAATAGAAGCTGGATGAGTGAAAAAACGCTTAAGAAATGGAAGCGGGATCAAAGTATTTTATATCTGAAACAGAAGCTGAATGAGTGATAAAACGCTTAAGAAATGGAAGCGGAATAAAGGTATTTTATATCTGAAACAGAAGCTGGATGAGCGATAAAACGCTTAAGAAATGGAAGCGGGATAAAGGTATTTTATATCTTAAATAGAAGCTGGATGATTGATAAAACGCTTAAAAAATGGAAGCGGGATCAAAGTATTTTATATCTGAAACAGAAGCTGAATGAGTGATAAAACGCTTAAGAAATGGAAGCGGAATAAAGGTATTTTATATCTGAAACAGAAGCTGGATGAGTGATAAAACGCTTAAGAAATGGAAGCGGGATAAAGGTATTTTATATCTTAAATAGAAGCTGGATGAGTGAAAAAAACGCTTAAGAAATGGAAGCGAGATAAAGGTATATTATATCTTAAATAGAAGCTGGATGATTGAAAAAACGCTTAAGAAATGGAAGCGGGATCAAGGTATTTTATATCTTAACTAGTAGCTGGATGAGTGACTGACAAAACGCATAAAGAAATGGAAGCTAGATAAAGGTATTTATAGGTCGGAAATAGAAGCTGGATTGACGAAAATAACGACAGAGAAAAAAGAAGCTGGATGAAGTTATGTATAGGTGTGAAATAGAAGCTGGATTGATGAAAATAGCGACCGAGAAATAGAAGCTCGATGAAGGTATTTATTTGTCGGAAATAGAAGCTGGATGAAGGTATTTATTTGTCGGAAATAGAAGCTGGATGAAGGTATTTATTTGTCGGAAATAGAAGCTGGATTGACGAAAATAACGATCCAGAAAAAAAGCTGGATGAAGTTATTTATAAGTCGGAAATAGAAGCTGGATTGACGAAAATAACGACCGGGAAAAAAGAAGCTGGATGAAGGTATTTCTAAGTGTAAAATAGAAGCTGGATTGACGAAAAACGAACAAGAAATAGAAGCTGGATGAAAATATTTATAGGTCGGAAATAGAAGTTGGATTGCCAAAAATAACGACCGGGAAAAAAGAAGCTGGACGAAGTTAGTTATAGGTGTGAAATAGAAGCTGGATTGATGAAAATCTTCTTGCTTATTATTGGAGCTGGATTGGTTAAAATGTTCTTTCATAAATTGGAGCTCGATGGATGAAAATGTTTTTGATTAAGTTGGGGCTGGATTGGTGAAAATCTTCTCTGTTAAGCTGGAGCTGGATTCATGAAAATCGCCTTGTTTAAGTTGGAGCTGGATTAATGAAAATGTTCTTGCTTAACTGGGAGCTGAATTGATGAAAATTGCCTTGATTAAATTGGAGCTGGATGGATGAAAATCGCCTTGATTAAATTGGAGCTGGATGGATGAAAATGTTTTTAATTAAGTTGGAGCTGGATTGATGAAAATCTTCTCTATTAAGCTGGATCTGGATTGATGAAAATGTTATGTATTAAGAGGGAGATGGATCGATGAAAATCGACTTGATTCACACCTATAAATAACTTCATCCAGCTTCTTTTTTCCCGGTCGTTATTTTCGTCGATCCAGCTTCTATTTCCGACCTCTAAATATTTCATCCAGCTTCTATTTCTCGTTCGTTTTTCGTCAATCCAGCTTCTATTTCACACCTATACATAACTTCATTCAGCTTCTTTTTTCTCTGTCGTTATTTTCGTCAATCCAGCCTCTATTTCCGACCTCTAAATATTTCATCCAGCTTCTATTTCTCGTTCGTTTTTCGTCAATCCAGCTTCCATTTCACACCTATACATAACTTCATTCAGCTTCTTTTTTCTCTGTCGTTATTTTCGTCAATCCAGCATCTATTTCCGACCTATAACTAACTTCATCCAGCTTTTTTCTGGATCGTTATTTTCGTCAATCCAGCTTCTATTTCCGACCTATAAATACCTTCATCCAGCTTCTATTTCTCGGTCGCTATTTTCATCAATCCAGCTTCTATTTCACACCTATACATAACTTCATCCAGCTTCTTTTTTCTCTGTCGTTATTTTCGTCAATCCAGCTTCTATTTCCGACCTATAAATACCTTTATCTAGCTTCCATTTCTTTATGCGTTTTGTCACTCATCCAGCTACTAGTTAAGATATAAAATACTTTGATCCCGCTTCCATTTCTTAAGCGTTTAATCAATCATCCAGCTTCTATTTAAGATATAATATACCTTCATCCCGCTTCCTTTTCTTAAGCGTTTTATCAATCATCCAGCTTCTATTTAAGATATAATATACCTTCATCCCGCTTCCTTTTCTTAAGCGTTTTTTCACTCATCCAGCTTCTATTTAAGATATAAAAACCTTCGTCCAGCTTCTATTTCTTAAGCGTTTTATCATTCATCCCGCTTCTTTTTCAGATCTATAAAAACATTAATCGAGCTTCTATTTGAGATATAAATCACATTGATCCCGCTCAGATTTCTGAACCTTTTTTAATCCAGCTTCCATTTAATATTTTCATCAATCCAGCTCCAATTTAAGGCAATACATTTTACTCCATACAGCTCCAAATTAAGCAAGAACATTTTAATCAAGGCAAGACGTTTTCATCAATTCACCTCCAATATTTAATGCAGGACTTTTTCGTCAATCCAGCTTCAAATTTCATGTGTAACAATATTTATTCCAGTTTCCGTTACTCCCGCGTTATTTTCAACGATCCAGCTCCGATTTTATCAAGACGATTGTAATCAATCCAGCTCCATTTTAAGGCAAGACATTTTCATCCTTCCAGCTCCAATTTAAGCAAGAACATTCTCATAAATCCAGCTTCTATTTCAGGTAAGAAAATACTTATTCTGGTTTTCTTTACTCCAACCGTTCCAATATTAGCAGGACGATTTTAGTCAATCTAAATCCGACTTCTATTTAAAATTTAAGTATTTTCATCAATCCAACTTCTATTTCGCAACGCAATTGTTTCGTGTATTCGGCTTCTATTTTTACAAGCATTATTTTCATCAATGCAACTTCGTTTAGGAAACGTTCTTTTCCTCGGTTTCTTTTTGCAGCGAGGCCATGAACAACCTGTTTTCGATATATGACGAGTTATTTTCATCAATAAAACTTCTCTTTTAGCGGCAATAACCATGTCGTAAAAAATTCGCAGTGACCATTTTGGTCGTGAACCAGATGTCGGTGAACCAGTTGTCGGTGAACCAATTGTCGTGAACCAGTTGTCGTGAACCAGTTGTCGTGAACCAGTTGTCCGTGAACCAGTTGTCGGTGAACCAGTTGTCTGTGAACCAGTTGTCGTGACACCGTCCCTACCATATGAAGAATTACTGCATGGTGACGCGAATCTCATACAGAGATCATGAACCTATCGTGGACAAGAAGTGCTGTAGCAAAGAAATGGCGAAAGAATGATGTAAGTTTATATGGAACATGACATTGTATCATTGTGAATTGAGTTTGATAAAACAAGGAATTTCGCTATTCATTTCATGAATAAAGAACATTAGTGATTACAAGCGTTTTCTCAATTATATGCAACTTACATCCAGCGCTCCTAATTTCAGTGGTCTGGCGTCTCTGGTATTTCACTCTTGAAGTACTCCATTAAAGAAAAGTATTTCTGTGGGTATAATTAATAAAAGGGTAATTGTCCAGTTCGCGGTGCTGTGTCAATGGGTTGATTTCATATGGCTGTACAGTGTACACCTTTCACTGCCATTCATGAACTTATGCATATACCCCACTGACAAATCCCTCCTCTGTGGAAATAGCCTATCTCTGTAGTATATTGGATTTCAACTATAGAGAGCCTTCATCCAGCTTCCATTTCACCTATAGAGAATGGAAGCTGGGCGGCAGCTGGCTGAAGGTTAGAGGAATGGAAGCTGGATGAAGGTTCTCTATAGGTGAAATGGAAGCTGGACGAAGGTTAGAGAAATGGAAGCCGGATGAAGGTTCTCTATAGGTGAAATGGAAGTTGGATAAAGGTCAGAGTAATGGAAGCTGGATGAAGGTTCTCTATAAATGAAATAGAAGCTGGATGAAGGTTCTCTGTAGGTGAAGCTGGATTGATGAAAACAGCGATTTCACTTGGGGTAACCTGAAACCGTAGAGGTTAGGAGGTTAGGATGAAACCGGTTTCAAGTTACCAGAGGGTAATGTTTAGGAGGGGTAATTTGATACCTCTACACGGGGGAGACTTTGTTTCGACGGCGGATGAAATATTCTCTTTCCCGAGACTTTAATTCAGAATGAAGTCTCTGGGGGCGAATTCATTCTGAAACAGATTCTCCGGGGAAGAATCTGTTTCGAGTGTTAATGTGAAGGCTACATTGTGTCCTCAATTACTACTTCCATGTATTATACTGATGTTTTATGTTTGCAAGTAATGATGAAAATACTTAGCTACTTACTTACATACATACTTACCTTCTTACTTACTTACTTACTTACTTACTTACTTACTTACTTAATAGGCCTACACTCCATGCTTGCAACAAAACCACTTTCCGTAGACGCGATCTGATCTATAATACCAATTATCGAGGTGTCGAAGAAGTCTATTAAGCTTATAATGCGTTAGGCATAGCCTACATGAAACTATGTCAACCTAACTAGGTCATTTTGTCCGTGCCATTTTGTCCGCTCCCATTTTGTCCGGTCACCATGCCAGTAGTCAAGTACGCAAAAATGACTTCAAACTAATTGAACAATTTTAGTAATTTTAACATGGTGTAATAATCGCTAGAGGACAGAAGAATCTCAGATTTGACCACCTGCTCTCGTAGATTCTTTCTCGTAGAAGCCATTTTAGATTCCGAACAAAGGAAATTTGTAAATTGTTGTCTTTTGGCGTGAGTTCTATTCGAATCATTCGAATTAGAGATTAATGTCTGCAGGTTTTAATTAACGATTATCATTGCAATATTTCGCATATTAAGAAATATTGGTAAACTATTACATAAGCGGAATAAGTTATTCGCCATAGTACGTGATTTTGTGTTGATAGATACCAGTTGGATAGACGGAGAGACTTGCTAAACAGAAGTCCTACCGCGGTGGTCAAATAACAGTTGGACTGAAGAAAATAATTATTGGCAAACAGAAGTCGGATTGATGAAGATCATTTTTTTAAAATAGAAGTGGGTATGGTTAAAAGTCATGTATTTCAACATGTATGTTCGTTAATCCAGCTTCCATTTCTAAACACCTTTTCTTTCTTATTTCTAAATGCTCTCAGTTGAATTATTTACTTGCTAACTTTACGCGCATACTTTCGCGGAAACATTGGGCTACTTTATTGGGCTATTGATCGCCGCACGTGACAGCGCTCTATTCTGCGCTGATCTATGGCCACCATATTGTTTACTTGCTACCGAGTCATTATAGAACTCTACCGCTGAATTGATGAAAAATAATTGTTATTTAAATAGAAGTTGAATTGAGAGAAAATCTTTATTGTTGAAATAAAAACTGGATTGATTAAATTTATTCTCGCCTAACTGTAGGCCTGATTGTTGAGCATGATTAATGCCAAAGTATATGCCGGATTAATGAAAACTAATTGTATGGATGCATGGGAGTGTAGGCGATCTTGTTATTGTCAGTTTGAAGAAGATAGGAGTTTTGAGGTTCATGCGTTTGATTTTGATGTTGGCATTGTTAATTTAAGTTTGATTATAAAGTATTACGAAACTGGTTTATTTTGAAAATAAATGGGAAAAGAAATGTTGTGTGGTCCCTGTTCGTTGTAAAAAGTCGGAAGATGTCAAATAATTATTTGCCACTGCATCAGTTTTTCAGTGTTTATCAGATACAAGTCTGATTAACAAAAGATTTCTTGCAAAATAGAAGTCGGATTAATAAAAATAATTTTTACTGAAATAGAATTGGGATTGTATTAAAACAACCAAGCTGAATTCGAATTGACTAACAATAATTTTTAATTAAATAAAAGTGATTTTGATGAAAAATAATTCCTGTCTAAACAGAAGTGGGAATGATAAAACGAATTCTTGCCTAAGTGTAAGCTGTATGAATGAATAGGATTCCTGCCAAACTGGAAGTTGGATTTATCAAGAATAATAATGCTGCAACGAGCCAATAATTAAATACACTAAAATACACTTTTGCCAAGAAGTTAATCGAGTGAACATTAACCTGAAGTTCGTGTTCCAATAGGAAAAGTTGCAAATTAGAAGTCATTTTGTTGTGAAATGAAAAGAGCTTTCCATAACAATATCAGGTTACGTTATAACATAAATATCAACCCATGGAAGCCAATATTAGACAAGTGACCATCAGAAGAGCTTGCTCTATACTGTGGAACTCTAATAACTTGGGCATCCGTTCTTGAAACTCTCTCATCTTACATAAGTTGATCTACAGAGAACATAGCCTGTTAAGTGTAAGCTATGACTACATGCTCTTGAGTGCTGTAATACGCCGAGCAAATTTCTATCCATGGTAACGGCCTCTGTTGTCATAGACCCTGGTCAAATCGGATCCATCCATCCATCCATCTATGACTACTTAGTATAAAATATTGATAGTGAAATGGCATTTCATCATTAGTGCTGCTCCACCATAAGTGTCCAACACCGTGGCTCTCTCCGCTCTTCTAAGCAGACTGAGCTTTTTGTTACGGAGCCCCTAAAAGGACATGAATGCAAAAATATTTTATCGTTTATAACTCGTGCGCACAAGATATTATCTTGTGCGCACGAGATATTATCTCGATGACTTAATATCTCGTGCGCACGACTTAGTAACTCGTGCGCACGAGATATTAAGTCGTGCGCACGACTTACTAAGCCAATCACAGATCGTCTCTGTGATGCGTCACTGGTCGTGTTCAGTAAGTTGTTGCCATGCCTGCGGTAGCGATAAACGCATGTTTTGGTTCGCATACTGGCGATTTTGAGCGACGAATTGCTTCGATAGCAGTCAATTTCTTGTTGGAATGTTTTAAAAGAATGTATAAAATGTATAATTTATTACTAGTGTTAACTGTGAACTTTGCGTTTAAAAGGTTTTTATCCTTTTCAATCAGATTCAATTAACGTGTAGACCTACGATTAATGGTTTACAAAGTTTAATTGCCAATTTTTTGACGCGTTAATCGCACGAAGGCGAAATTGCAGTATCAGGGACCGTGTGTGTCGGTTAGGGTCAGGTTATGCGTCGTGAGAGTCTGACAGCTATTTTTTTAAGATGACCCCTTAAAATGCTGCCATTGCAATGTGGAAATTCAAAAATGTTCTAATGGGTCACTGAAAAAGTACAGCTATTTTTGTTAAGACGACACCTTAAAATGCTGCCATTGCAATGTGAAAATTCAAAAAGTTTCTGATGGGAAGAGGCGCATCCCCTCCCCCATACCCTCCACCTCCCAGTCTTGGTACTACGTGCATCACGAGCGTCCTTCGGACGCTCAATTGTCTCCCCCCCAGAAACCTCAATTTCCCCCCCCAGAGGAGGGGGACTAGATTAAACACTGGACGACCAAGTACCAACGCTTTCGTCCGTCCAGAAACCCGTTGCACAGATGACCAAGTACCAACGGTTTGGTCCGTCCAGAAACCCGTTGCACAGACGACCAAGTACCAACGCTTTCCCTAACCGACCCTAACGACGCATAACCTGACCTGACCGACTCTCACGACGCATAACCTGACCCTAACCGACACACACGGTCCCTGATACTGCAATTTCGCCTTCGTGCGATTAACGCGTCAAAAAATTGGCAATTAAACTTTGTAAACCATTAATCGTAGGTCTACACGTTAATTGAATCTGATTGAAAAGGATAAAAACCTTTTAAACGCAAACTTCACACTTAACACTAGCAATAAATTATACATTCTTTTAAAACATTCCAACAAGGAATTGACTGCTATCGAAGCAATTCGTCGCTCAAAATCGCCAGTATGCGAACCAAAACATGCGTTTATCGCTACCGCAGGCATGGCAACAACTTACTGAACACGACCAGTGACGCATCACAGATACGATCTGTGATTGGCTTAGTAAGTCGTGCGCACGAGATAATATCTCGTGCGCACGAGTTATAAACGATAAAATATTTTTGCATTCATGTCCTTTTAGGGGCTCCGTATTACGGTTTTGTCCCTCAGTCGCGCTTATATTTATATTATGCAGTGCTGTGTATTTACTGTTGCTGGCCCTGTGATCTGGAATGGTCTCTCTTAAGGCCACGTTCTATTCTACTCTCAAGACTGTTCTCTTTGGCCGGGACTCGGTGGGAGCGCTTCTGAGTAGCTACTCGTGAAGAGGCGCCATATAAATCTCGTGAATGAGTGAATGAGTATCAGCCATAGTGTAAATAATTGTTTAACTTGCGCTGCTTCACTCAGTCTTGCCATTGTGACGATGACTAGACAAACATTTGAGCTTCTAATCCTAAATGAATAATATTGACCTACATTATTCTTTGCGATTTCATCATTATGAAGCCTATATTATGTTGTGCGGTTATGTTTACTATTTGTTACATATTTACTCAATTTAAAAACTGCATTGATTAGAAATAAATTGATTTGATTTAATTCTATTTGATTTCAGTTGCAATTCATCATTATGGAAGACTTCTTGATAGTGAATTTTATAAAGAAACATTTGGAGATAGTTGTGACTTCAGAATACACTCAATAACTCATTCTGGACAAGCATTCTGATGCTACATTTGCAACTTATATGGCTCGGTTTTGTTTGAAAACAGATTACAATGGAAACTAATGAAAGAATACAAACTGGAGAAACCCTATATTTGCAATATATGTGACAAAGCATTTTCATGTAAAAGTGATATGAATGTTCATCGAAAAAACCACACTGGAGAGAAACCATTTAGGTGCAAAGCATGTGACAAAGCATTTGCCAGCAGAACGTGTCTGACTATCCATACAAGAACTCATTCTGGAGAGAAGCCATACATTTGCAATACATGTGGCAAAGCATTTTCACAAGGATCTACTCTGGCTGGTCACAGAAGGATTCACACTGGAGAGAAACCATACTCTTGCAATTTGTGTCACAGAGCTTTTATTCATAAGCACGAATTGAAAATTCACTTGAGAACCCACACTGGAGAAAAACCCTACACATGCAATTTATGTCACAGAGCATTTCCACAAAAAAGTGACCTGAGCGCCCATAAAAAAACTCATACTGGTGAGAAACCATATATCTGCAATGTATGTGACAGAGCATTTGCACGCAATGATACTCTGGACTTACACAAAAGAACGCACACTGGAGAGAAACCATGTATGTGCAATATATGTCACAAAGCATTTGCCAACAAACAACATGTGCGTATGCATGCAAGAACTCATACTGGAGAGAAACCATTCATTTGCAATATATGTGACAAAGCATTTTCGCAAAGTACTCATCTCAGGGTCCACAGAAGAATCCACACTGGAGAGAAACCATACTCGTGCAAGTTATGTCACAAGGCTTATACTCATAAAGAGCAACTAAAAAGCCACTCAAGGATTCACACTGGAGAAAAATCTTACAAATGCAATATGTGCAACAAAGTATATGCATCTAATAGTGGTCTGAAATATCATAAAAGGACCCACACTGGAGAAAAACCATATAAATGCAATTTGTGTAACAAAGCATTTGCACAAGGGAATATTCTACATGACCATAAAAGAACCCACACTGGCGAAAAACCTTACAACTGTAATTTGTGTGACAAAGTATTTGCGAAAGGGAATATTCTACAAAGCCATAAAAGGACCCACACTGGCGAAAAACCTTACAAATGTAATTTGTGTGACAGATCATTTGCACGAGCAAATGGTCTGCAAGTCCATAGAAGAACCCACATTGGAGAAAGACCTTACAAGTGCAGAACGTGCAGCAAAGCATTTGCAGATGCTAGCAGCCTGCGAATCCATAAAAGTATTCACAGTGGAGATAAACCATTCAAGTGCCGCTTATGTGAAAAATCATTCATAAAACCTTCGGAATTGGATGTCCATACAAGATCTCACACTGGAGAAAAGCCATACATGTGCGACATTTGTGACAAGGCTTTTTCATATGGTCACAGTCTGAAAGTCCATATGAAAACTCATTCAGGAGAGAAACCATACATTTGCAATATTTGTGACAAAGCATTTTCTCGAAAACCTCATCTAAACAACCACAAAAGAACACACACTGGTGAGAAACCATACCTCTGTAATTTATGTCACAGAACCTTTTCTCTTAAGAGTAACTTGGAAATTCACACAAGAACACACACATGTATAAAGCCATACAAGTGCAAATTATGTCAAAGATCATTTGCACAAAGTGGTAATCTCAGAAAACACATGAATACTCACAGTGGAGGATCGGCAAGAAAGGGTGAGATTTCTTATGACAGTATTTATCAAGGCAAGCATGTGAAAATTCGTCGGGAAGAAAAATTATTCGTTCAGGAATTACGTCAAAGCACTACGTCGGGCAAGACCAAGAGATACGATGATGATGGTTCAGAGTTGTTAACAATGGAATCGAATCAAGTAGTTTCTTCGTACCAGTGCAGGAAACCGAGTCCAGATGAATATAGAATAGTTGCTGCTGATGTAAAATATTTCATTTCCAGAACGCATGGATGTGGAGTGTGTGATGAATTGTTTGATATTCAAGAGGAATTAATGGAACATTGCAATCATCACTTCGAAGATCAACCTGAAAACAGTTTTGTGGAATTCTTTGGAAATTGCGACTTCTACACTACGGTACTTTCCTTAATCGCAGACAATAGTATATGCTAATGTTGCACTTATTATGGATATTATATATATGGAAATACTGTGGCACATGTATTACTATTGTAATGAGTAAGTACATGCCCAGGGCTACCATATGAAGAATTGCTGCATACAGACGTAAATATCATACAGCGATCATGAGATTATCATTGACAGAAAGCACTGTTGCACAGAAAAGGTTCAGCAATAGTGAAAGTTCGTATGGAGCGTGACATTGTATCAATGTGAATTGAGTTTGAGAAATCAAGGAATTCTACTATTCGTTTATTTAATTAAGAACATTGGTGAATACAATTTTAGAGTTTTCTCATTTGTATACAACCAAACTTATGTATCCAGCACTCCTAACGTCAGTGGTCTGACTTGTGTGGAATTACACTCTTGAAAAACGTCATTGAAGGAAGCTTTTGTAATCTCTTCTTCTGGTTCTCTGCCTTAGGCAGGTTCGGCTGTCCAATAATAATAATAATAATAATAATAATAATGACGACAATTTCTACGGCGCCGTAACGCGGCCATGCTGCTACAAAGGCGCCTTGACAACGACAAACACACATTCAGAGACAAGCGATTGACGAACTCTATAGAGGCAGCCACATGCGGCGCCAAGAGAACGACACCTGTCCCACAACCACCACACACATATACCCATAACGCGCGTGCCTCTCCATGGGCAGATATAATCCAGTGCCTCTCCATAGGCAGATATAATCCACAGAGAGCCTCTCCATAGGCAGATATAATCCACAGAGAGCCTCTCCTTAGGCAGATATAACCCAGTGCCTCTCCATAGGCAGATATAATCCACAGAGAGCCTCTCTATAGGCAGATATAATCCACAGAGAGTCTCTCCATAGGCAGATATAATCCACAGAGAGCCTCTCCTTAGGCAGATATAACCCAGTGCCTCTCCATAGGCAGATATAATCCACACAGAGCCTCTCCATAGGCAGAAAATTTAATAACCCAGTGCCTCACCATAGGCAGAAATAATACAGTGCCTCACAATAGGCAGACATAACCCAGTGCCTGACTATGAATTGTCTAAATTAATGATTCGGACTTAATATCGCCACTCTTCCCTCCACTGGGCTTCTCCTTTAGTCTTTGGTATCCAATCCACGTCATCATCGTGTCCAACGTTGAAATTTGAGTTGCCATATTCAGTTCAGAAAGAATTTGATGTTTGACAAGCATTGCAGATGACTGAATTATGCAGAAACCAATCATAGAATAGAGTGAAATGGTAATATCGTAAAAAAAACCATTCGAGAATGAGAAAATACTCTTAAGAATTTAGCTTTTTCGAATAACAGAGGAACAATTCCATATCTTGGTCCACCACTCTTCTATATATTGTTAGGTTCTTCCACATCATGTCTAATTGTCTATACGACATTGAATCTCTTATTCAATGCTGATGTCTATGTTCCTGCTACACATCTGTTAAAATTTCCTGTTTACAGTGGACACATCAGCAATTGAAATGCAAATCACTTTAGTAATATATCAGTTCACTATAGTTCCTTGTTGTAATGTTGGTTTCCAGTTTCTTTAGAATGCATTGTTGACCAATTATAGGCTAGTCACGGCTATTAGAGGCTAAATACTGAAAATGATAACTTTTTATTTGATATTTGAATCTATTTTGCCATTACTTCAGCACCAACAGAAATCTGTGACGTGGCATTGTGTAATCAGATATTATACTGAGCCTCTTGATGAATGTTACGCTTTCAATCTCATCTGTGACGTTACTACAGTTATCCTACTTGGAATGGACATTATCAATTCATTGACCAGCTCAGCGTCATTGTTTGCTAGATTGCAGTGTCACGTTGAAACGATTTTGTGACTTTGTAGTATTAAAAAAAGTGTGGAAAATTTTTCACAGACAACCATAGATCTAGTTATAATATTAGTCAGCTATTATTGCTGAAACCTTTGGCTAGCGTATCTGCACACGGGGCACTTTCCTCAGCTTGTTGAACGCTTTCGATAGGCTTTGCATTGGTTTAGTTATTATTTTTTAGGCATAGTTTCACCGTTGCTCTTATTCAGGGTTCTCTGTAGCCTGACACTTATTTTCCGCGGTGTTTCTAAAGTTTGACCTAATTATATTCAACCTATTCCGAACAATATTAAAAATTCTGGTTAAATAGAAGCTGGACAAATGAGAGAAATTCAGTTTAAAATGCGACGCTTGATTGATGACAAGAGATCTTTTATAAGCAAAAGATAAGATAAGTTGAGATGCTTGTTAAACTAGAAGCTGGATGGTTGATGAAAAGAACTCTTGAAAGAAATTAATGAAAGCTGGTTTAATGGCTTCTAGTGGATGTAGGCTGTGTACTCGGATCTGGATCAATGAAGAGAAAGTCTAAGAAACAAGCTGGAATCATGAAAAGAACGTGATCGAAATGGTGGCTGAATTGATTTAAAAAAAACTATGAGAAATCGAAGTTGAAGTAATATAAAGAAGGCTTGAGAAATGGAGACTGGATTAATGAAAAGAACGCCTGAGAAATTGAAGCTGGATTGACGAAAAGAATGGTTGAGAAATGAACGTTGTATTTGTTTTTAGTAGCTGATATAAAAGCTTTACTGATAAAAGAAATGCTTGATTTAGCAAACCTTCTTTTGATCAATCCAGCTTCTTTTTCTTAGGCGCTAGACCAGCTTCTATTTCAGCTTAAAAATCCATAAACAAGCGTTCTTTCATCAATCCAGCTTCTGTTTCAGGCAAAAAATCAACTTGGCTTTTATTATAAGGTGTTATTTTTATCCGTCCATCTTCTATTTCAGCCTATTTCAGCATAGTTATATGAAATAGAAGCTGGGTTAATGAAAAAGACTCGTGGTTTTCTAGCCTAATTGGAAGCTGGATTGATAATTTTCATTCATGTACTTCAACATACATCCAGCTTCTATTTCAGATTTAAAAACACCTTGATCCAGCTTCCATTTCTTAAGCGTTTTTCATAAATCCAGCTTCTATTTCAGCTGCCAAAATCATCGACTAAAAATTCCCAATGAACATTTTGTCATTAACCATTAATTTTGTCAATGGACCAATATTTCGTGGACCAGTTGTGTGGGGACCAGTTGTGGTTGGACCAGTTGTCGTGGAGTGTAGGACATTTCCCCCCCTGGACAAAACCCTCCCCGGACAAAACCCCCCCGGACAAAACCCCCCCGGACAATTCCCCCCCAGGGTAGGACAATTCCCCCCCTGTCGAACATATTGCGTGTAAGTGGTATTACTATTAAACGGCGGTCCTAAGTGTCCTAAGTTGGATTGATGAAAAGATATCTTGCTAAATAGAAGCCGGATTGATACAAAATAATTTTTACTTAAATGAAAGCTGGATTGATGAAAATATTCTTGCTTAAATTGGAGCTGGATTGATGAAAATATTCTTGCTTAAATGGAAGTTGGATTGATGAAAATATTCTTGCTTAAATGGAAGCTGGATTGATGAAAATATTCTTGCTTAAATTGGAGCTGGATTGATGAAAATATTCTTGCTTAAATGGAAGTTGGATTGATGAAAATATTCTTGCTTAAATGGAAGCTGGATTGATGAAAATATTCTTGCTTAAATGGAAGCTGGATTGATGAAAATATTCTTGCTTAAATTGGAGCTGGATTGATGAAAATATTCTTGCTTAAATTGGAGCTGGATTGATGAAAATATTCTTGCTTAAATTGGAGCTGGATGGATCAAAATAATTGTTATTTAAATAGAAGTTGGATTAAACGTATTTTTGCCTAAATGGAAGCAAAGGGGGGAATTGTCCGGGGGGGTTAATGTCCTAGGCTAAATCAGGGGGGGGAAATGTCCGGGGGGGGTTTTGTCCGGGGGGGTTTGTCCGGGGGTTTTGTCCAGGGGGGGAAATGTCCGCGCCCCGTTGTCGTGACACCGGTGAGTCGATAGTTTGCGTGCAACGACGAATGGCTTATAAAACCTGTATCATCGCTAACAACCACATCGAACTTTAAAATGCCCAAAACTCGGGATTTAAAGTGAATTGAGGTCTGAAAATAGTCGCGTTGACCAGCAAATTTGCATAAGAATGATATAAATAAAAAGTGTAGTCCTACTCGATAAACTACAGTTTCAAAGCCTTTCTTTGGACAGACATACATACACCGATGGAACAAACTTTCAGAAAGATATAGGCTATTAGATTATTGAGATGTCGGAACGGCTTTATCGCGTTGATTTTACTTCAAAATAAGGCTTCATTGAACTATCTACTATTTTCATCAATATTACTCGGATCGCTAGAGGACAGAAGAGCTGTTCCTTGCTCTCAAAGGTTCGTTCTCGAAGCAGCCATTTTAGATTCCTAACAAAGGATATTCGTAAATAATTATTGTTGATTTTTGGCGTGAGTTTTATTCGATTTCCATCTCGATTTTTCGCATATTAAGAAATAACGCTATCACAAAACGGTTTTAGACTCTGCATGTTCTAATTTAGGAGGCGTTTGTTAGGCTTGATAGGCGGGGAATGTAGGACATTAACTGGTACTTGTGGGTTTGACGACCACACAGAAATATTACTCCAATTATGCGTCGTCCCGGGATTGACGACCCCACCGAAATATTACTCTTATTAAACGTCGACCATTACTTTAAATGAAGTGACCTAATGAATATATTACAATGTTTCGAAAACTAATAAATAAAGACTGGATAAAGGTTGTTTTACAGGTGAAATAGAAGCTGGATAAATTTGTGAACTGAACGCATGATAAATGGAAGGTGAATGACAAGTCTTTATAGCTGAAATGAAAGTTGGATGAAGGTACTTTTACAGGTGAAATAAAAGCCGGATTCATGAATTGAACGCGTAAGAAATGGAAGCTGGATGGACATAATAGGTGAAATCGAAGCTGGATTAACGAAGAACACGCTTAGAAAATAGAATGAGAATAAAGGTGTGTTTATACCTGACAAAGAAGCTGGATTGATGAAAATAACACATTACAAATGGAAGCATGATGAAGGTATGTTATATTCTTAAATTGAACCTGGATTGACGAAAATAACACTTGAGAAATGTAAGTTGGATTAATGAAAAACGCTTGAGTAATGGAAGCTGGATAAATGTATTTCTATATCAGAAATAGAAGCTGGATTAAGGTATTTTTAATATGTGAAGTGGAAGCTGGATGAAGGTATTTTATATGTGAAGTGGAAGCTGGATTAATAAAAAGACGCTTGAAAAATGGAAGCTGGATGAAGGTTCCATAGGGTGAAATAGAAGCTGGATTAATAAACAGACATACGTTGGATTCATACATGCACGAATACATCCACCACTACAGATTTCTGTGTAGTCGTCAAACCCACAAGTACCCATTAACTCACTGACAACACCCCCGATGAACCCCTAGGGGTGGACATGCCCCCGAGTAGAACATTAATTGCATATAAGTGGTAGTCCTCCGAAAAGTCGTCGAAAATTCAAAACACACATATGTTGGTCGTACACAAGAAGGTTTGATGAAAATAAGGTAAACGTGTATTTTAGCGTCGTAAATTATTCGCTCGTTGCAGCATTGTTATTTTTAATCAATCCAACTTCTAGTTTGGTGATAATCATTCTCATCGATCCAGCTTCTGTTTAGGCAAGAATTTCTTTGATCAATCCCGCTTCTGTTTCGTCAGCAAACATTTTTCATCAATAACTTATATTTAATTAAAAATTATTGTTCATCAATCCAGCTTCAATTTCAGCAAGATTGTTTTAATTAATTCCTTTTTTATCTCAATAGAAATTACTTTCATCAATCCGACTTCTATTTAGAAAGAATTCTTTTCGTCAATCCGACTTGCACTCGACTAATGCTGAAACCCATGCAATGGCGAATAAATTACGACGCTAAAATACATGTTTACCGAAAATAATTCTCGTTAAATAGAAGACGGATTGATACAAAAATCATTTTTGCCTAAATGGACTCTGGATTGATGAACATTTTCTTGCTTAAATGGAAGCTGCATTGATGAAAATGTTCTTGCTCAACGAAAGCAGGATTTGTGTAAATATTTGTGCGTAAATATAAGCTGGATTGACGAAACGCATTTCTTCAATTTACTACAGAAATAGGCTATATGCACAGGGCATGGGTTTTGTCCAGGTTTTTTTCCTAGGCTAAATCTAAAGGGGGTTTGTCCAGGGGATTTTGTCCGAGATAGATTTGTCGCAGATGTGGGTTGTCCGGGGGTGATTAATGTCTGCTCCCATCTTATTTAGAATGCGTTTGTTAGGTCTGATGGGTGGGAGTGTAGGACATTAACCCCCTGGCAAACTCCTGAACAAAAACTCCTCCAGGCAAAATTGCTTGGACAACCCCCTCCCAATTTAGCCGAGGACATTAACCACCGGATATTAGCCCCTTCGCTGGGCAAATAGCCTATTTATGTACCTATATAATAAATAAAAGGGTTATTGTCCAGTTCGTGGTGCTGTGTCAACAAGTTAATGTCATACGGTTGTACACCTGTCACTGTCAATCAGGCGTGAACTTATGCGTGTACCCCAACCTCTGACAAAGCCCCTTCCCTGGGCAAATAGTAGTAAATTGTTAAAACGCGTTTAATCGATCCAGATTCTACCTGAGTAGCAACAATTGCTTTCATCAATCCAATTCATCTGACCAGCTTCCATTAAGGCAAAATTCATTTCACAAGTCCATTTCTATTTAAATAGTGACTATTTTCATCATTCAGCTGTTGGATTCATAAAAATCAATTGTGGCTATGTAAATAGAAGCTGGATTGGTGAAACGTGTATGTTCTCTCTGGGGGCGGGGTTGTGCTTCTCTGAGGTTTTATCTGGTTTTGTTGTCCTGGGTTATTGTCCTTTATTATTGTTTATTTATTGTTGTAATTGTGGAGTCATTGTTACAGAAAAATTAGTTGAATAGTTCAGACTGGGGTTAACTTGTAGTTTAGCATCGTAAATTATTGGCAATTGTTTGGGTTTTAGCATTGATCGAATACAAGTTGGAATGATGAAACGAATTCTTGCTAAATGTTAGATTGATGAAAAAGATTTTAGTGGCATAGAAGTGGGATTTTCGAAAACAAATCTATTCGCTGAAATTAAAACTGGGTTGGTGGACGGTAATTCTAATTTGAAAAGAAGGTGTACTGATGACAAGTAATTGCTGCCTAAATAGAGTGAATAATTTATGTTGATATAATACACATCCATCTATCTATCTATATAAATAAAAATGTAAAAAGTTACTGCTTGTTACCTCGGATCTCGGAAAGTTGTTGACCGATTGCTTTGAAAATTTTCGCAAAGCATTCCATTCGAACATCAGCGGGTTTTTTATGCCTTTGTGGGGAAAAGCGCAATCTTTACGACCAAAAAACACAACTTTTAATTCCACTTTCACGCGTCCGTCCATTTGCATTCCAATGAGGCCGTGCATACCGGGGCGTGTTTCTGTAGCGCATTTATATGTAACTGTCGGTTTTCAAATTTTCACACAACGTTCGAGCGGACGGGTTTTTATATGCTTTTTTGGAAAAAACACAACGCGTGCATGCGGACGTGTTTTTTTTTTTTATCCGCGCGTTTTCGCCGGTGAATAGGCTGGTCTCCCTGACGTGGCTTTTGTGGGCGCTGAGAAATTCTCGAAGATTTACATTACATTCTTATATAGCACACATATATATATGTAGCTGTAGGGAACGGAGGGTGAGGGAGGAAGGGAGGGGGAGGCAGCGGGAGGAAGAGGGAGGGGAGGGAGCGGACGGGATGGAGGGAGGGGATGAATGGAGGAAGCGAGGTAGGGAGGGGAGGGAGGGACGGAGGGAGGCAGGTAGGGGAAAGGAGGTAGGGATGGAGGGATGGACGGTCTTTTCAGCCACAGCAACGCGTGGCCGGGTACAGCTAGTATTCTATAAGCTATGACTACGACTTAGTATATAAGCAATGGTGTCAATTCATGGTTGGGCTTCTTCACTCCGTCTTACCATTGTGACAATGACTAGACAAACACTTAAGTGTCTTATCCTCATGCATTATACATTATCCATTGACGTTCATTCTCAGGCCTAGATAACGTTGTGTGGTAATGCTTACTATTTGTTACACAGTTAATCAAATTACAAACTGTGCATTGTGAAATGTATTATCTGCTTCATTGATTGAAAACAAATTGATTTTATTTTATTAAATATCAGTTGCAAGTGTCAATTTTTCAACACTATTGAAGACTACCTAACTTCAGGTGAATTTGATAAAGAAACAATTGGAGATACTTGCGACTGAAGAAAACATGCAGGGACACGTGCTGGACATAAATGATGTTGTTACTGGTGCAGTGTAATTGTCAAGACTTTATTTGAAAATAAAATCTGCAATGAAGACTCGTAAAACAATAAAAACTGGGGAAAAATCACATGAGTGCAATTTATGTGGAAAAGCCTTTCGTAATCTCAAAGAGCATGCAAGAATACACACTGGAGAAAAACGATACAAGTGCAATTTATGTAGTAAAACATTTGCACAGAGAGCTGCTTTGAATAGACACAGAAGAGCCCACACTGGTGAGAAACCATATGCTTGTAATACATGCAACAAAGCATTTGCCGAAAAAAATTCGCTTTTCAGCCATTCAAGAACTCATACAGGAGAGAAACCATACATTTGCAATATATGTGGCAAAGCATTCTCTCATAGATGTAATCTTGCTGTTCATAGTAAGACCCACACTGGAGAGAAGCCATACTTGTGCAATATATGTGACAAAACATTTTCACAGAAATCTCATCTGATTTATCACAGTAAGATCCACACAGGAGAGAAACCATTTTTCTGCAATATATGTCACAAAGCATTTGTCCACAGAATGCAGCTGGATGGCCATACAAGAATTCATACCGGAGAGAAACCGTACATTTGCACTATATGTTACAAAGCTTTTTCATATGGTCAAAGTCTGAAAGCCCATATCAGAACTCATTCAGGACAGAAACCCTACATTTGCAATATTTGTGGCAAAGCATTTCCTCTGAAACATCATCTAAATCGCCACAGACGAACGCACACTGGAGAGAAACCATACCTTTGCAATTTTTGTCATAGAACCTTTTCTCTTAGGAGTATATTGGAAATTCACAGCAGAACTCACACAGGAATAAAGCCATACAAGTGCAAAATATGTAAAAGATCATTTGCACAAAGTGGTAATCTCAGAAGACACATGAATACTCGCAGTGGAGGATCTGCAAGGAAGGGTGAGGTTTCTTATGACAGTATTTGTAAAGGCACCAGGGTGAAAATTCGCAGGGGAAAAACACTATTCACCGAGGAATTACATCAGTACACGTTGTTGGACAAGACCAAGAGATACAACGGTAATGGTTCAGAGTTGTTTAGATTGGAATCGCATCAATTTGTTTCTTCTAAACATACAAAGAAAGCAAGTGCGGTGGAAAATACAGTGGATTCCGATCATTTGTCAGGTACTGTGGATGTAAAATATTTCATTTCCAGAACTCATGGATGTGGAGTGTGTGATGAATTGTTTGATATTCAAGAGGATTTAATGGAACATTGCAATCATCACTTGGAAGATCAACCTGAAAACAGTTTTGGGGAATTCTTTGAATTGCGACTTTTAGACTACTTTCCTTAAGCACCGGCAATGTTAGATGCTGATACATGTGAAGACTTATTATTATGAATTTTATATATTAATACGAAAATACTGTGGCGCATGTATTGCAATTGTGATGAGTAATAGTATGCCCCTATGAAGAATTACTGCATGCAGACTTGAATGTTATACAGAGATCATGAGACTATCTCTACACAAGCACTCAAGCCATGAAGTGCGAAGGAATGGCGAGATTTCATATGACATTGTATCAATGTGAATTCAGTTGTCTGAGATAAAAAAGAATTTCTCTATTCGTTTCGCGAATTAAGAGCATTGGTGAGTTTTCTCAATTGTATACAGCTATGTATCCAGGACTCCTAATTTCAGTGATCTGACATCCGTGACAGTTTTTGGAAGGAAGTCATTGGAGGAAACTTTTTAAATATGCTATAATCAGTTCCAAAAGAATTTGATGTTTGACAACAATTGCAGATGACTGGATTATAGGGAAACCAATCCTGCAATATAGTGATATGGCACTATCGGAAAAGGACACATGATCAGAGTGGACAATCTACCGGCCTTCATATGTCAGTAAAAGGTGGATGGAAAAAGGGCCAGAGGAAGATCGAGAAGACGCTGGATGGACGATGTCGAGGAATGGATGGGGTTGTCGATGGCGGTTTGTGTAATGAGAGCAAGGGACAGAGAGGGATGGAAGAAACTGACGTCGTTGACTCTGGTCTCCGATCCGCAGTAATGAGGATGGTCAAGATGATGATGATTGGAAAAGGACATTCGGAAATAACAAATTGAAAACACTGTTAACAATTTAGCTTCTTGGAATAACAGTCGAATAAGAGTTTTTCTAATCTAAAGCACTTCATCCACTGCTTTTTTGTATATTGTAATGTCGTAGGCCTACCACAACTTGTCTATGCAACATTGAATCTCTTATTCAATGTTGGTGTCTGTGTTCCTGCTTCACATCTATTAAAATTTCTATGATCCAGTGAAACCATTAGCAATTGAAATTCAAATTACTTTGGTAATATATCAGTTTCAATGTGGTTTTTCTGTTTACTATTTGTAATGTTCGTTTGCAGTTTTTTTTATGATGAATTGTTAAGACGACTTGTGTTATAAAATACTGAAAAATTTAAGAAATTTTATATGATTTTTTATACCTTTTTAACAGAACCTCAGTACCAACACAAATCTGTGACGTGACACTGTGTTATCAGATAATTATGCTGAGCCAAATGCTATTAAGCAAAGTCACCTATAAATTGATGACTCACCTTGTAAGGCGAACTGTTGGACTTTGAATCTCGCCTGTGAATGTTGTCCTACTGCGAATGGACATTGGTAATTCATTGACCAGAAATTGTTCATCATCGCTTTCTAGAAACTTCATAATGGTTTTGTGACTGTGTAGTATTTAATAAAATTTGGTGAGAATTTTTTTGTTTCAGAGACAACTACAAATCTAGTTATAATAGATGCATGAGATAGCAATAGCATTGCTAAGATGGGTGAGCTAGCATTGCCTTTTACAGGTGTAATAGATACTGGATTTGTAAATAGAGCGCTTGAAAAATGGAAGTTGGATGAAGGTTCTTCATAGGTGAAATGGAAGCTGTATATACGAATAAATGCTTGAGAAATGGAATGGATTATGCTATCTCATGACTGAAATAGATGGACGCAGACATTTCCCCCAGACAAACCCCTGCCCCAAACAATACCCCCAGGGTAGGACAAACCCCCTAGGGTAGGACGCCTTATTCACCTTGCGATTTAATTGGTATGGTTTGATCATCAGCCATTACATCGATGTATTATACTGAAGTTAGGTATTTATAAACGGAGCAATAATGGAAATACGTACTTACTTACTTAAAACACAATACCAACGAGAAGAGAAAGCTGTCTGTTCAGTTAGTAGTTAAGTATAATTAAGATTACTGCATAACTTGTAAATGTAAAGCGCAGTGCGTCTTGCAGGCGTTTAATTAAAGAAAAAATATAATTATTATTATTATTATCACAACCATCCCGTAGACGTAGCCTGGCTTATAATTTCGATTATTGGGATGTCGAAACGGCTTATTCGCATTAGGAGTTTTTTTACCTCAAAATAGGGCTTCATAGGACTCTCTACTCCTTCATTAATTTGGTGTCACGACAACTCGTCTACCGACAACTCGTCTAACGACAAGTGGTCCACGGACAATTCGTCTACGACAACTGGTCTACAGACAACTGATCCAGCGCTTGATAAATGGAAACTGGGTGAAAGTTTTTACAGGTGAAATGGAGGTTGGATTGATGAAAAACGCAAGAGAAATGGACTCTGGATGATGGCTCTTTTACAGGTGAAATAGGAGCTGGATTGATGAAAATAACGTATGAGAAATAAAAGCTGAATGAAAGTATTTCTTGATCTGAACTGGATTGATGATAAAATGCTTAAGTAATGGAAGCTGGATGAGGGTATTTTTTAAATCTGAAATAGAAGCTGTATTGACGAAAATAACGGGTGAGAAATAGAAGCTGGATGAAGGTATTTTTAGATCTGAAGTTGAAGCTGGATGCATGTCGAAATACATGAATAAAATCATCGATCCAGCTTCCATTTAAGCTAAAAAAACATTTTCATAAATCCAGCTTCTATTTCATCAATGCTATTCGTCTGTAGACCAGTTGTCGTTAGACCAATTGTCCGGAGATGAGTTGTCGGTAGCCGAGTTGTCGGTAGACCAGTTGTCGTGGAACCCATTAATTTCTATTGGCCTATAATTATGATAAAATGATCGCCAGAGGAGAGAAGAATCTCGCAGCTATTACCTCTCACAGCTTTTCCTGGATGGCGGACATTTCCCCCCCTGGACATTTCCCCCCCCGGACATTTCCCCCCCCGGACATTTCCCCCCCTGGACGTTTCCCCCCCCGATTTCGACTAGGACATTTCCCCCCCCGGACATTTCCCCCCCTTTAGTCAATCCAGCTTCTATTTCAGATCTAAAAATACCTTCATCCAGCTTCTATTTAACTTGCGTTTTTTCATCAATAAAGCGTCTATTTAAGATCAAAAATACCTTCATCCAGCTTCTATTTAACTTGCATTTTTTCATCAATCCAGCTTCTATTTCAGATCTAAAAATACCTTCATCCAGCTTCTATTTAACTTGCGTTTTTTCATCAATAAAGCGTCTATTTAAGATCAAAAATACCTTCATCCAGCTTCTATTTAACTTGCATTTTTTCATCAATCCAGCTTCTATTTCAGATCTAAAAATACCTTCATCCAGCTTCTATTTAACTTGCATTTTTTCATCAATCCAGCTTCTATTTCAGATCTAAAAATACCTTCATCCAGCTTCTATTTAACTTGCATTTTTTCATCAATCCAGCTTCTATTTCAGATCTAAAAATACCTTCATCCAGCTTCTATTTAACTTGCATTTTTTCATCAATCCAGCTTCTATTTCAGATCTAAAAATACCTTAATCCAGCTTCTATTTAACTTGCATTTTTTCATCAATCCAGCTTCTATTTCAGATCTAAAAATACCTTCATCCAGCTTCTATTTAACTTGCATTTTTTCATCAATCCAGCTTCTATTTCACATGTAAAAGGTCTTCATCCAGCTTCCATTTCTCAAGCGCTTTTTCATATGTTGAAGACCATAAAAACAATGGTTTCCGCATACGGGGGGGGAAATGTCCTAGGGTAGGGGGGAAACGTCCGGGGGGGAAATGTCCGGGGGGGGAAATGTCCGGGGGGGGAAATGTCCAGGGGGGAAATGTCCGTTTACCGCTTTTCCTTGCTCGTTTTTCTCGTCGGCGCCATTTTAGATTCCTAACAAAGGAAATTCGTAAATTGTTGATCTTTTGGTGTGAGTTTTATTCGAATGAAAGATTGTTGTCTGCAGGTTTTAATTAACGATTCCCATCTAGATATTTCGCATATTAAGAAATAACACTTTCACAAAACGGTTTTAGACTCTGCCTGTTCTAAGTTAGAAAGCGTTTGTTGGGTCTGTCAACAAGATTGTTTTTATCAATCCAAATCGGTAATCACGCAGTTTAGCGTCGTAAATTTATTTTCTTCTAAGATATTACCGCATGCTTGATACATGGAAGCTGGATTGATGATTTTCAATAATGTATTTCAACATGCATCCAGCTTCCATTTCTCAAGCGATGTATCATTAATCCGGCTTCCAGTTCTCTAGCGTTATTTTTTTCAATACAGCTTCTATTTCACCTATAAGGAACCTTCATCCAACTTCCATTCACCATTTGCCCGTGAGCCAATAATATTTAGCAACATCAGCACATCGCTTGAGAAATGTAAGCAGGATGCATGTTGAAATTCATGAATGAAAATCATCAATCCAGCTTCCAGTTATCAAGCATGAGGTAATGAACGACGCTAAACTGCGGGATTACCTCCATATCTATTTAGATAACAATTATTTTTCATCAAGCCAGCTTGCATTTAGCAAAATTCGTTTCACAATTCCAACTTCTATTTAGACAGCAATTAATTTTCATCATTTTAGCACAGACATTAACCCCTCGCGGACAACTATCCCGCGCACCCCTGACAAAACCCCCGACAACCCTCTTCCAGTAGCGCATTACCCACAGGGTAGAAATTAAATTGCGTGGGAATGGACATTCCCCTGGACAAAACCCCTCGGACAAAACCCCCGGACAAAACTCCCGGACAAAACCCCTCCAGGGTAGGACAACCCCACCCAGTAGAACGGTGTCATGACAACTGGTTCACCAACAACTGGTTCAACGACAAATCGTTCACGGACAATTCGTTCACCGACAACTTGTTCACCACAATTGGTAAACGGCAATATTATTGGCTCACTGGCGAATGGAAGCTGGATGAAGGTTCCTTATAGGTGAAATAGAAGCGGGATTGACAAAAATAACGCTTGAGAAATGGAGGACGGATGATGATAAAGTGCTTGAGAAATGGAAGCTGGATGCATGTTGAAAAACACAAATGAAAATCATCAATCCAACTTCCATTTATCAAGCATTGTATTCATTAATCCAGGTTCTATTTCAGATATAAAAATATCATTATCCAGCTTCCATTTCGCGAGTGTTTTTTTCATCAATCCAGTTCCAATTTAAGCAAGAACATTTTCATCAATACAGCTCCAGTTTAAGCAAGAACATTTTCTCCAATCCAGCTCCAATTTAAGCAAGAATATTTTCATATATCCAGCTCCAGTCTGAGCAAGAATATTTTCATCAATCCAGCTCCAGTGATATTGTCATGTAACAATTGTCATGAACCAGCTGTCGGTGAACAAATTGTCCATGAACCAGTTTTCGGTGAACCAGTTGTCGTGGAACCCAGTAGAACTAGAACATATTGATTATAAGTGGTATTCTTATAAAACGGCGGTCCTATAGAAGTAAGCAAGTTATATTGATGAAAAGCTAAATAGAAGCCGGATTTATACAAAATGATTTTTACCTAAATGGAAGCTGGATTGATGAATATGTTCTTGCTTAATTAGAAGCAGGATTGATGAAAAACCTTCATGCTTATATAGAAGTTGGATTGATGAAAATTTTCATGCTAAAATAGAAGCTGGATTGATAGAGATGTTCTTGCTTAAATAGAAACTGGATTGAGGAAAATATTCTTTCTTAAATTGGTGCTGGATGGATGCAAATATTCCTGCTTAAATAGAAACTGGATTGATCAAAATATTCTTGCTTAAATTGGAGCTGGATTGATAACAAGTATTCATAAATAAAACTAACAGATATTAGCTTTATATCGGAATGACACTAGCAACTTTTTAGTTCACACCTGAATTACAGTGACCGGTGTTTACCGGTATGACTCTAATTAGTTGACACAGCACCGCGACCTGGACAATTAGCTTAAGTTTGATCAAATTATATCAACAGAAATAGATCATTTGCACAGCAAAGGGGAATTGTCCGGAGGAGGTTAATGTCCAATGCTAAATGGGGGGTGGAAGGGGTGGTTTGTATGGGGTTTTTGTCCAAAGGGAAATGTGCTACACTCAAATTGCGCGTAAGGGGTGGTCCTAAGTTGTTCAAAATATATAAGTTGGATTGATGAAAGAATCTTGCTAATTAGAATTCCGATTGATTCAAAATCATACTTACTTAATTGGAAGCTGGAATGACGAAAATGTTCTGGCTTAAATTTTAGCTAGACTGATGGAAAAAATAATAATAGATTGCATTGATCAAAACAATTGTTGCTAATTAAATAAAAGCTGGACTGATGAAATGAATTTTTGCCTAATTGAAAGTTGGATTAATAAAAAGCAGTTGTTGCTATTTAAATAGAACCTGGATTGACGAAATGATTTTTCAATTAACTACAGAAGGCGGCAAATAATTGCTGCCTAAATAGATCTATGCGGGTTTAGATAATTGAGTGTTTGAATAAACATGCTGATTTGATCAATAGGATACTTGCCAAATTAGAAGTTGGATTTTATTAAAGATAATTTACGTTGCTATACTCAGATTAGTTGAGAACAATTCTACAACAAGTGATTCACGGAGAAATTGTTCATGACAAATGGTTCACCGACATATGGATCATCAACAATGAGTTCCCTAAAATTTATTTGTTGCCGGCTATTCCTGCTTCAAGAGAAGCCAGAGGGAATAATTATAACCTGAATGGAAAGATTCCTGCTTATATTCATGTTCCACTAGTAAGAGTTGCAAAGTAGTTGAGACAAAGCGCTAAGATAATTTGTTGTGAACTGAAAGGAGGTCACAGCTTCCCATTACAACATCGGGTCAAGTTATAGCTACATCTCAAGTAATATAAAACCAGTATTAGACAGGTCACCATTAGGATAGCTGGCACTAAACTGTGGAACTCTATTAACTTAGGCAACGAATCTATAAACTCTCTCATCTCCTTCAAGCTGGCCTACAGAGAACATTATTTTATATTATGCCTGCTTAGCCTACAATGACAACGACTTAGTATATAAGCAATTGTGTTAATTCATGGTTGTGCTTCTTCACTCAGTTTTTCCATTGTGACGATGGCTTAACAAACATTTGAACGTCCTATTCTTATGAGTCGAACTACATTATCCGTTGCCATTTCATCATTATCAAGAGTAAATGACGTTGTGTGGTAATGCTTTCTATTTGTTACATATTTACGCAAATTAAAAGCTGTGCATTGTGAAAGGAATCCTCAACTTCATTGGTTAAAATGAATTAGATTTAATTTTTTAGATATTATTTTAAGAGGAAACTCATTGTTATAAAAGACTACTTGAAGGCGAATTTTATGAGGAAGCAGTTGGATATAGTTGCTATTTAAAAATTCGTGCAAGATCTCATGATGGACAAAGACACTGACGTTACCGGTGCAATTTATGTGGAAAACAAACCTGCAATGAAGGCTCATAAAACTGGAGAAAAACCACACGAGTGCAGTTTATGTGGATCAGCCTTTACAAGCGGTACTTATCTCAGAGAACACATAAGAATACACACTGGAGAAAGATGCTACGAGTGCAAATTATGTAGTAAAACATTTACGTATAGAGCTAGTTTGTATAGCCACCGAAGAACTCACACTGGAGAGAAACGATATACATGCAATATATGTCACAAAGCATTTTCTGATAAAAGATATCTGGATAGCCATATGAAAACTCATACCAAAGAGAAACCATACATTTGCAATATATGTAACAAAACATTTGCGCATAAAAGTTATCTGGATGTTCATGGAAGGACGCACACCGGAGAGAAACCATACATGTGTAATATATGCCACAGGGCATTTTCAACTGCAAGTATTCTGATTAGACATACACAAACTCACACCGGACGGAAGCCCTACATTTGCAAAATATGCAACAAAGCATTTGCAGATAAATATTTTCTGAATGTTCATGAAAGAAAGCACACTGGAGAGAACCGCCGTTGCAAGTGTAATATATGTCACAAAACATTCTCTGTTAAACGATGCCTGGATATCCACAAAAAAATTCATGCTGGAGAGAAACCCTACATTTGTAATATATGTGACAAAGCATTTCGTCAAAGTTCTAATCTGAATAGTCACCGAAGGACCCACACTGGAGAGAAACCATACCCATGCAAAACATGTCACAAGGCGTTTGCCGATAAAGGTTCGCTGGATACCCATGCAAGAACTCATAGTGGAGAGAAACCATATATTTGCAATATATGTGGCAAAGCATTTTCGCAAAGTACTCATCTCAGGAGCCACATCAGGATCCACACTGGAGAGAAACCATACTCCTGCAATTTGTGTGAGAAAGCCTTTTCTCACAAGATTTATTTGGATGTCCACAAAAGAAAACACACTGGAGAAAAGCCTTACAAATGCAGTATTTGTTACAAAGCATTTGCACGTGAAAGTATTCTGCAACGCCATAAAAGAACCCACACTGGAGAGAAACCATACTCGTGCAATTTATGTCACAAGGCTTATACTCGTAAGGAGCAATTAAAAAGTCACTCAAGGATCCACACTGGAGAAAAACCTTACAAATGCAATATGTGCAACAAAGTATATGCATCTAATAGTGGTCTGCAATATCATAAAAGAACCCACACTGGAGAAAAACCATATAAATGCAATTTGTGTAACAAAGTATATGCATCTAATAGTGGTCTAACATATCATAAAAGAACCCACACTGGAGAAAAACCATATAAATGCAATTTGTGTGACAAAGTATTTGCACAAGAGAATATTCTACAAAGCCATGAAAGGACCCACACTGGCGAAAAACCTCACAAATGTAATTTGTGTGACAAATCATTCGCACGTGTGGATGGTCTGCAAGGCCATAGGAGAATCCACACTGGCGAAAAACATTACAAATGCAGAACGTGCAACCAAGCGTTTGCAGATAGAAGTAGTCTGCGATGCCATAAGAGTATTCACACTGATGAAAAACCATTCAAGTGCAGCTTATGCCAGAAATCATTCAGAAAATCTTCTGAACTGGATGTTCATACAAGATGTCACACTGGAGAAAAGCCATACATGTGCAACATGTGTCACAGAGCTTTTACATATGGTCACAGTCTGGTAGTCCATATGAGAACTCATTCAGGAGAGAGTCAGAAATATTACATTTGCAAAATTTGTGGAAAATCATTTTCCCAAAAAAGCCACTTCAATGGCCACATAAGAATGCACACTGGAGAGAGGCCATACATTTGTAATTTATGTCATAAAACCTTTTCTCTTAAGGGTAGGTTGTCAATTCACAAAAGAACACATACAGGTATAAAGCCATACAAGTGCAAATCATGTCAAAGATCGTTTGCGCAAAGTGGTAATCTCAGAAAACATATGAATACTCACAGTGGAGGATCGGCAATGAAGGGTGAGATATCTTATGACAGTATTTATCAGGGCACAGATGTGAAAACTCGACGGAAACAAAAGTTATTAGTGCATAAATTGCGTCAAAGAACACGGTCGGAAAAGACCAAAATATATGACGATGGTTCAGAGTTGTTAACAATGGAATCGAATCAAGTTGTGTCTCCTAAACAAAGCAAGAAACCCAGTTCAGCTGAAGATAGAGTAGATGCTGATCATTTGTTAGCTACTGCTGATGTAAAATATTTCATTTCCAGAACTCATGGTTGTGGAATGTGTGATGAATTGTTTGCAAACGAAGAGGATTTAATGGAACATTCCAATCATCACTTCGAAAATCAACCTGAAAACAGTTTTGGGGAATTCTTTGAATTGCGACTTTTAGACTACTTTCCTTAAGCACCGGCAATGTTATATGCTATACATGTGAACACTTATTACTATGGACTATATATACACTGTGTCCGGATGAAAAGTAGTACACAACTAAAAGTGTCATAACCCGGTCAAAACTTTCAGGATTTGTCTGAAATTTTTAATACAGCAACAGTGACCATATGTACACGAGATTCCAAAGTCGTTTGCAAATATTCGCGAGTTTGCCAAATTTATGAGCGTTTGCGATGGAGCACTGAAAAATTAAAGTTTCCAACATGGGCCCTCACATAAGAGAGTGAAGTTCGGCTACAGTTGGTGTTCAAAATGTCCTCCTCGTTGACGGACACACTACTGTAGACGTAGACGCTACTGTTTGATGGTCCGGTCGATGATCACTTGGTCAAACATCTGCCACTCTTCAATCAGACGCGCCCTACGCCCTACGGTTATCGATGTCATGAATACGCGTGAACGAAAAACGCGCCCCTCCAGTAAATGCACCTGGTACTCCGGATCGAGGTCTGGACTGCTGGGCAGCCACAGCTGCGGAATATGAAGCCGAGTGTATCTCTGGACAACTACTACGTCTACGGTCGTGTGTTCGTGAACAAGAAGGACATTTTGAGCACCATATATAGCAGAATTTCACTTCTTTTCAGGTTTTCCATGTTGGAAAGTTCAATTTTTTGGTGGTGCATTTTAAACGCTCATAAATTTGACAAACTCACGAATATTTGCAAACGACTTTGGAATCTCGTGTACATATGGTCACTGTTGCTGTATTAAAAATTTCAGACAAATCCTAAAAGTTTTGACCGGGTTATGACACTTTTAGTTGTGTACTACTTTTCATCCGGACACAGTGTATATATATATATATATATATATATATATATATATAGTTTTATTGTCACCAAAGGAATGGCACATGCGTAAACGTCAGACTCGTCTCGTTGGGGCCTCAAAAACGATTGGGGCTTTTTTTTAACAGTTGGGTCCTCACCAAAACGTTGATACTTTGCCAATGTATTATTATTCACACACTATGCGCCTCATGTTTATTCATATAACATCAGAAAATATAATTCAATACGTTTTCATTCATGAATTATTGGCCAATAAGGATGCTGCTACTATCCTGTAAATCTGTAGTTTAATAAGGTATAGAATTGGGTCTTATATAAGAAGAACCGCCCATCTAATTTAAATAGACCCAAGCATGTTCGACGCGCTTACGAGCTGTATATACTGTATATTCTGTATATCTCGGAGCTTTCAGCGTAGAATACCTAACCGAATACCAATACACCTTGTAATTGGTAGTTTGTGTGAAATCTCTGCAAATAAAAATGCGCTAAAGCAACTGATGATAATACTGACATATAAGGCGAGCAATATTAGAGGTTTCACGTTCGTACGGATACAAGTGTTTTTGTACTTTTTATAAGGTAATCACGCTACGCGTATTTATAAATTATTTGGGGCTGATAATTTTGTAGGAGTGACTTATTTTTCCGAGATTGTTTATTTTCTAAGCTACGAAATAAAGCGTTTGAATAGTTTTCGGGAGTAGCCTAGTTCGGACATTTTCTATGATAAAACTGTTATCCGAAAATCGGGCTTTTGTTTATTTTCTTCAATTTCGGGGATTATTATTGACCCCTCTTGAGCAGGTCATTTCATATGGTATCATCTAGAAAAAAGCTTCCAAGGATTCTGTGAGAATTAAGCTTCGATGATTGATATTTTGGGGGGTTGACACGCTCATATTTGGCTGCATGGCAAAGAACAAATGTAATCTGATATTGGAAAAGAATGAGGTAAACATAATATTATTTTAGCGTCATTGCATGGGTTTCAGCGTTGGTCGAATACAGGCTGGACTGACGAAAGAAATCTGGGTAATTGGGTACTTTAGCATCCCAAATTATTGAGATTATTGCTGAGGTTTTAAATTTCTTGCCAATCCAGCTTCTATTTAATCAATTCTACAACCTTCATCCAGCTTCCATTTCTTTATCGTTCTTTTCATCAATCCAGCTTCTATTTTCGAAAAACATTCATCCAGCTTCCATTTCTTTTTCGTTCTCTTAGTGAATACAGCTTCTATTTGAGATCTATAAAAACTGCTTTCCAGTCTCTATTTCAACTACTATTACAGAGCCTTGGTTCAGCTTCCATCTCTGAAGCATTCTTTTCATCAATCCAGCTACCATTTCAGCCATAAGAAATCCTCATCCAGCTTCTATTTCTGAAGCGTTTCTCTATTCCGATTGATGGGGCGAATTCTTGCCTAAACAGAAGTTGGAACACTGAGAAGGATTCCTGCCAATCTAGAAGTTGGATTGATTAAAAATAATAATTCTGCAGTGAGCGAATAATTTATTATGCTGAAATTAAGCGATTACCGAAAATGTTCTAACGTATTATTATTTTCAAGCACGTGCGTTGTAGCCTACATTTAGTGACATTCATCATTGGTCCGTTTCACTAAAATATTGTGGAATAACCTCGTTTATCTCTTTTCCCCTAGTTTTTCTAAGGGCACTGTGAAAATGAAACAGGCAGTTTTGACTTAAAGAGATGTGTGGTAGCTTAAATAGAGACATTACTGCATATCCATTGAACTTTACAAATTAAGACATTGATTGACAAGTAAGTGAAGGTTATGCCAAAAATCCAGTCACATTGAAAAGCAAACTTTTCACCAAGCATATTTAGGCTTTAGGCCATCTTGAAGTTTGTAATTGCTGTTCCAAGTCATGTGATTCTCGAGAAATGGTGATGCATGAAGTTGTTTTAAGCACTGGTATGTAACTTTTATTATTTAGCCGGTACTTTAAGCAATAAATTGGTTGTCGAAGGAATATGTCAGAATTTGAGCATCACTTGTTTCGCATATTTAGGTGATATGTTTTGAAAGGACCTTCCACAATTACCCAGAATTTGAACACCACTTGTTTCACATATGCTTCTAACAAACCTTCAAGAATGAATAATTCACGTGGAAAAAGAATATTGGAGATGGCGTTGGAAAATAACGCAAAGAAAGTCAATCACGAAAAGATGGAATTCACAAGAAATTGGGTTTTTCAAGGGATAAAAGGGGCAGAGAAACACGAAGATAAATTCAAGATGCCTAGTGATGATGGCTCCATTGTTCAGTGCTCCATTTCTAATGATTCTTCAAAGACTGTTGCCCGTATGCCTGATATTACTGCTCATGTGCGTGATAAGTTGCCTTTCCTAAAAGGTGATCTCGTGAAACGTGATTCTCATCTGCAGTCTAAGAAATGTGCAAGCCCTTCTCTGTTTTCTACAGAATCATCTTTGCTTTTCACTGAAGGCTCGACTGACAACCATCCCATTGAAGACTCAGTTCATATCAACCGTAGTGAAAACCGTCCATTGTATATCACTCAAGAATCTAATGCCATTAAATACTCGATGAATCCACAACTTGAGAACGATTCAGGGCATGTTCAAGTCATGGAAGAGTCGGTGGATGTGAATGTCAGTGGTAACTCCACTCATGAATATCAAAATGAAAGCCCAGCAGGTATATTGATCACCAAAGACTTGGCAATGAATACCACACTCTGTCTAAATGATAATTCAGCACTCAATGTCACGCAAGGTTCAATGGTGCCTCTGGCAGAAGATATTTTTAGCATCTGCAACACAGGTTTGCTAAGTCAATCGTCACTGCTGAAGTCTGACGTGACTTTAATTTATGTGATACCAGATGTCACTCCAACTGAGACCAGGGCTGACGAATTAATTTATGTGATACCAGATGTCACTCCAACTGAGACCAGGGCTGACGAATTAATTTATGTGATACCAGATGTCACTCCAACTGAGACCAGGGCTGACGAATTAATTTATGTGATACCAGATGTCACTCCAACTGAGACCAGGGCTGACGAATTAATTTATGTGATACCAGATGTCACTCCAACTGAGACCAGGGCTGACGAAAAGCAGCATGTCGAAGATGACATTAGTCTTCAGAGTAAAGGAAACAGTGGCAGGTACAGGCATAACAGAATGGAAGCTTTGTCTGGTAAACAGGTGTCTCTGTTCAAAAAAGAAAACAAAAAAGAAGGCTGCAAGCAAGTTTATGATAAAGTTAACTATTGCACATTTTGTATGAAACCTATAAGCAGCAAAATCGCACGACATCTTTTAAAGGTGCATAGAGATGAAACTGGCGTTTTGAGTATTTTATTGCTTCCAAAACGTTCTAAAGAGCGCATGAATGCTCTTAGTTTGCTTGTGAATGCCGGAAATTTCAAACATAACAGCGAAGTGCTAAAATGTGGTGAAGGGCAAATTGTAGTGGCTAGTAGGAATCCAATCGGGTCTTATTTGCACGATCCCAGCGAATACCTACCATGTGAAATCTGTAAGAAATTTTTACTGAAATCATCACTCTGGATTCATAGTAAGAAATGCAATGAAAGAGTTGGAACCTGTGGCCAGTCATCCAGCCAAGGACAGAAGCCTTCACAGAACTATGGAAATGCCGTGTCCAAAGGACGCAATTTGTTGAGCAGTGCGTTGTTAAACGACGACGAAATTGTCATCAGTGATATGTTGCAGCGCATGAATGATGATAATATTAAAATTGTGGTCACTGGAGACAGTTTAATAAAAAGATATTCAGCACTGAGGATGGAGTCGTTAGGGTCGAAAGAAGACCAGAAACTAAACGACGTGCACAGAGTAAGTCAGGGTGCACGCACTCTGGCCAGGTTGGTTATGCAATGTAGACAAATCAAACCTGCAGTCAAGGACCTTGATGAGTTAATTCAGCCAGAGAATTTTGACCTTGTCGTTGCTTCATCGAAGAAAATGGCTTTTGAAGGTGACAAACCTGCAGCTAGTCTTGGAAAGCTGGTTGGAAATATTTTGGGTCATGTCATAGCAATCAAATCAGGACATGCCCTACGCCGTAATGATGAGAAAGCATGCGAGAAAGCGGCAAACTTTAAACGGCTTTTTGAAGCCGAGTGGAATTTTCGTGTCAATGCGGTTGGTACGAAGATTACGAACAAAGCCAGAAGGCAGAAGATAGCTACTATCCCAATAACTGAAGATCTTTCTTAAAACTTTGCGACAGTTCATCTTAGCTGATATGACAGACACATCAACTCGATTGGAGAAGTTCAAGTTAAAGTCAGACTGGACATGGCTGGCCAAGCTGACTTTGAGTCGACTAATACTCTTTAACAAGCGTCGCCGAGCAGAGGTGAAAGACCTCAAAGTTGATGACTATGTTGGAAGGCCAAATTGGAATGATGATGAAAATGGAGAAATGCAAATGGCACTATCAAAAACCGATGCTGTTTTGGCAAAACGGTAAGAACTTAACCTCTCCCTTGACCGCTGATTTCTGACGTTCAATGTATTTTCTGACCTCTTTCTTAGACTAACTGTAACAATTCAGCTTGATGACAGGCTCTCCTTTCACTGTGCTTGCTCCCTAGTTTACATTCTGACTCTATGCACATATCAAGACTGTCATTTTTAACCTTGCTGTGGTCGGGAGCGCCTTTGAGTAGTCGCCCCAAATGAGCGCTATATTAATCATCGAAATGAATTAATAGTAGGGTTCCACTATTGCAACTGGATTTTAAATCACAGGTTTTGCCAGTGTCAAGAAGAAAATAATTACTTTGGCATATTATTTACTTCCTGGACTTATCAGCAAAGAATGAAGACCAGCATTTTGCTGCAATGAGAACCCCACAATTTGTACTCTATTAGAATCCAGCCGCTGTTTGTATGAAATTACATCATTCTGATTGTGCATTATTGGAAAATGGCCATATTGTCTGTGAATTGTGTTAGCACATGTATTAAAATTCAATCACTATGCACTCTGCACGTTTCTTCTTCTTCTTCTTGGTCTCTCTTCCGTCAAGCGCATGTCCTACGCCAACGATGAGGCCTCAATATGCCGTCTCCAGCTTGCTCGGTTTCTGATTTTAGCCACCGCATCTCTCATATCCATGTTCTTGCTGCTAGATCTTTTATATTGTCCATCCAGGTCTTTGATTGTTTCCCTTGGCTTCTCTTTCCCTCCACATGCCCGTGCAGAGCTGTGGCCGGTAGCCTTTTGTCTTCCATTCGTGTCACGTGCCCGAACCAGGTGAATCTTCTTTTTCTGATCTTGTGCACCACGGTTTCCTTTTGTCCCAGCTCCTCCCGAGTCACTTCGTTTCGGATCCTGTCTCTCCGACTTCTACCCGGAATTCTTCTCAGCCACCACCACTAGTAATCTTCTCTCATCATCCTCTGCACGTATACTTGTTCATAAACATCAAGAAAATTAGGAAAACTGACTTTTCCCCAATGGCTTTTTTAACTGCAGAAATCAAAATATTTCCTTTGCAGGATGGACATGGTAATCGCAGCAGGAAAATCACGGAAAAATGTTGATGCATATGTGCTGTTACCCCCTGATGCTCAACGAGCAGTAAATCTTCTCATTCATACGAGAGCTGATGTTGGAGTGCCATCATCCAATCCTTACATCTTCGCAAGAATGTCTACGAACACACCTATGAGTGGAAACACTGAACTCCAAGAGGTTGTGAGCGCATGCAAGAACATTCGGCATCCACAGCGCATAACATCAACATCTCTAAGAAAATATATAGCCACTGTTTCACAGGTAAGATATTGCAATGATACTGTACAATGCAATGGGACTGAAATTTATTTGATAATAATTGTTCTTTTAACAGAGGAGAATGGGGATCCTGCGTTGCCCGATGTGCAGTCCTGCATGGGAAGGACTAAGGTTTAAAAAGGTCATTTGGTAATGCCCTCTTCACAAAGTTCAGAAGTTAGTTTTAGAAGCCTTGTACTAGGCTTGTAGGCACAGTTTCAAGTTTGCAGTATTAGAGTCCTTTTCTTAATGGTTGCTAACTGTTTTAATGGCCTTTATTAAATGCTTATAGATTTCCTTGAATTGCTACGCTAAAGTTGATATTTGTAACAAATACATGTCCTTGATTTTGTGCTCAACACTTGTTGTTGCACTCTTCTGAGGCATGGTGTTTCTCTGTTTTCTGTTTCCTATTTTATTTTGTTGATACAGTATAATTGACACAGTTGACACTAGATGTAAGAGACAGATTGTTGCACAATGGTATTTATCTAATTTGGTTGAACTGCATATGCTGAATAACTAAGAGATACTCAAATTCGACCCACTGAAGATTATGCAACATTTTTATTGACTGTGTTAATTTGGCAGGTTCTGGATATGACTGAAAATGAACTCGAAATGCTTGCAAGACATTTGGGACATGATGCCAAGACACATAAAGAATATTACCGCTTATCCCATCACACTGTGGAATTGTCTAAGGTATATATCACTTAGTGCAGTGCACTTGTGCCAGGCTTTTATCATTTGTTTTTGCCTACACTATCTCTATCAATTTTTGGCTGTTACATATATGCTGGTGAAGTTACGAATTCTAGCGTGTCAGGGCACAGCATTCCTTAATGCCATGTTCATCTGAAATTGTCACAAAAATTAACTGTTGGTACCAAGCAATGTAGACATTTGTGTCATTCATTCATTCATTCATTCATAGCATTTATATAGAGCCCCTTCAAGAAACTACTCAGAGGCGCTCCCAGCCCAACCACGAGCAAAGAAAAAAGACTTGAGAGACTTGTAGAACCCAGCCGGATGGGCCACAAGTAGAGAGCGAAGCGTAACCGGGAGGTCGTTCCAGACTGTAGGCCCCACAACCGAGAAAGCACGGCGCTGCTTAATAGCTAAGCGGGCCCGTGGGACCAGAAGTTCACCCCTAGCCGAAGAGCGAAGTCATGGCATTTCATAACGGAGGCTTGAAGCATAAAAGTGTAGTAAAGACAGTTTGTTTCTTGTTCAGTGAATCATTGTTGCAACAACCATTCAATAATTCATTGATTCAGCAACCATATTGTAAATTTTGCAGGTATCGCAGCTACTGCTTGCTGTTGACAGAGGAAATGTCAATGAATGGAAAGGAAGAAAACTTACAGACATATCAACTGATGGTATGCAATACACAATGATCTTTACGTAATTCCTTTTCTATCTGTGTTTTTTGTTATGTCATACATGAATACCATGTATACTTGGCAATCTTTATGAAGGAAAGATAATCTGTTGCTGACTATAATTATCTTATATGCTGGATTCAAGATATTAAATGCATCTGACTCCTGGTAATGTGATTGCATTGTGTCATTCAGTTCCGAACTTGTAGCCACAGTTTTCTGCTCACATGTATGCGTGTTGATCCTTTTGCTTGCACTTCCATATCTATAAATATTGTGTGTTACAAGTCAAATCACTGTCTGTTCTCATTTTCTAGAGCTGCCAGATGTAGAGGCTACTGATAGTGAAGATGATGATGATGGCGAGAGTCCTTCTGACATGACTGCAGAAGATAATCCTAAATTAATGGGTATTTATACACCAATCTTAATAGCTGTTTAACTAGAGTATTAGACCATTGATTGCATCAAAAATTTCTGAATGCATAAAATGGGACAATGAGGGAGAATGCATGCAACATTCTTCTATATTTTATTTGTTATAATATGAAAGTTTCAATACTTTGTGTGACAGCAGGTGACCTCGCTTGAGAAGTGACAATAAAGCATCGTTATGAACAGTGATATTTTAGTTCTTAGATTAATCTTCGTTCTAGTTTTATTCACTTCTGTTGACGTGATTTTACTTCTACTTCTAGTTCTCAAATAATTTTACTTCTGGTTTTTATTCACTTCTGCTTGAAGCAATTTTACTTCTACTTCTACTTATAGTTCTCAAATAACTTCACTTCTTCTTCCAGTTAGAGTTTAGTTATAATTTTACTTATCCGTGCACTTGTCAACTTTTCTCGCTCTTGCAATTTGCCAATTTGGCCTCTAAGGCTATATTCACGATGATAGACCTATTATAGCTTTCTGAGTGATAACACTTTCGGGTGGTGCTTTATTAAAAGCTTGGAATTTAAGGCTATGATATAATCTGCTTCCTGACAATACTAAAACACGGTCCATAAAAATCAAAAGTCTCTTCATTTTCGTTCTAAAAATATTTGCACTTCGTATTCTTATTCACTTTTGAAGGTCTTAATTCCACTTCTTATTGTATTCTCGTTCTCAAAATATTTATACTTCTTATTCTTATTCACTTCTGAAGGTCTTAATTCCACTTCTTATTCTATTCTCGTTCTTAAAATAATTTTTCTTCTACTTCTGCTGAACGAAAATACAATAATTATTGTTCTTATTCTATTTTGTGTTGATGTCTATTGATCAGTCCAAAAGGCTCTAATGAACGCAGATGAGGCTAAACGTGCAGAACAGGAAACCTTGACCAAAGAAACGAATGCAGGGACAAGGACAGTGATTGATTCTCGGTCTCAGATAGACCAAACTGACACAATGTCCGGCAGCTCCTGCTCCGACAGTTCCAGCGGGCATATACTGCAATACCCTGTTGCAGGTAAGTTATATCTGATTGCGCTAAATAATCTCGTAGCTGCATGCTATTTACATATTTTTAATTTGGATCTTTGACTTTTGATTTAACAGAATACCAAGAATACACTTAAATTATATATTTCTATAGAGGCAGTGTAGTGTCTTTTAACTTCACATATTTATTTTCTTGATTAATGACTTGTTCACTTTTTATGCACAACAAAAAGTGTGGAAATTGATTTGAAAATGTGCTGTTGACAAAATTGATGCTTTGGTAATACTTCATGGAAGTTATCAGTTGTATTCAAACTGAGCTGACTTCGTGTCTTTCCTGTGTGAGGCAGATAATTTTTGAAAAATTAGGATTAGATTATTATTTTGTATCATGTTATTCTGTCTAAACTATACATAGTTCTGACTGTTTTGTTTTGCTTAAGGTAAGAGGCTACGTTGGACGGCAAGTGACCTTCACATACTGAAAGAAGAATCCAGGAAAACTGCAGCGCCATTGTCGTTCAATGCAATTCGTTGTCTTCAGGCCTTGAATCCAAGTTTGAGAAAAAGAAGCTTAGCCCAGATTAAGTCAAGGGCCTGGGCACTAAAGAATTGCTGAACAACGTATTGATATTAGTACTTTCTATATTAGTTGTTAGTACTTTCTACAGCAGTTACCTTTAGATTGCTATAGTCTTTAAAGTTATTTCTTAAAATTACTTTCATGCTGTTGTGATGTTATGTTTCAATATATTGTGTACACTGAATTTCTGCTGTGTTCCTGTATCTTTCAGTCGTGTGAGCTTGTCTGCAGAAGGTTTATATCTGTCTTGGAGATCTATCATTAAGATTTAGTTGTTTTGTTAATGTTGTGTTCTTTTATGCTATATATCACCCAATAAGTAGTATGCACAAAGTGGCGCTTAAATCTGATACCTCATTTTTGGTAGGTTTCATTCTTTCTGGTGCATTGATTTAGTGGTCACTATTAAGCACTGTCTATCATCTTTATTTGTTTGGCTTTCTATAATTCGTCAGGACGTTATAATTGCATTGTCCTGTTGGACCATTTACATCGTGAAGTTGTGTTGCGTTTCGGACAGTTGGCAAAATGAATAATGCCAGTGCTGGAATCTGTAGAAGCAACAAACTTAATAATTTCAATCCTTTTTGACACCACAGTGTGATTACACAGAGCTCAGTCTAGAGAATTCATGACTTGTTCTCGATTTAAAAGCATTGTAGGCCTATTCATATCTTTAGAAGCTTATAGATGAAGACCTTGGTTTCTGCAAAGAAGTAGTTAAGTCTTTTTTTATGGAAATCAATAATTGCAATTACCGGAACTTTAATTCTAGTGTGATTAATCATTATAACAGAATATTTGCATGAGTTTTAGGTGTTGCTAGCTTGCTAAAATGAGTAGGATGAGAATTTTATTTGAATCTTTTGAACTTTAAAATACCTATTTTCGAGCTGACATTTCTGCAAAGTGTCATGCCAGTTTGTGCAACAGTCTGCTGTGTGACATACTTGAGTACAAGTGAATACATAATTATTTAGAGATTTTGACTCCACTTCTCTTTTGCCAAAGACGTCTTGATGTATATATTGACCCTAAATGTGTCAAGAAAGTCATATAGTAAGGGAGGTCTATTCCGTCTGGCGTCACATGCTGAAGCATTGAGGGGTGAAGCCACTGACTCTTCATGTCCATGACTCGTCAGGCTTCGTGTAATTTGAAGGATGTCTCTTAAATTTACTGTGAACTTAAAATTAAGTTTTGTTGTTCTGGGTTTATCCTCCTTGCCTAATGTTTAAGCTGACGGTCCTACCTACGCCATATGACAGAACATCGATGCCACTATACAGATGTGATTATGGCGTTGCTTTTTTGTCTGTTTGCCTATACAACAACTGTCTCATAGGCGGCTCAAACATATACTCTTGGCTAGAGTCTAGACTTTACAACCACTTGTTTCCTTCTTGTGATGCAAACATTATAGGGTTTTTACTGTAGACCAGTTTCATTTCTTATATTACTTGATGTACCGTTTCTTAAAGTTTAATAAACAATGTCTTCTCGTAAAATCCATGACTTCTTAATTTTCTAGTCACTTGAAGATGAACATAATAGTTTTAGCAGATTTATATTGATCTTGCAGAAGGTGTGTAAAGCATTATCGTTCAATTGAAATTAAAAGACAGACATACACAGGTCTGAAATCAGAGATCGCCTAAACTTAAGTTCAATTAAAAACTAGTACATAATAGCATTGGTTGATATGACACACCTACATGTATCTCAGCAGGAACTTTGAAGGCAAAATCCAAGTAATTTGATCGTTTAATTCATCCATTCACCACAGGGTTGGTTCCCACACTTAGAACTTTGAACTTAAATATCTCTTAAAATTTGTATTAGTAGGCCTACAGCCGCAATCCACATTCTGGTGAACCAAGCAATCAATAGTCGGTATAAATGAAGCATTCCCACACTTAGAACTTTGAACTTAAATATCTCTTAAAATTTGTATTAGTAGGCCTACAGCCGCAACAGCCCACACTTAGAACTTTGAACTTAAATATCTCTTAAAATTTGTATTAGTAGGCCTACAGCCGCAATCCACATTCTGGTGAACCAAGCAATCAATAGTCGGTATAAATGAAGCATTCTGACACTCGCCAGGTCCGTGTTTAACGCTAGTTTGGCAGGACCAAAGAGTGAGGACATTTACATAGTCACTACAGTATTGGGTCTTTCGCTTAGCACCTAAGAATTGGGTCATTTACAGTGTGTCTGCATGCAACAGAAGCTGTATTGTTGGGTATAGTCACTACAGTATTGGGTCTCTCGCTTAGCACCTAAGAATTGGGTCGTGTACAAAGTATGCAACAGAAGCTGCATTGTTGGGTCCTCGTAAGTATAGAACCGAAATATTGGGTCGCATCTATCGTACTGTATAATACTTTGGGTATAAATAGATTATTACAGAATATATTAATATTATTATATAGAATATAAACTTCTGTTACTGAAAAACACATCATTTACATAGTCACTACAGTATTGGGTCTCTCGCTTAGCACCTACGAATTGGGTCATTTACAAAGTGTATGCAACAGAAGCTGCATTGTTTGGTCCTCGTAACTATAGAACCGAAATATTGGGTCGCATATATCGTACCGTATACTTTGGGTATAGATAGAGTATAATATAATATAAACTTTTGTTACTGAAGAAAAGGTCATATGATGAGTTTCAAGGAAATAGGCCAACGTCTTTTGAGACTGTCAAATGAATAACTGTATATTGTACAACTTGATTAGCTATTTTGGCTCAATATACGTCGGCGGCTAGCCAAAGCCGAAGATGTGGGTCGCAATATTTATAGACTTCCCAGGACAAAATAAGACCCGTACAACCTCATTTCCGCCAGAAAAATCGCTATTGTGGTTTCTATACCGCAATGTCACGTCGTTTACTAAAGCCAACCGAATTTGTACAGTATAAAGACTGTTGGGAAATGCTTGCTGTGCGGGTTTTAGTGCTCACCACGGCATGTTGCGCGGTGACAACAGCGGTCATTTATAATTAGCGAATCCTAAGCCTTAAAAACAGCATTAGTGTTCTTTCACATAGGAAACATGAATTATATTTTTTTATGTCACTCAGCAAAACGAGCGATATCAATAAAATATAATATTTATATTGATGTCATGGATCGCATATTCATAGGCTACTTACTTATTTACTTAAATTTAAAATGGCTTGTAAATTTTCATTATTTGCTAAATACGGCGTTTTTCTCGCACTAATAAATATATTTTGTGAAATTTCCTCCTGTACGGCAAGGAATTATGTCCGCTTCTTAGAAAAAAATAGATATTAAATAAAAATAAAGATCTAATTAGCGAATCTGTAGCCTTAAAAACGACAGCAGTGTTCTTTCACGTAGTAACCATGAATTATATTTTTGGTACATGTTTTTTATACGACCACCAAGACACCAAGAACTAACGTTGCAGCGTTGTTATCTTTCATAAATCCAACTTCTAGTTTGCCGAGAATCCTTTTAATCGATCCAGCTTCTGTTTACAGGCAAGAATTTGTTCGATAAATCCCGTTTCTATTTCGTCAGCAAATATTTTCATCAGTTTTTCATTGAAAATTATTTTTCATCAATCCAGCTTCAATTTCAGCAGAATATGACTGCACTAACCCTAAAACTAACCCTAACCGACCCTCACGACGCCTAACCTGAGCCCTAACCGACCCTCACGCGCTAAATCCCGCTTCTATTTCGTGAAGAAATATTTTTCATCGAATTTATAAATTTTTGGTGGTCGTATAAAAAACAAGTACCATATTTTTTAGGTAGCTCAGCAAAACGAGCGATATCAATAAAATATAATGTATATTGATGTCAGGGATCGCATATTGATATTCGTACTTACTTATTTACTTAAATCTAAAATCATTTTGGTTTAATCTGCGTTATTTGCTAACTACGGCGTTTGTCTCGCGCTAATAAATTTATTTGTGAAATTGCCTCGTTTACGGCAAGGAATTATGTCCGCTTTTTAGAAAAAATAGGTATTAGATAATAATAAAAATCTAATGCATTGACTGCTTTCACCGAAAACTTCATTTGGTTAAGTATTCTAGGTAAATTTAGACCCAATATATACGGTACGATAGATGCGACCCAACATTTTGATACTGCACTTACAAGGACCCAAAAAAGCACCTTCTGTTGCACACGCTCTGTAAATGTCCCAATTCTTAGGTGCTAAGCGAGAGGCCCAACCCTGTAGTGACTATAAGTATATATATATATATATATATATATATATATATATATGGAAATACTGTGGTGCATTCATTGCAATGAGTAATAGTATGTTCCAATGAAGAATTACTGCATGCAGACATGAATGTCATATAGATTATCTCTATGCAAGCACTCAAGCCACGAAGGGCGAAGGAATGGCGAAATTTCATATGGAGCATGACATTGTATCAATGTGAATTCAGTTGTCTGAGATAAAAAAGAATTTCTCTCTTCATTTCGCGAATTAAGAGCATTGGTGAATACAATAGAGTTTTCTCAATTGTATACAGCTATGTATACAGGACTCCTAATTTAAGTGAGTCGACTTCTGTGCCATTTTTTGGAAGGACGTCATTGAATGAAACTATTTAAATATGTCATAATCATACTTACCGAAAGAATTTGATGTTTGACAACAATTGCAGATGACTGTATTATAGGGAAACCAATCACACAACAGATAAATGTGGCACTATCGGAAAAGGACACATGATCAGAGTGGACAATCTACCGGCCTTCATATGTCAGTAAAAGGTGGATGGAAAAAGAGCCAGAGGAAGACAGAGAAGAAGCTGGATGGACGATGTCGAGGAATGGATGGGGTTGTCGATGGCGGATTGTATAATGAGAGCAAGGGACAGAGAGAGATGGAAGAAACTGACGTCGTTGACTCTGGTCTCCGATCCGCAGCAATGAGGATGGTCAAGATGATTTTGATTGGAAAAGGACATTCGGGAATAATAAATTGAAAACACTTAACAATTTAGCTTCTTGGAATAACAGTCGAATAAGAGTTTTTCTAATCTAAAGCACTTCATCCACTGCTTTTTTGTATGTTGTAATGTCGTAGGCCTACCACAACTTGTCTATGCAACATTGAATCTCTTATTCAATGTTGGTGTCTGTGTTCCTGCTTCACATCTATTAAAATTTCTGTGATCCAGTGAAACCATTAGCAATTGAAATTCAAATTACTTTAGTATTATATCAGTTTCAATGTGGTTTTCTGTTTACTATTTGGGGTATTCCATGTCAAATCAACACACTTTAGGAAAAAATGGACGTCATCGTCTCCAATTTATAAAAAATTTGGTATGAAGAAAAATGACTATGAAAAATGTTCAAAACCAAAATTTTAGATTTTTGGGTTGACCGATGTCCGAGATATGGGTCAACGAAATTGACCGAAATGGGTCAATTTTCGCTCACCGGTCGAAGTTCAAACTGCTATATCTCAGCTTCTACAACACCTAGAGATACAATAAAAACACCAAATTGAAGGTATTAAATAGCTCTATCTGGGCAAATCACTCAGAAATGTTCATATTCAACACACACAAAATTAGGAGCAATAATAACATTGTGACACTGACCTTGGTCAGTTTGCCACTTCGGAATTTTCTCAAATTTTTCCAATGCAAATCCATCATTGTTCTTAACAATTGGTGAAAATTTCAGCATGGGCGCTCTTGTAGCTTTTTTACAGTGATTTTTTTAAAGGTTCAGACATGGTTGTGATTTACGACTATCGTATATCACTGGCCAGGTTAGAACTACATTTTCCATTGACCAAATCGTTTTAGAACTGTTTTGGAGAGTCTGGCTTGCTGCAGAAGTCTTCTTGCATGTCAGCAAATATGTTCTCCCAGTGAAATGTAGGTTGAACAGTTGTTAATATGTCCTGGCATGACATAACTAAGATGTCTGTCGAATGCGGATATCGATGTGAATGAGCTGGTCCATTTGGGTGCAAAAAAAGATTTCTACCTCATTTGTGTCTGGAAACATTTGCAGGACACAGCCAAGCCACCACTGTCCATCATACTTTGCAATAATGTAGCCTTTAATAGCTGCAAGTTTTATCATGGTCTTATTGTATATCTCTAAACACTGCAAGACATGTTCAGTTCTTGGAGAATCTGGACTGCTAGAGAAATCTTTAACTTCAACTGATACTGGACGGATGAAGTGAAGCTTTTGCGTGCGTGCAATTGTTCGTGCAGATTCAGATCTGCTCTTGAATAGGGTTGCCCCAGTCCAAAATCCTCAGTACTTAGTTGAATAGTGATTGCTTTTATCTCACTCTGTGCGAAGGTAAACAATTGATGTGGAGTCATGATTTGGTCATTATAATGGCCTATGTAATAAATCCAACGTTCATTCCCACAACAGGAAACACTGAAATGGGAACTAAAACAAGATCTAATAATAAATAAATAAATAATCATGTCAGTAAGCTTAACATTTGTTCAACCTGCTGCTTAAGAATTTAGTTTTCAGATGTACTTTCAAACTTATTTTACAATTATCTGAAAGGAGGGCCACCAATTTGAAGTAGTATCTCACAGTTCTAGTTTTGACCAGATGATTTTGCTCACTGCCATACTGTATTACTTTGTTGGTTCAGAAAATAGATAAACAAATTTTTTTTAAAAGTTCTATTAAATTGTAATTTATGTCATGGAAGCATGCAGAAAACAGGAAAGATTGAAATTAAAAATTTAAACCAGATTTTATTTATAAACAAGTATATAGTTTGACAGGTAAGTAGGTCTAATTTATGTTCACCATGTCAGAGCATCAATCACACCAAGATTATTGTTGCTTACAGAGCTCTGTGATTTAAGTTACAATATTCATGGCATATTCACTGCCACGAATCACGATCATGACCACCTTTAAAAATCACTGTTAAAAAAACTATAAGAGTGCCCATGTTGAAATGTTCACAAATTGTTAAGAACAATGAAGACTTTGCATGGGAAAAATTTAAGAAATTTCTGAAGTGGCGAACAAGGTCAGTGTCACCATGTTATTATTGCTCATAATTTTGTGTGTGCTGAATATGAACATTTCTGAGTGATTTGCCCAGATAGAGCTATTTAATACCTTCAATTTGGTGTTTTTATTGTATCTCTAGGTGTTGTAGGAGCTGAGATATAGCAGTTTGAACTTCGACCGGTCAGCGAAAATCGACCCATTTTGGTCAATTTTGTTGACCCATATTTCGGACACCGGTTGACCCAAAAATCTAAAATTTTGGGTTTGAACGTTTATCATAGTGATTGATCACCCTACCAAATTTCAACAAAATCTGAGATGGTGATGCAAATGACTGTGTTGATTTGACGTGGAATGCCCCATTTGTAATGTTCGTTTCCAGTTTTTTGTGTAATGAATAATTGTTAAGACGACTTGTATTATAAAATACTGAAAATTAAGAAATTTTATATGATGTTTTTATACCTTTTTACCAGAACTTCAGTACCAACACCAATCTGTGACGTGACATTGTGTTATCAGATAATTACGAAGAGCCAAATTCTAATATTAAAGCAAAGTCGCCTATTAATCGATGAACTGTTAGGCTTTGAATCTCGCCTGTGAAGGTTGGGGCGTGGACATTTCCCCCTGGACAAAAATCCCCCCGGACAATTCCCGCCCCCAGGGTAGGACAAAACTTCGTTCTAGAACATATTGCGTGTAAGTGGTATTATTATAAAACGGCAGTCATACATAGGCAAGTTGGATTGATGAAAACATTTTTTGCTAAATAGAACCCGGATTGATACATAATAATTTTTACTTTAATGAAAGCTGGATTGATGAAAATGTTCTTGCCTAAATTGGAGCTTGATTGATGAAAATAGTCTTGCTTAAATTGGAGCTGGATGGATAAAAATAATTATTTAAATAAAAGTCGGATGAAACGAATTTCTGCTTGAATGGAAGCTGGATTGATGACAAGAATTCGTTCTGTCCTAAATTGTGCCAACAGGTATTAGCATCATATCGGAGTGACTGAACGACACTAACAAGCTACAAGTTTACGCCTGAATGACAGCGACAGGTGTTTACCGGTATGACACTAACTAGTTGACACAGAACCACGAACTGGATAACTAGCCTAAGTCTGAGCAAATAATACCTACAGAAATAGGCGCAGCAAAGGGGGTTAATGTCCTAGGCGTAATCAAAGGGGAAATTGTCCAGGGGGGTTGTCCTTGGATTTGTCCTCTATATCTAAAGCGTTATTTTCATCAATCCAGCTTCTATTTCATATATAAAAATTCACTAATCCAGCTTTCATCCATACCATTTTGTCTGCTACCATTTTGTCCGGTCATCGTTTAAACTATTTATGGCAAAACGCTAATTGTTTTTTTTATACATATCACATTTTTGTTTGAAGGTGTTTGCTTTAGAAGACTGCTAGTATAGGCCTAATGCAGTTCTTATGAAAACTGTAACTGTGGTTTGTTTCTTTGCTTCCCCGATTCATTAAACAGGGTAGCCGGACAAAATGGTGATAAATAATATGAAATAGAAGCTGGATTAATGAAAAGACGCATGTGAAATGGAAGCTGGATGAAGGCTCTGCATGGATATTTTTATATATGAAATGGAAGCTGGATTGTTGAAAATAACGCTTTAGATATAGAAGCTGTATTAGGGTATTTTCATAGCTGAAATAGAAGCTGGATTAATGAAAGATCCATTACTAATGGAGGTTGATTAAAGGAATCTTATGGCTGAAATTGATTCTGGATACATCATGAAACACATGAATGAAAGACATCAATTCAGCTTCCATTTCTCAAGCATTTTTTCACCAATCCAGCCTCCTTTTCTCAAGCTTTTTTCTTCACTAGAGCTCTACTTCAGCCACAAAAAAGGCATCCAGCCACTATTTAAGCAATAAAATATCCTCATCCAGCTTCCATTTAAACATACTGTTTTGTCCTTACCATTTTGACCGCTACCATTTTGTCCTAGAGAACCATTAAACAGAGATACAAGTGAGATGGTCAGAATAATCATTAATTGGATTTTTGCTCAAGCAGAGTATATCCAAGGGTGATGGAGATGGATTTCTCTAATGGTCTTGGTGACTTCAGCGGAAATCTATCGTTTTAGCATTCTAAATTATTCGCCAAATGAAGCATTATTATTGTCATCAGTCCGACTTAAACTTTTTGAACAATTCTTTAATCAATCCAGTTTTTATTTTGCCAAAAAATTATTCCATCAATCCACTTCCATCTTAGAAACAATTATTTTCATCGGTTCAACGCCAATCTCAATAAGGCTCTTCAATCCGACTTCTATTTTTAAGTCAAACATTATTTTTTTATTGAATGTCATCAATCCGACTTTGATTTTTAGATAATTCCTCTCGACCAAGGCTAGAACTCATGTTTAATGGCGAATGATTTAGAACACTAAACGATACATTACCGAAATTTCCCCTGAAATTAGAGCAATGAAGCATCGTAGAATTTGCTCATTGTCATTTATTGATTTTTATCATTACTTTTAATACACTGAAATAACTTTAAACCAGTTACAACTAACTCTCTGGAAGTTTCACATTACCGGCACATAGATTAATTTCTAGCACAAGTAACTTAAACCTCATGCATGCAGCACAAAGCATAGACAACAATCAAAGAATTGCAACTTAGTCATTTTTAACAAGAAAAGTAATTCTAAACTGTGCAGTGTGCCCTCGCTCAACCGAGATAAGAGTTGCACAACACTCTTATTTGTCAGCAGTATAGCTGAGAAATGTCTTGTCTAAAAAGTCTTAACGTGTCAAATGGACAAGACGCCATCACCTGAAGTCTGGAGTGCTATGCTACACTTGAAAGAGGCTTACGGATCCAGCAGTTCCTGCAAGAAAACATTTCATGACCTAGTGATGCATTGTTGTAATTTTGCTGAATTGATGCATTGCAAATCATAAGTAATTCTTCTCTGACAAATTAAATTGGATTCTATTATTTTTAATAAGATAAATATTTATGACAACATATTCATTTTCCGAAGCATTCAGATTATAGCCCAAAATAATAACAGCTGAGGCAATAGGCGCCCTTTGAAACAGTTACCTTCGTAAGACATTTAATGTGTGTACATGTAAGTGCAAGAAAAGTTGATAGCCTTTAGTAATTAAACTTTCAGAGTGTAACAGAACAAGATGTTTAATAAAAATTCAGAAATAACGTCAAATAACATTTATAGGTCTGCTTAGGCAATAGGACGAGTGTGGAAGAAAAGAACAAGTGACAGGCGAGTGACTTTCGCCCCTCCACTGCAATTCACATCCGTAACACAGTGACCCATGCCTCGATAAGCAAATCACCTGATTTGCAACAACGGTGTTTCAAAGAATGCCTATTGCCTAAACTGACTTATTTCATGTTATTTCTGAATGCTCTGGACATCTATACATAACTATTTCTTTGACTAAAAATACATAATCCAAATTAATTCAACCTGAGAAGAATAACTGAGTATCTTCAATGCAGCAACTTCATGAACATGGCAATAATGTATGATTACACTGTGACTATGACTGTGCTAATGTCTTTTTGGGTGTATTTATGATACTGAATGTATGTTGTATGTAAGTATGCACTATGCATGTATGAGCAGCTAAATCTAAAGGCGTTTCATGTAGGTAGTCAGATACAGAGGTAGGCAGACCTGCACATAGATTTCTAGCACAAGATAGAAACTACAGGAAGGGCGCTATCACAGTCAACATGTCTAAAGCTAATTCTGAGAGTTGCAATAACTCTCAAGAAAATCTATAACGGTTTCAATGACCAGTTTACTTTGATACTTTACAGTTTACATGAACAGACCAAATAGTTAGAACTGTACGCTAGAATAATTAAGTTCCAGTGTTATTGTACTCGATTACTGTGAATGTGCAAATTTAATTATAACAGCAATAATTTCACCAGTTCTGACTAGCAATTTTTGCAATTCCATTATGCCATGTTAAGCCAATCTACACATAATTATTATTATTATTATTATTATTATTATTGCCATGTTGACCGATTACCACCGTAGCACCATGCTGTCTCCTCGGCTTTACCACCCCAGATTTTGACCTGGCACCGGAACAAACTGGGGAATTTTGGCTATTGCGGACTTGATTTGATCAAGGTGAGAATTAATGGATGGTTAAGGGGTTCAAACCCCCAGTCTTTCTTAGGATGCACTGTAAAGTCTTCATTATGCACCCCAGCTCTACATAAATCAACATCTAGCACCTTGTTATGTTTCTGCAATAATATTATATGACCGATGAATAAGCTGGTCTACCTGGCGTGAATTTTGTGGGCACCGAGAAATTTAAGAAAATTTACATTGAATTACATAACATTACAGTTAGCCTTTAGTATTAGACCAAGGGCAGACCGCATATTAGCTGGATTGACAACGTTCTTTCTTGGTCTCACCTTTCAGGTGTAAAGGTTTCAAATTACCCTCCTAAACATCACATAACAGATTACCTCCCCAGACACTAGATTTGCATCAATCATCGCCTTTGTCGCACTAAAAAATCAGAAACATCATCCCGCTTCTTGTTTTGGTCTGAAGATTTTCACCCCTCATCCCACTTCGTGGTATGTTACCAATTTTTTATCCGAAAAAAATAATAGCCTCGAAGCCATTTTCTCCATTGTAACTTCAGCGGCGATTAGTATTTTAGTTACAGATGAAAATATTGATAACAAACCACGAAGTGGGATGACGGATGAAAATCTTCAAAAAATACAAGAAGAGGGATGATTTTTCTGATATTTTTAGTGCAATAAATGCGATGATTGATGCAATTTACAGTTTGCAGGGGGGTAATGTTTAGGAGGGGGTAATTTGAAATCTTTACACCGGATCCCATCTCCTCGCCGTTGCACGCTATAAACGGCAGTGGAGAGCCATAGTCCATGCATGTGGCCAACCGTGCGACGTCGGCGATTGACATGATATTAGACCTTATAACGTGGAATGTTAATATATTTACCTGGAGGTCAACAACAGCAAAGCTTTCTTTTTTAAGCTTCTCCGAAACTCCAGCTAACATTGCGGTCGTCGCAACGACGACGATCTGGGCGCGGAATTCGTCTAAACTCTCTTGCATCTTCTTTGCGATCATCTGTTGCATGTCACCATCAGCATTTTCCAATCCAATAAGCAGAAGTATGCATGGGTCACAGCAGCCAGCCTAAGACATAAAGATTTGCCAATATCATAGATTTCCATTTGTCAGATATCACTGCAACAAAGTCTGCGGCATTCACTTGCCGAATACTTAGTTCTACTTACTTAGTTTACTGTAGGCTTATACTTAGTTTACTTGGTAGTTCTTCCTAGGCCTACTTAGCTAAGCTCCCAAGATGATCGTCAGGTTTGTTTTGCACAGAAAAATGAAATATTTTCATGAGATTTCGAATAAACCCCCCTAAAAAGTCGTCAGAATTTGGGAAGAAGAGGGAAAATGAAATATTTTCTAATTTTTTTGAGATTTCGACCGATCGCCTTTTTAAAAAGGTCGTCAGGTTTTTTGACTGGGAAAATGAAATGTTTTAATTGAGATTTTGGCCAATGACAAAAAAGTCAGGTTTTTTGCAATGACTAAAAAGGTCGTCATAAATTTTGGTGAATGAAAATGGAAAATTTCCTCCGTGATTCGCCCCTTTCTACCAGCCCCCGCCCCAAACTGAGATCCTGGCGCCGCCACTGTCACTGATTATTATGTTCTGATAAAGTAGCCTTTGATGTAAGGTCTTACATTTGGTTAGAGCTGACTTGCATTTAAGTCTATCACACAACGAAAAATGCACGCAACCTTTAAACAATTAGGCCTATTGAAATGAGCTATCTGTAAGCTTACATAAATAGCCACAGTCAAAAACAGTGGTGTTTGGTACGCAATTAGGTAATTTGTGCTTTGATCTAAGATTATAGGCCTAGGCCTACAATGCTTATAAGACCTATTCAAAATTCAGACAGTTTGTACACCATACCCGCAGGAAGGTATCGTCGCATTTAGCAGGTGAGAAGTTGACGAGATCTCGAGAAAACACAAAGGCAACATCTTTGCAACGAATTTTCAGGTACTTCTCAACGCGCGATCCAAGACCTACATGGAAACAAAAAACGATAATAATGACTTAAACATGGTTGCCCTATGTACAGACTTTACCGTATTCGTAATCTCCACATTTCCATGAAAGGCATTTATAATATAGAATATTGCACTAACGGTAAAACCAACCAAATGAACTAATCCATCTGGAAAAATCTTCCATAGCATTAACGCTCGGTTGCATTCGAGGCGGAACGGCAAACATCAGGAAGCTGTATCAAACCGAATTTGTCAGACAACTATAATAGCAGACTATAGGTCCATGACAATGTGTTCAGCGCTTTTGTCATGTAATGAAAGTACGATACTCTAAATGTCTTGACACACAAATACATTACTAGGCCTATGTTGCAGTAGGAGATCTATGTCAGCGGCATCATTAGATGTCGACCTAGTTAAACTTTTCAATACAGTTGTGTGAATTGATGTGATAATTCTAATGCGGCCAATGAGTTTTTTATCAGTTAGTCCTATGAAACTTGTGTATAGGGCCTAAGTCGTAGTGTGTAGACTCTGCGATTAAACAAGACTGTGAACATAATTATAGGCCCACCTGCATGGCTTCCCGTGAATTATAATTCCTTTCGAATGACCCATTCCAAGTGATCTAGCCAGTGTTGAATGAGATTGAATATCTATGTATATCTTGACCATCTTTGCAATGTCATCAAGATGCTGGATGAGGTCAGCCTGAAACAGCCAACGACAATTTGATATTACTACAAAATGGTGTCCAAACTTAACACAAAATTCAGTTTCTACAGTCGGTTGATATTCATGCAAGGTCTTATTTAAACAATTGCTTTTAAATTATCACTTGGTCACCATTTAGATAGCTTTTGTTTCAAACTCAAATAGAAGTGACCGTAATCGTAATCTCCTAATTTCTAAAGCGCCACTGGAAAGCCAAGCGCGGGGCACCGGCTTATTCACGAGCGCTGTAGAAAAATCACAGATTAGTAGCTCTAGGCACAATTGAAATGCCATCTTTGGTCATCGCAATTTTATTCGCAATTCTTGATTAGTTCAAAAACATCCCAAAGAATAAACACTGAATCCAGATTCCTTCGACAAGTGGAAACATGTCGGGGGAAAAACAGCTCCAGTTATCGTCCACCACAATTTTCCAGCCTCCAGGCGATGAACTTCAACCAATATGAATTGACCTACTGTAAAGCTACTCCTATGGTTTCTCAAATTCCCTCAGATTCATCATTCTGTCATTCAGGAAATACCTTGGACCTCGCGAGTGATATTCCTATTCTCGGTTCATTGCATAATCATGAAATCCACTGTACTGACTTCGCATTGTATAGCACTATAATTATTTATAATATTACAATATTATGATTAATATCATAAATTGGTCATGGTCACAGTAGGATAATTTACCAGTTTACGAGTCCTTTATTCTGGTGACTCATCTTTTATAGACTTGTGTATTAGACATCGATGTGAAAAAGTGCAGTGCATTCCTTCTAGCAAAGCAGGTGTGGCCAATTCACTGAATTAAATAGCATTTTATCACCAATTGATGCATTTCGTGACAAACAATTTAATTATAATTTATACAGCAGTTTAATGAGGTAGAACAAGTGGGTTCTATGCAAATTGTGTTTTAGTTCTGAATTTCTGAAGTTTAGCAAATCAAAAAGTCTAAACAATAGATCTATAGAATGCGTAAAATCAGCCTGCTAATTTTTTATTGCAGTACAATTAAATCATGCATAGCAAGTCTTATACGACTCTCACAAAACACTGTGTTCCTCAGCTATTAGTCAGTTGGAAAAGTTGACCTAATGTCCAAGAAAATTCAATGCAATTTGCAATAACTGATGGTTTGTCTGCTTGTCGGTGTAGACGATTTGCAAAGTCTAACACAGCTCCATAGTACTTTCCATTCTGTAGCTGATAGCCTGCAGGAGAGCTTTCCAAACGCACGAACACATGGCAACAGTTTACTACTAAGAACAAAATTTTTTTACATTCATGAACAGTCAGATTCGAATAAAATTTGACTGACTTTCATGTTTTCATTCTCTGTTTTATGCGGCACTTGTTCGACCATTGCAGACTCAGTTATCGTGATCTCTGATCCACCAGCGTCCTCATCAAGAATGTTTTGTTCCTTGTTACATTCGTCGAAGGCGAAGTTACTCGCCATCTCTTGAAAAATACGATAAAAAGTAATATAGGAGATTGACTACAAATGCCTAAGTGTCATGCCCATACAACACTGCTCATGTACGCCTCCCCTGCCTGGTGGGGGTCTACAACGGAAGGAGATCGGTCGCGCTTGGATCGTTTCTTGCGCCGAATCCAGCGGATGGGATTTCTACCTGATGCCTCGCCCTCTGTTGCTGAGATGGTTGAGGAATCTGGCGACCGCTTGCTACGCGCAGTTATATGGAACAGTTGCCATGTCCTTCGCGACCAATTTCCCCAAATGACCAGTACAGTCTACAACCTTCGACCCCGACGTCATAATTTCCGGCTCCCGCACAAGGACAAAATAAACTTTATTTCCAGAGTCCTCTACAAGAACGCTTACAACCATTAAATCATTCTATCTCATTAACAATGATCTATTTAGAAAGACGTTTCAATTTCATTTTATGATGTTTGTCTCTCTTAATGTCCCCATGTAACCAGGCTGCGGTGTGTCAACCTGGACGTTTTCACGAATTAAACGAATATCTATATGCTTGGCCCACTTGTCAAGCTTCGAATTTCAGGATCAAAATACAAATGGGTTGGTTGCAATTAAAATTCCAGGTCCAGGCTTCACATGAGAAGTATATATCTATGGGCCTGTGACATGTATGGCCTAAACCCAGCCTATAGATGCTTGTTTTTATTTTGGCAAACGTATTTTTTTCGTTTGTTGCAGCATTATTTTTAACCAAACCCAAATTCTAGTTTATCAAAAAATTCCAATCAATCCAGCTTCTGTTTTGCAATTGTTTAATTGATCCAAGCCGCTGCTGTTTGGGCAGCAATTATATATTGTCATCACTAGAACTTCAATTTAATTTTTAAAAATCAGAGCTCACCGATCCATAATCTATGTCAGCGAGATCACATTCATGAGTTTAAATTCAATCCAAATAAGACTATTTTCAATTTTTCATTAATACGACTTTTATATAGCAATGTACATCTGATTTGTATTTACAAATGCTAAAACCCAATGGCGAATTAATTACGACAATAAAATACGCCTCAATTATCTACGGTGTAAAGGTTTCAAATTACCCCCTCCTAAACATTATCCCCCTGTAACTTGAAACCGGTTTCATCCAAACCCCCGGTTTCAGGTTACCCCTCTGAATTCTGAATGAATTCCGTATATCCAGCTTCCATTTCACCTACAGAGAACCTTCATCCAGCTTCCATTTCATCTACAAAGAAACTTCATCCAGCTGCCATTTCACAAAAGTTGTTTTCGTAAATCCATTTAACTAAGTGTTGGACATAAAAAAACACTCACAAGCTGTATTGACGAAAACAACTTTTGTGAAATTGCAGCTGGATGAAGGTTCTCTGTAGATGAAATGGAAGCTGGATGAAGGTTTTATGTAGGTGAAATAGAAGCTAGATTGCCGAAAACCACGCTTGAGAAATGGAAGCTGGATGAAGTTTCTCCAGAGGTTAAATAGAAGCTGGATGAAGGTTTTCTGTAGGTGACATAGAAGCTGGATTGACGAAAACAACGCTTGAGAAATGGAAGCTGGAATAAGGTTCTCTAGAGATGAAATAGAAGCTGGATCGACGAAAACAACGCTTGAGAAATGGCAGCTGGAATAAGGTTCTCTGGTTGAGAAATGGAAGCTAGATGAAGGTTCTTTATTTCACCTCTAGAGTTGAAATAGAAGCTGATGCATTTGCTTGATTGTATTTTGTTATATGCCAAGCTCCAGCTTCAGCGCGGACACTGCATCCGAGTGTCACGCAATGACTCAATTGCTAAGGTCCCTACGCGGCGAGGTGGATTCGAACCTGCAACACTCCGGCTGCAAGGCAACGAACAGTAGGCCTATACCCACTACAGTACTACACCACAGCGCCCCACAAAATCTAAATTATTGCTTTACCTCCAGTCGTCCTGGATGCGAACACTGAAATGCACAATAGAAGATGAACCGACACTTGATTATTCTAAACTAGTTTCTACAATTCAAACTGGAAAATCAATGTCTCCACTCTAGAACCACGTCTAGTAGAACAACGTCACCGCGGAATCGGTGCCGAGTGCGCATGCGCAACGGGTCGGGCCGCACGCATATACCCGAATCCCAAGCCTTATAGCATCGTAAAATTATTTAAAACATGTTTTGGTCATTTTTGCATCGCTCATCCAACTTCTAATTCTACTATATCACAGTTCCGTTATTCGTCCAACTTCTACTTCAACTAAAATATTTTGATCGTTCATCCAGCCTCTAGTTTCACGGTTACAATTTAGCATAAAACCATGATTTCGTCGCTCATCCAACTTCTACTTCTGTTAATTAATATGCTCATCCAGCTTCTAATGATACTGCAATACGTCAGCAGTGATATCATGTTTTCATCGTTCATCCAACTTCCAGTTTACGGACATAAAATATCTCTGAAACTTGCTATAAGGCTTGGGATTCCGGTATATGCGGGCCGCACGTAAAAGATAATAATAATTATAACATGTGAAAGTAAGTAAGTAAGAATATTCTCAAATATGTCACATTGTACGGACTATCTCCATAATGGGCCATCGCATAGTGATTGAAATTTCAGTATTAGATGCAAATGACTTATTTGCAATGACAAGGTTGACATTTATATTTTTTCTTTCCAGTAAGGCTTCTCATAATAATGACTATAGGAAATATTTTGCACGTAGATTTGTGACATTTCCAGGTAAATCCCTTGCTGAAAAATTCACATTTTTATGGGGCGCGGACATTTCCCTTCTGGACAAACCCACCCCGGACAAATCCCCCAAATCACCAACAGTATTACAATAATTAAAGTTCATTCGGTAGGTGGCGACATCATTACATACCTTATATTAATGGGATCCATCATGCCCAAAGGATCCATCCACGAGCGTCTGAATCATTTCTCATTTCGAAGGTCACGGTCCATCTCGCCCCTAGTTCCACATACAACTCTAATTTACAACAGTTTTGTAAATATAATATTAATTGATGTGTTTGTTGTAGGGTTTCTAGGTTTAAAATGTTTTTGAACAGTTGCCTACACTAGAGATAAAGTTGCAATTATCTTTTTCCGGGAAAGAGAAGCCATGAGCCCGAGGACGGAGCTCATGACCACAGGAGGGGCGATGTGGAGGGAATAATCGTTGGAGAACATGTAGCGTATTGCGTCAAATAGCCGTTCAGCAGCTTCACCTGCCATCTCCGCTGCATTGAAGGATTGAGATTGTAGGTCTGCGCTTCATCTTTCTCAGCAGTCCATCAATCCGTTCCCGGTCCTCAGCGCTAGTGTAACTAATAATCTTTGTTTAATGGCTCAATCTGACACACCGCAGAATGATTACAGGTACAGGTTATGCGAAATACGGCCCACTATAGCACGACACGCAGGTCGGCTTTACAGCAGCGGGTTTGGTAACTTAACACTAATGGCCTAAGTGCTGGATCGCTAAAGGTTCGGCCAAGTCAGAAGTGGGAAGGGCTATCTTATTCTCAGCAAAGCCCGAGTCAAACAACGTAACAGCAAAGCGCCAATGGCAGCCAACAGAAGCTTTAATAAATTAATGCCCTGAGCGAGGCTTGAACCTGGGTTGCGAGGATTACACTCAGCCACCCGTGAAATTTTGGTTTTCGGGAAGTTTTCTCCCCCCCCACCTCCACCCCACCACACACATCTCCACCCCACCACACTCGACCTCCACCGGTACGCCACCCGTGAAATCCGGACTGGCAAAAGCGCTGGCCTTAAACACCTCTATAACGGTGTCTACCGCTGCTCTTATACGTATGGGACCCGAAAGAAAATGCTGTCATAAGCCTGTGAGGGAAACGGCCAATAGGAAAAATGATGGTTTTTGCCCCACCCTGGCCCCATGGCGGCAAAGATTCGGGAACCCCTCAACTGCGTGTCCCATGCCGATAGGGACACAGTAGTGAAGGTTTAGTGAAAAGGTGCCAAAATGTCGAAATCCATCCTCGTTAAACAGACAGACACACAGAATCTTCTCTTTATTTATATAGATTAGATATTAAAATACCTTTCACACAATTCAAACTTATGTACTGCAAATTTCTCTGATATATGAAATATTGTTACCGAAACGCAGCAAATTGGATATGATATTGGATCAATTCCAGGAAACAAAGATACATAGACTAACATAAAGAACAGGGTTTACTGTGGTTCATGAGACTTGAGATCGGTGTGAGAACTAGCACTTAGGCTATAGGCATACACTGTCGTAAAATCCTATCTGCCCTAGATTCTCCTGGAAGTTGATGATTGTCTCTACCGACACTGCCTCCTCACTCAGCTCGGTTCTAGGGCAAAACGGTACGGACAAAATGGTCCGGAAAAAACGGCATGTTTAAATGGAAGCTGGATGAGGGTATTTTATTGCTGAAATAGAGGGTCAATGGCTTTTTTGTGGCTGAGGTAGAGCTCTAGTGAAAAAAAAGCTTGAGAAAAAGGATGCTGGATTGGCGAAAAAAAATTATTGAGAAATGGAAGCTGAATTGATTTCTTTCATTCGTGTTTCATGATTTATCCAGCTTCAATTTCAGCCACAAGATTCCTTAAACCAACCTCCATTTGTAGTGCATCTTTCATTAATCCAGGCTCCAGCTTATATTTCAGCCATGAAAATACCTTGATACAGCTTCTATATCTAAAGCTTCTATTTCACATGCATCTTTTCATAAATCCAGCGGTACTTGTCGGTTAATTCACCTGCAGACACCGAAACCCATTATACGCAATTTTGCATGCAAAAATTAATTCACCTGTTGGTTACATCGCAAATTTAATAGATTCACTGTGCGCATTTAACATAGACATTGAAAGGAACTGTTCAAATTAGGAACATTGACCTTGATCCAGCTTCCACTTCACATATAAAAATACCTTAATCCAGCTTCCATTTCAGATATAGAAACACCTTCATCCAGCTTCTATTTAAGGTATAAAAATATGTTAATCCAGCTTCCATTTCTCAAGCGTTTTATCATTAATCCAGCGTCTTTATAAGATATAAAAATACCTTAATCCAGCTTCCATTTATCAAGCGATATTTTCATAAATCCAGTCTGTTCAATCAACAGTTATTTTCATCAATCCACCTCCATTATACGCAAAAACATTTTCATCAGCCAGGCTCCAATTTAAGCGAGAATGCTTTCATCAATCCAGCTACAATTTAAGCAAGAAGATTTTCATCCATCTGGCTGTAGGTTAAGCAAAACGTTTTCATCCATCCGGCTAGAATTTAAGCAAGGACACTTTCATCAATCCAGTTCCAATTTAAGCAAGGACATTTTTACCAATACAACTTCTATTGTATCTTAAATGGATGCCGGATAAATGATAAAACACTTGAGAAATGGAAGCTGGATTAAGGTTTTTTATATAAATTCACGGCATTCATGGCGTCCGAAATGATATAAACACGTGCTATAAGTTCATCGGATGTCACCATTGCATTACGTCACTAAAAACATTCAGTAAAAATACGGCAGATTCCGCAGGTGAACTAACCGACAAGGTACACAGACGAAAATTCTGCAGGTGAATTAACCGACAAGTACCAATCCAGCTTCTATTTTGAATATAAAAATTCACTAATACAGCTTTCATTTCATCCATACCATTTTGTCCGCTACCATTTTGTCCGGTCACCCACGCAACGGGTCAGTGCAAGACGAAACGACACCGTTGGTGAACGCACGCAACTGAAATCTCTACGACGACATGACACGGTTGGTTTGCTAACACAGGAGACCTTCAAGAGGAACTGTCCGACTTCAAGAGGTTGGTACGGTCAACGAACTGTGAGTCTCAACTATGAATTGTTGGGGCAAGGGGAACCTGGGTTGGAAAACGGTCATCACCCTGGGGTCTGCGGCGCCCGCAGACGTACGCACGTACGCAAGTGCGTAGGCTACAGCGCGAGCGATGAATGAAAAAAAGTCATCAGTTTTTTCGGCGGATGGAAAGGTATGTTTTTGGGAAATTTTTGGCCGATGACTAAAAAAAAGGTCATCAGTTTTTTCGGCGGATGGAAAGGTATGTTTTTGGGAAATTTTTGGCCGATGACTAAAAAAGGTCATCAGTTTTTTCGGCGGATGGAAAGGTATACTTTGGGAAACTTTTGGCCGATGACTAAAAAAAAGAAATAAAAAAAGGTCTTCAGTTTTTTCGACGGATGGAAAGGTATGTTTTTTGGAAATTTTTGGGCGATGACTAAAAAAAAGGTCATCACTTTTTCCGGCGACCCTGACAAAATTTTTTCCTCTGTTCCCCCTCCATTGAAAAATTTTCTGTGCGTACAAGAAAAAACCCTGCGGGCGCCGCTGCCTGGGGTAGCCTAACTGTAAAGTAGCGAAACCTCGTACAGCAACGCATGTAGACTAAACCGTGACAGCAACTTGCACATAACTATTTATTCCAGAGTCTTATGTTCTGACTTTACATTATATTGTGTTCACTTTTTTGACAGAAGCAATAACTGTCATTATATCTCTAAACCCTTCGGAGGTGAGGTGACGAATTGTAACGCAGAGGTGAGGTGGGGTATGACATACCCCAACACATATCTTTATTTTCAGGTCGCGATATCAAATGGAAAACGTTAATTTGGATTAATCTATTCTTCTATTAATTATCAACAAAACAGGTGATTATCATGAACAAATATCTGTTTTATCCATGCAAGTTTGAGTCCTCATGCTCAACATTATCAAATGCACGAATAGCCATAATTAATTATTTTTATACAACATAAAATGTTTTAGTCATAATTGTCGTCAGCCTTCTCAATGCCATGTTGGCGTGTTTAAGGCAAACTCGCCTGCTAAACGAATGGCCCATAAAATCAACACGTATAATAATTTGCATACGAAAAAAATACAATTTCCTTTAAATATGCGACAAAATAAAAAATAGTTCGTTCAAAATACCTGAAATTGTGGTAAAGTGTCCGTATTTCATATTCACATAGGTAATAAAAATTATTTGAGCTGACTCCACATTTTCCGCTAAAAGTTTAACGTGGAATACCTCTGGGGTGTGTCAAACCCCACCACACCTCCGACGGGTTAAAAACTGACTTCTATACTTCTTTAAAACTCCCCGTCTTAACCGACGGGGCATGACTAGCTATCTTAATAAAATAACTTGTGACATGTTCGTCGCCTTGCAGCTGAAGGGTTGCAAGTTCAAATCCACCTCAATTTGCCGTCAAATCACATTGATGCAGTGTCATTCTCCATAATTATGAACTTTCGCCTTTCTTTTTCACATCTAAATATTGATAAATAATAGGTGAATAACATTAGCACATCCAAAATAACGACTTATTGCTAGTTACATGTCGCTCAGATTCATACCATTGTATGTGCTTAAGGAAAGTAGTCTAAAAGTCGCAATTCAAAGAATTCCCCACAACTGTTGTTAGGATGATTTTCGTAGTGATGATTACAATGTTCAATTAATTCCTCTTCGAGTGCAAACAATTCATCACACATTCCACAACCATGGGTCATGGATATGGAATGGTTTACCTCAACAGTACTTACTAAATGATCAGTGTTCAGTCCATTTTTAATTGGATTGGGCTTAGGCCTATCACCCTTTCTTCCGGAACTTCCACTGTGAGTATCGGTCTTCATGTGTTTTCTGAGATGACCACTTTGTGCAAATGATCTTTGACATAATTTGCACTTGTATGGCTTTATTCCTGTGTGTGTTCTTGCATGAATTTCCAATTTTCGTTTATGAGAAAAGGTTCTGTGACATGAATTACAAAAGTATGGTTTCTCTCCAGTGTGTGTTCTTCTGTGGTCAGTTAGATGATTTTGTTGAGAAAATGCTTTGTCACAAATATTGCAAATGTAGGGTTTCTCACCTGAATGACTTCTCATATGAATCTTCAGATTGTGACCATGTGAACATTCTTTCTCACATATGTTGCATTTGTATGGCTTTTCTCCAGTGTGATATCTTGTATGAACTTTCAGTTGGCGCTTTTGGATGAATGATTTTTGGCACAAGCTGCACTTGAATGGTTTTTCACCACTGTGGATACTTTTATGGTATCGCAGGCTATTCCATTCTGTAAATGATTTGTTACACTCATTGCATTTGTAAGGTTTTTCTCCAGTGTGGCTTCTTCTGTGACTTTCCAAATTACTTGTCTGAGGAAAAGCTTTGTGACATAAGTTGCATTTGTATGGTTTCTCTCCAGTGTGAATCCTCCTATGGCACTTCAGACTAGACTGTTGCGAAAATGCTTTTTCACATATATCACAACTGTAGGGTTTCTCGCCAGTATGAGTTCTTCTGTGGACATTCAGATAACTTTCATTGGAAAACGTTTTTAAACATGTATTGCAAGTGTATGATCTATCTCCAGTGTGTGTTTTTCCATGTGATCTCAGTTGACTTTTTTGTGCAAACGTTTTACCACACAAATTGCATATGTAGTGCTTCTCTCTGGTGTGAGTTTTAGTATGGTTATCCAAACTCATTTTCAGTGCAAATTTGTTGTGGCATAAGTTACAACTTTATGGTTTCTATACAGCGTGGGTGCTTCTGTGTGCATTCAGACATCTTTTAGATACAAATGCCTTGTCACATATATTGCACATGTAGGATTTTTCTTTGGTATGAGATCTTTTGTGACATGTACTGCACATCTTTGGTTTGCTTCAGTGAAAGGTCTTCTGAGACATAATAATTTATGTACAAATAATTTCTAAATACAAATATTTTTACTGCATAAATTGCACTCATGTGCATTCTGGTGACCTTTTTCAAGAAAGAACTGTCTGCAAAAGCTTTGTCACATAAATTGCACTTGTTTGGTTATTCTGTAGTTTGCATTCTTTCACAGGTTTTCATTGTAGATTTGGTTTATTGTCGGAAGCTTCTCAACACAAACTGCATCGATAGGATCTTTATCCAGCATGTATTCTGTTTCCTTTATTGTTCTGTGTCCCTGCTTGCAAATAAGATACAATAATAATGTAAAACACAGTTACATTAATAATAATAATAATAATGACGACAATTTCTATGGCGCCACAATGCAGCCGTGCTGCTACAAGGGCGCCTTGGCAACGACAAACACACATTCAGAGACAAGCAATTGACGGAATCTATCCTGTCTATGTGATACAGTTGGAAGTAATATACATGTATCAGGTTTCTTAGAGGGAGATGAATCAAAGTCCCAAAGGAGCAGAAAGTATGGTTGCGCTGCTTGAACTTCACCTTCATCAGCCTGAGCACAGGATGGTGGGTGGCTTTTATATGTGCACTTGCTATAGCACCCCTTAAGGATAACTACTCAGGAGTGCTCCTGACAAGAGCATGGACACTGAAATGGAGATTTACACCGAAGTGCCTGAGAAATTGCGAGTAAGGTACTTGCTGAAGGTTCCTATGCGGCCGCTTGAGGTGGATTCGAACCTGCACCCTCCGGCAGCAAGGCAATGAGTATACACAGCACACCATCATGCCCCACTATATACATTATACACAGTATGTTTTCCTATCAGAAATAGAGCGCTGCGACCATTAAGATATATATTGTGTGTAACTCAATGTGGAATCACCTTCCCTCTGGAATTCATGGCAGAATTCTGGTAGGAAATTCACCTGCATCTTTTCGCTGCTTGAAGACTTTTATCTTTTCATGGGCCTGTCACGCTGAGAGAGCGCTTCTGAATAGCTCAGCTGTTAGAAGCGCTTAACAAATGTTATATTAGATTAGATTATTATTACCATCCGGATTATGCAATGTGCTCTCTAAGTAAGTAATTCAATAAAAAATTAACGTGATTTCTAAGAAAGCAAATAGAAAATTTCATTGTATCACATCGATAGAAAATATTAAAATCTAGGAAATTAATGGACGGAATAAGTGTTCAAATAAATAAAAAAATAGTTTTTCATATACTGGCTTCGGTAATTGGGTAGTTTAGCGTCCCAAATTAATCAGGTTATTGCCGAGGCTTGGAATTTCTCGTCAATCCAGCTTTTATTTTATCAAAACTGGAACTCATCCAGCTTCCATTTCTTTATCGTTCTTTTCATAAATCCGGCTTCTATTTTTTAGATGTATAAAATATTCATCCAGCTTCCACTTCTTTATCATGCTATTCGTGAATCCAGCTTCTATTTCAGATTGATGAAAACTTGTATCCAGCTTCTATTTCAACTACTAATACAGAACATTGATCCAGCTTCCATCTTTGAAGCGTTCTTTTCATCATTTTAGCCATAAAAATCCTCATCCAGCTTCCATTTCTACGGGATAGTTACCCCGTTTGGGACTTCCTTGAGGTTTTCAAGCACACATTTTATGATTTCCTCAATTAAATATGTGTTATTGTATATGTCTCTCAGTTATTATTGCAAAGAAATGGTCAAAATAATTTGGGACGCTAAACTACCCAATTACCCTGGCTTCTATCTAACCGAAAAATACTTCTCATCAATCCGTTTCCGTTTAGGTAGAGGTAATCTATCGTTTTAACGGAATTATTTTTCTCATTTCGGGAAAAAAAATAGCGGAATTAATTATACTAAATTTTTGGACTGGCGCACAATAATTATTTTTCCTCAATCCGGCTTCTACTTTGGCATGAATCATCCATATCGGTTATATTCTATAATGACTCGGTAGCAAGTAACTTTTTTAATAAATTTGATTAAAAATATTTCCTGACGAAATTGAAGCGGGATTTATCGTGTGAGGGTCGGTTAGGGCTCAGGTTAGGCGTCGTGAGGGTCGGTTAGGGTTAGTTTTAGGGTTAGTGCAGTCATTCTGAACCTGGATTGATGAACAATAATTTTCAATGAAAAATGGATGAAAAATATTTGCTGACGAAATAGAAGCGGGATTTACCGAACAAATTCTTGCCTAAAGAGAAGCTGGATCGATTAAAAGGATTCTCGGCAAACTAGAAGTTGGATTTATTACAGATAACAACGCTGCAACGTTAGTTCTTGGTGTCTACCGAGTCATTCTAGAACGTCTACCGAGTCATTATAGAACTCTACCAAAAAGTACTTTAATCAATTCGACTTCTGGTAAAAGTTCATTTTAGGTGCGTAAATTATTTCTCCATGTATACGCTTTCTTGATGAAATCGGAACTAGATCGTTGAAAATAATTACCGCGGGAGTAACGGAAACCGTCATAAATATTGTTAGACATGAAATAGAAGCTGGATCGACGAAAACGTCTTGCTTAAATTGGAGCTCGATGGAGTAAAATGTATTGCCTTAAATTGGAGCTGGATTGAATAAATATTAAATTGAATATTAAATGGGAGCTGGATTCAAAAAAGCTTCAGAAATGGGGGCGGGAGGGATCAATGTATTTTATATCTTAAATAGAAGCTGGATTAATGTTTGATAGATCTTAAATAGAAGTTGGATGAATGATAAAACGCTTAAGAAATCGAAGCTGGATGAAGGTTTTATATCCATGAATTTGTCTTCCGCAACCGATTCCGACATGAGGACATGTTTCTGGCAGTTCTTACGGTCATTTCAGACAACTATCGGGTTTGAAATCGTGAGAAATAATTTACGCACCTAAAATGAACTTTTACCCGACTTCTATTTGGCAAGAATTCTTTTGGTCGATCTGACTTGTATGCCATCAACGCTAAATCATGTGCATTGACGAGCAATTTATTCCGCTAAAACGATAGTGGACAAAATGGCAAATAATTAATTCCGTTAAAACGATAGATTACCTATGTAGGTATCATTTTTATCGATCCAACTTCTAGTTTGGCAAGATTCATTCTCGTAGATCCAGCTTCCGCTAAGGCAAGAATTCGTTTAATCAATCCTGCTTTTATTTATGTAGCTTTAGCCTGTATCGACAATATTTCTTCTGGCAATGAAATCAAAATGGCGTCAAGATCGTGAGGGAATAGCGGACTATCACTACCTCTGTCCTCTAGTGATTGAATACGAACACCACATTTTTAAATCTATACAAAGGGAAGATTCTGTGTGTCTGTTTGACCGGTTTTTCTGTTTGACCGGGATGCATTTCCACAGTTTTTAGCTTTTCACTCCAAACCTTCACTACTCTGTCGGTCTGGGTTTGGGACACCCTGTGGACATAAATTTTACCCAAATCCCAAGCCGTATAGAATTTCAGAGATCTATATTTTTGTTTCCGAAAACTGGGAGTTGGATGATTAAAGTTTCAATTTTTTGCTCCCAAAAATTAACATGCATTACACGTTATGCAGTGTACATTTGGTTAATAGGGGTGTAGGACATTTTCCCCCCTGGACATTTCCCCCCGGACATTTCCCCCCGGACATTTCCCCCTGGACGTTCCCCCCCCTGATTTCGACTAGGACATTTCCCCCCGGACATTTCCCCCCTTCTGTGCATACCACCTCAAATGACCATACAAGTCATACCCTGAATTCTAGACCTACGCCTAGGCCTGTATAATTAAATCTGAAACTTTTACAACGATTCCTTTGAAGTAAATGCTGAGGAATCCACTTTGCTTAAATGGAAGCTGGATTGATGAAAATATTCTTGCTTAAATTGGAGCTGGATTGATGAAAATATTCTTGCTTAAATGGAAGCTGGATTGATGAAAATATTCTTGCTTAAATTGGAGCTGGATTGATGAAAATATTCTTGATTAAATGGGAGCTGGATTGATGAAAATATTCTTGCTTAAATTGGAGCTGGATTGAAGAAAATATTCTTGATTAAATGGAAGCTGGATTGATGAAAATATTCTTGCTTAAATTGGAGCTGGATTGATGAAAATATTCTTGCTTAAATGGAAGCTGGATTGATGAAAATATTCTTGCTTAAATTGGAGCTGGATTGATGAAAATATTCTTGCTAAAATGGAAGCTGGATTGATCAAAATATTCTTGCTTAAATTGGAGCTGGATTGATGAAAATATTCTTGCTTAAATTGGAGCTGGATTGATGAAAATATTTTTGCTTAAATGGAAGCTGGATTGATGAAAATATTCTTGCTTAAATGGAAGCTGGATTGATGAAAATATTCTTGCTTAAATTGGAGCTGGATTGATGAAAATATTCTGGTTTAAATTGTTGAAGACAATAAAAGCAATGGTTTCCGCATACAGGGGGGGAAATGTCCTAGGGTAGAGGGGGAAAGGTCCAGGGGGGGAAATTCCGGGGGGAAATGTCCGGGGGGGAAATGTCCAGGGGGGAAATGTCCGTTCCCTGGTTAATAGGCCAAGTAGGAGTGAGTGCTGAGATGCACAGAGAGTTAGAAGTAGGCTATAAGAAACAATAGGAACCACAGAAGGGCAGAGTTCCACGACAATAATTAATTGGTCTACAGACAACTCGCTAGCGACAAGTGGTCTACAGACGACTCGTATTGATTTTAAATAGAATAGAAACTGGATTTATGAAAAAAGTTCAATGGTTTACTAGCTTAAGCGGAATTTGGAGTGATGATTTTCATTTATGTATTTCAACGAGTGTAGGACATTTCCCCCCTGGACAAAACCCCCCGGACAAAACCCCCCCGAACAAAACCCCCGGACAATTCCCCCCGGTTTTGCCTAGGACATTAACCCCCCGGACAATTCCCCCCTTGCCGCGAAAATAGCCTATTTCTGTAGGTATAAATTCGTTTCATCCAACTTCTATTTAAATAACATTTTCTATCAATATAGCTTCAATTTAAGCAAGAATATTTTCATTAATCCAGCTCCAAATTAAGCAAGAATATTTTCATCAATCCAGCTCCAATTTAAGCAAGAATATTTTCATCAATCCAGCTCCAATTTAAACATGAATATTTTCATCAATCCAGCTCCAATTTAAACAAGAATATTTTCATCAATCCAGCTTCCACTTAAGTAAAATTTATTTTGTACCAATCCGGCTTCTATTTAGCGAGAATTATTTTCATCAATTTAACTTGCGTACTTAGCACCGACGTTTTACAGTACAACCACTTATACGCAGTATGTTCTACCAGGGGGGAATTGTCCTACCCTAGGGAGGAATTGTCCGGGGGGTTTTGTCCGGGGGGTTTTGTCCGGGGGTTTTGTCCGGGGGAAATGTCCGCGCCCCATTTTAACATGCATCCAGCTTCTAGTTCAGATCTAAAAATACCTTGTATTTCTCGCTCGTTATTTTCGTCAATCCAGCTTCAATTTCAGATATAAAACCCTCATCTAGGTTTCAATAACTTAAGCGTTTTTCATCAGTCCAGCTTCTATTTCAGATCTAAAAATACCTTCATCCAGCTTTTATTTATCATGCGTTATTTTCGTCAATCCAGCTGGTCCCTCGAACCCGCTCTGCTACCAGACATCGTCGAGCCTCCTCGGTTGTTGGCCCGTCCACATGGAATGGGTTTCCGCTTGCACTACACTTACTACCTCGGCATGATTTGCCTGCTTTCTACCAGTTGCTCAAGGCCTATCTTTTTAGCTATGGCTGGACTGGGAGCGCCTCTGAGTAGGCTTCTTGAAGGGACGCTAGGCTATATAAGTTTTCGGAATGAATTAATGACTGATTTACAATATGACATTATAAGGGAATATTAAAGAGTAATATAAATTCACAAGTAGCCTACATCACACGACATTAGGTGTGGCTGCAGATATGAACTTTCAAATGATTAGGGCTAGTAGAACTAAATTATTTGTTGCGGCAAAACTTATAACTTGTGTGCATTAATCACTTCCAGTAAGATGCTCATGAAACAAGTGAACTTTCAGTGGTTTCTTTCCAGCACGAGTTTTTCTGTGACCTCTTTAGCTCATCATTTCTAGTAAAGCCTATTATGCAGAATTCATTGTTCTTCGCATGTTTATTGTATTATTTCTCTTTTTGTTTTTTAATCTTCATCTACTCCAAGTGACCAACATCTTGGTCTCGCTATTTCTGTTTCTACTTTTTCTTTCAACTCCTACACCAAAGCGACGTAACAAATCCTGCGCTAGCTAGTTCAAGTGCCTGAAACAAAGAAAATACAAGTAATTTAGGCCTACTTGTTTGCTTAGCCAAAGACGATAAAGCAAGGAGCACTTCGAGGCGAATTTCACAGCTGAGGACCAGCACGAGTTAGTGAGAAAAACATCTTTCTTATACGTTAGAACCAACATTTGACAAGAGAAGACCGATAACAAGTTCTTTCCATGTAGCAGGATTCGGTTAAGAGTTATAAGCAAAACCAAACAAGAAGACAGCTGACTGCTGTAGGCTACTTAGGCGAAGTAGCTTGTCTGGGCCTACACGTGTAGCAGATTAACACCATAAGGAAGACAGTGTGTCATAGAATACCTAACTTAGTCATAAAAAATTCTGTTGACGTGGTAATCATTTTATTTAGTTGAAAACAGCCTGCAACTACAGACTTAACAATGTGCAAATCACTAAAGTTAATTGAAATTTATAAAGAAATTACCAACACTCATATAACTTCGGAAATCAGATGAGATTGAAATCTCTTATAATGTGAGGCTGATCATTAAAAAAATTTAAAAAAATAAAAATCACTCAGATCTCGAGCAGATGTAACAAACAATACATGAACATCTGAACATGTTAGTACTTTGGATATAAACAGGCACTAGAATATCAGCAGGGATCTCATCTGTTGCATGTAAAGTTTTGTCAGACCTATTATACTAACACAGCAACAGTCAGTTGTATGTTTCATGTAAAATAAAAACTGAAAAAAGCAAGGAAAAAAACATTGAAGCAAACTTGCCATCAGCAGAGTTACGGTAACAAAAAATAATATAACTATTATGTCAACTGGGTCCACATAAATGATGTGTCCCTCTTTGGAAATTCTTATACTAAATGTGTTCCATAAATGCGTTTTGATTTCATATTTCATCACAGGCTCATCAACCATGATGCATGGATGTTTTAAGACGAATTTAAGAATGACATCATGAAAGCAGACTAAAGCTGTATACTTCATCTTCAATTAACTTCTTTCTCTACCTGCATGAAAACTCATGCATGAAAAGTGGACTTAGAAACCAAAGTCCTCTTTATGGGGACAAAAATTTGATGAGAGAAGGCAGGTTGCAACATGTAATAAATTTTCTTGCTAAAAATAGGTAACAGGGTCCTACAAGTACCAATGCACTACACGCACAGCGCTACAGCGTAATTTAATAAAAATTGCAAAAAATTAATAATTTGTAAACTATTGGTCAACACTATTTGAGTCTTCTGTCGTAAACTGAATAACTTGCCAAAAACGATTCAATGGCATTTCTTTGTAATAACAAGACACAACATTATGGCGACGTTATTTCACAGATCGACGATGCACATTTTTTCTCCAAGTGTTGTCAATTTCACAGTCACTAGACCAACAAATTTCTCATAATTATTATTTCACCTTATTAAGCAGATTCTTCAGTACCGGTATGTGTTTTCATGTGGAATTTGAGACTACTGATTTGAGACAATACTCTGTGACAAAACATGCAGATTTATGGCTTAGCTCCGGAGTGAGCTAGTAAATGGCTGGGAAGAGAACTTAGTTCCAATAACGTTTTGCTACATAATTGGCAAACGTATGGCTTTGCTAGAGTGTGGGTCTTTGAATGAGAATCCACTTAACTCTTCTGCAAAAATATTTTATAGCATAAACTCCATTTGTATGGATTTTCACCACTGTGCATTTTGTTATGGAATTATAGACTACCTACACACAAAGTGCTTTGTTACACAGATTGCATTTGTAACGTTTCTCACCACAATGGGCTCCTGGGTGATTTCGCAGTGTTATTCAGCACAAAGGATTTATGGTCTAAATTGCAAGAGTATGGCTTTTACCCTCAGTGCTGTGAGTTCTAGTGTGGATATTGAATGCAGCTTTTCCTGCAAATGCTTTACAGCATAAAATACACATGAATGGTTTCTCTCCGGTGTGGAGTCTTGTATGATTTTCCAAAGATGATTTTGTTGTAAAGGATTTTTCGCATACATTGCAAGTGCATGGCTTTTCTCCGCTGTGAGTTCTAGTGTGGATATTGAAAGTAGCTTTTCTTGCAAATACTTTGCAGCATAAAATGCACAAGTATGGTCTCTCTCCAGTATGGATTTTTCTATGACGTCTCAGAGTGCTCATACGAGCAAATGCTTTTCCACACATGCTGCAATTGTATGGTTTTTCTCCAGTGTGGATTCTTGTGTGATTTTTCAGAGATGGTTTGCTTGAAAAGGATTTGTGGCATAAATCACAACTGTATGGTTTTTCTCCACTGTGGATTCTTGCATGGATATTAAAATCAGCTTTTACAGCATATGTTTTGCTGCACAAAATGCAAAAGTATGGTTTTACTCCAGTATGGATTCTTGTATGATGCATCAGATTGCTCTTTCCTGCAAATGCTTTGCGGCAAATGTTGCAATTGTATGGTCTTTCTCCACTGTGCGTTCTTCCATGATAATTCAAATAGTACCTAGCTGAAAACGATTTTTTACAGATACTGCAATTGTATAGTTTTTCTCCAGTGTGAATTCTTGCATGATAAACCAAATGATGACTTCGCGAAAATGTTTTCTCACATAAATTGCACTTGTACGGCTTTTCTCCAGTATGAGTTTGAACATGGCGTGGGAGAGCATAATTTTGAGCAAATGCTTTGTTACAGAACTCACATTTAAATTGCTTTTCTTTATTCTGAATTTTAGCTTGCATTTTCAGATCTTCTGCATAATACAAACACAATAGATGACTTAGTTATACAGTACCACACTCTTATATTTAGATGCAGGCAGTGAACTAGCAAACTTCTTAATATCAATAACAAGGGGTGTCCAGCCATTACCGCGCAGGACATTTGCGCGCCGTCGTTTGCGCGCAACGTCATTTGCGCGCAGGACATTTGCGCGCCGTCATTTGCGCGCAGCGAAAGTGTTTAGACCTACTCTCAAAATAGCACGATCGTTACCGCGTTTGTTTGCGAATTTGTTCAATCCAGCTTCTATTTCATACCTAGAAATACCTTCATCCAGCTTCTATTTCTCGCTCGTTATTTTCGTCAATCCAGCTTCTATTTCAGACATAGAAATACCTTCATCCAGCTCTTATATCAATGCTTAATTTTCGTCATTCGAGCTTCTATTTCACCTGTAAAAAACCATCATCCAGATTCCATTTCTCTTGCGTTTTTTTTATCAATCCAACCTCCATTCCACCTGTAAAAAACTTTCATCCAGCTTCCATTTCTCAATGCGTCACAATAGGATTGACGGAAATAAGGCATGAGAAATAAAAGCTGGATGAAGGTATGTATAGGTCTGAAATAGAAGCTGGACTGACGAAAATAAAGCATGAGAAATGGAAGCTGGATGAGAGTATTTTTATATATGAAATAGAAGCTGGACTAACGAAAATAACGAGCGAGAAATGGAAGCTGGATGAGAGTATTTTTATATATGAAATAGAAGCTGGACTGACGAGAATAACGAGCGAGAAATAGAAGCATGATATAATAGTAGATATAATAGTACAACTCTACGCTGCGCGCGCGCAAATGACGGCGCGCAAATGACGGGCATTTTTTGCTGCGCGCAAACGACGGCGCGCAAATGACGGCGCGCAAATGACGGCGCGCAAATGACGGCGCGCAAACGTCCTGCGCGGTAAAGACAGGGTGCCATAACAAGGATCTATTGCATGCAATCTTTCATCATAAAAATTCCAATTATTTTATTAATCACCACAGTGTTAACCGTGCAGATAAGAACCACTGAGAGAGCTAAACATATTTAATATCAAACGAATCGTAGTCCTAAGAATGCAAATTGGGTTTTTTGAAGATGACACTAATATGTTTGTAATATAGCAATGCCCTTCTTACACTAGGTAAGGCAATAAAGACTGAACAAAAAATATAAGAATATCAAAAATAATAAATTCACGCATCCCTAATAAGACTAAATATTATAAAGATGACACGAGTCACTTTTCCTCCCTCACCGAAATAAACGTCTATCGAAACTCCATTAAACATAATTTACTTGGTCCGATTTCCTAAGTCCACCTAACATGGAAGGATCACAATCATGGCTGTCATGTACTCTAACATAGTTAAATCTATCAGTACCCTGTCTTGCAATTTTTTAATAAATGCTACCCCGGATTTTAAACACATTGCACACCTTTTCCTGATATACCCACATTTTAATTATGTTGCATTCAAATTCGTAGCCTACTTCAACGGTAAATTCTACTTGAAAAAGACTAAACATTTCTCATGAGTTGTTGCTGATTTGTTTCTATTGACACAATGACATTTATGCATCGTGGTACCACTCTGGACAGCTGAATTTATATTGCTGAAAATATAACCTCCTCCTGGTTAACCTACATTATGGGCATGTCTTCAACTAACTTAGAAATTGACACTCCGGTTTATGCTGTTGATAATAGTTAATATAAAAAAACATTAGGCTGCGAGAAAATCGATGTGGGGGATACGGTCGAAATGCCTTTGGTTTCCCAATTTGGCATGCGCCCCGAAATGAGAAAGCCTATCAATAAATTATGGCCTGCATGAATTCCGGTAATCTATCCTTTTAGCGTCGGTAATTATTCGCTAGTTGCAGTATTGTTATTTTTAATCAATCCAACTTCTAGTTTGGCGAGAATCCTTTTCATCGATCCAGCTTCTGTTTAGGCAAGAATTAGTCTGATCAATCCCGCTTCTATTTCGCCAGCAAATACTTTTCATCAATATAACTTTTATTTAATTCAAAATTATTGTTCGTCAATCCAGCTTCAATTTCAGCAGGATTGTTTTTATTAATCTCACTTCGGTAATTGGGTAGTTTAGCGTCCCAAATTATTCAGGTTATTGCTGAGGCTTGGAATTTCTCGTTAATCCAGCTTCTATTTTATCAAAACTGGAACCTTCATCCAGCTTCCATTTCTTTACGGTTTTTTTCATAAATCCAGCTTCTATTTTTCAGATCTATAAAAACATTCATCCAGCTTCCACTTCTTTATCGTGCTATTCGTGAATCCAGCTTCCATCTCAGATCATTGAAAACTTGCATCCAGCTTCTATTTCAACTACTATTACAGAAATTTGATCCAGCTTCCATCTTTGAAGCGTTCTTTTCATCATTTTAGCCATAAGAAATCCTCATCCCGCTTCCATTTCTACGCGATAGTTACCTCGTTTGGGACTTCATTTAGGTTTTCAAGCACACATTTTATGATTTCCTCAATTAAATATGAGTTATTGTATATGTCTTTCAGCTATTATTGCAAAGAAATGGTCAAAATAATTTGGGACGCTAAACTACCCAATTACCCTCACTTCTATTTCATACAATTTATTTGTATCAATCCGACTTCTATTTATCAATGATTATTTTCCTCAACCCGACTTGTGTTCGGCCAACGCTAAAACCCATGCAATGGCGAATAATTACCGACGCTAAAAGGATAGATTACCTGAATTCCTTAAACTGCTACTGCTCCTAGGTTTATATCTTCATTTGAACACCTAAACGCCATTAAAACCATAATTAAACTGCAAATTTACTATCAGAGTAGATCATAGCTCACGGTAACATGGAAGAAATGAAAAGTGAGACGTTTAGTTGCATATTGTCTATAACTAGGCATAATGGTCCTATTAAAAAATCGCGCTGCTGAAAAGAAACGCAATCTCACAAAGATAATTAATATAAAACATGGATTCTGTGTTAACGGCAGATCTCATCCTGTAGCATAATAAATTTAGGCCTAATTATCATTTCTGTAGCATGTATATTTTATTATTATTATTATTGTCATTGACTTTTGTACAGCGCACCTTCAATGAAAACTACTCAGAAGCGCTCCCAGTCGAACAACGGCAAAATAAGGCAGTTTTCAAGTATGGCTTTCGAACAGGCCACTCTACATACATGGCCGTAATGGAAATGTATGATAAAATCTCTGAAGCCAAGGAGGAAAACCACTTTTCTATGGGTGTCTTCTTTGACTTATCTAAAGCATTTGACACGGTGAATCATAAAATTCTGATAAGCAAACTTGAACATTATGGCATAAGAGGTGTATGTCTTGATTGGCTTATAGATTACTTAAGAAATAGAAAGCAGAGTGTCTTATATAACGGGAACATTTCACATGAAACTGATGTTACTTGTGGTGTGCCACAAGGTTCCGTATTGGGTCCACTTTTGTTCCTAATATATGTGAATGATATTTCGAACAGCTCGTCATTACTCAGCTTTGTCATGTTTGCTGATGACACCAATGTGTTTATGTCAGATAAAGTTATTGAAGTCTTGGTTAACAAAATTAATGCCGAATTAAAACTTGTAGGCGATTGGTTCAAAGCCAACAAATTATCGCTGAACCTTGAGAAGACGAATTTTATTTTGTTCTGCTCTAAAATTAAACTTAGAACAGCAACAAATTGCAATATATCAATTAAAATAGATGAACAATGTATTTGTAGGGTATCATCAACCAAATTTTTGGGTGTTCACATTGATGAACAATTAACATGGAGGGAGCATATAAACTCTATATCCAAAAAGATATCAAAAAATATAGGCATAATCTCTCGTGTTCGACACCTTATGCCGCGAGATATACTTGTGAATTTATATTACTCTTTGATATACCCTTATATGTCATATTGTAATATTACGTGGGCTTCCACATACCACACTCGTTTAACTATTTTGACAACCCTACAAAAGCGAGCTGTTCGAATTATATGCAATGCACCTTTTAGAGCCCACACACAACCATTATTCAGTGATTTGAAAATTCTGCCTTTTGACTACATTAATAAACTACAAATTGGAGTATTTATGTATAAACTTCACAGAAATCTAATCATAACAAGCTTCAACCACTGGTTTTGTAAAAATTCAGACGTTCATGGACATTATACACGATCTGTAAATAGATACCACCAAAGAAGTGTTCGTACCACTACTGGACTGCATAGTATTAGAATATGTGGACCGTCGATGTGGAATTCTCTGCCTATTGATCTTACTTGTATAACTACAATGTAGCCTACCAATTCAAATACAAATTGAAATTATTTCTTTTGGATACTATTGCATAATTGCACAAAATGGTTTTGTTTTGAAGTGCATTACCTACACGTGCACTGTTGTATTCTCTTAACTGTTGTGTTTTTTAGTTTTTTTAGTTTAGTTTAGTTTAGTTTAGTCTGTTTGTTATTTTGTTTTCCCCACTTGTTTAAGTTGCATAACTTACATTCAATGCATTTCGATAAACTTGTAAAATGGAAGAGATTGTTTTACACCTTGATCATATACAACTGTCTATACACATATACTGTTATGCAGAAAGTTGATGATAGATTGATCCTTCGTGTAATTAGGGCAACCCTGTTAGCGGAACCTTACGTTCCTTTGGGCTTAACCCTTTGACATCTATGCATGTGACATTTTCAACTACTGTTTGTTTGTGCTATACTGTATGTATACATATACATGATGATCAATAAAGTATATTGATTGATTGATTGATTGAAAAGAAACATAGTGGTGCGACCTCTAGGCACCAGACGGAGAGCAACAGGGAGCCCATTCCAAGTTCTAGGGCCAGCCACTGAAAAAGAGCGTCGCTGCATTATAGCAGTTCGAGAACGAGGGGTCAAGAGTTCAGCTTGATCAGCAAATAGCCTACAGATAATCAATCGAATAATCAATACGTTTATTAGAGGTAGGCCTAGTGCCTAGGCTACTAATTAAGCTGACACGCTGACACATAGGCCTACGCGACATAAATTGAACAATATTGTTTATGGATAGGCTACTGTCTCGATCAACGCAAAATATAAAATAATGTTAGCAGGAATATGATTTGCGTGTATCACAGTATATATAGCAAACAGTAGGCCTGCGTCGACTCCGGATCACTTGGTCGTGACCATTAACTGTTGTCGTGAACCAGTTGTCCTGAACCATTTGTCCTGACACTGGGCTGCTTCGCAATGTAATGCTAAATGTCAATCACGTCCTGAGGAACCTTTTCTCACCTCTAGCAAAACACACCTATAACTTACGCCCTATAGACTGCATCCTTTTGTTCTAACGTTTAAAGATGATAGAAATTTTATTCCGAGGGTTCTCTTTGCCGCCAATTAATGATCGACAGGCATTGTTCAAATTTTTTTGGGCCGTTGTTGATTTTTAATGTGCTTTGACGTGTAGTTTGGTGCGGTGTATCACCTGTGTTTGTCTCCTTTTCTAATTAAACGAAAATTAGCATTATTATTTATTTTATCATGGTTTGTCGCTTGACGAAAATGCAGTTTATTATTTCTCGCTAGATGACAGTATGGCGAATAAAATTCCAACTTTAGGTGGAGAATACCATTTCAATACACCGCCATTTTTCAACTGAGCATAGGCTTTGAGGAAAATAGAGATTTGAAAATGTGGTACTTGTTTTTTATACGACCACCAAAAATTTATAAATTCGATGAAAAATATTTCTTCACGAAATAGAAGCGGGATTTAGCGCGTGAGGGTCGGTTAGGGCTCAGGTTAGGCGTCGTGAGGGTCGGTTAGGGTTAGTTTTAGGGTTAGTGCAGTCATTCTGCTGAAATTGAAGCTGGATTGATGAAAAATAATTTTCAATGAAAAACTGATGAAAATATTTGCTGACGAAATAGAAACGGGATTTATCGAACAAATTCTTGCCTGTAAACAGAAGCTGGATCGATTAAAAGGATTCTCGGCAAACTAGAAGTTGGCTTTATGAAAGATAACAACGCTGCAACGTTAGTTCTTGGTGTCTTGGTGGTCGTATAAAAAACATGTACCAAATATTCTTACCACGGTTTCTAACTAGGCTATAGACTTCCGGTTCTGATTCGTCCTCCTCATCGCAAATAAAATCCATCTCAGCCATCTGAATAACTGCTCGTCTGACTTTCAGGATCTTAACCCGTATACCTACTGATTTCTTTTAAATGAGCGTGCGCGTAAAAGCTGCAGGTTCTCGTGAAATCACTTATATGTGGGTTAAGTGGAAATCTCGTGATTACAATTACGATTACTCTTTTTCGGGTGAAACCGCGGGGGCGTTTCTCTTATATCCGGTTAGCTAATCACAGTTTATTGGAGACTGTCACGGAACTTAGGCTACTTGCTAGCAGGGCTGTTTATAAAAGGAATTTTTAGAACTGCACAACCTCTCCATAGTTTTCCCATCTTCCAGGGCAAATTAATTACCTCCTTTGCTAGTTTTAACTGTACAGAAGTGCTTCTACAACTGCCCAAATACATTTAGAACTGCACATTTTGCGTATAACTGCACGGTAAAAAAACCCTGCTTGATAGCTTGTGCAGCCATATGGAAATAATAATTTCATTATAGCCTAATGACTGGTAAATGTGATGTGTAGATGCCGCGGGCGGTATGAGTCAGTGGCGGCGCCAAGGGGCATGGAGGGCTAAGCCCCCGCCCAAAGGTCATCAGGATTTTTTGCACTTGGAAAAAATGAATTATTTTCATGAGATTTCGACTATGCCCCTATACTGCCCTGCCAAGGCAAAAGGAAGCAAGTCACAAATTTAAGTTTCTGAGAAAAATGCGAAAAACAACTCAGGCATCATCCCTCGGTCGGCTTTAAAGCTATGTGCACAATTATAATCAGTATTGTCTTGATATGGCCTTAGTATTATCAGGCAGGCAAAGAAATGTTGAGCACCTATTTTGTCCATGTTTAGAATTATCAAAATGTAAATAAAACGATAATTATAGTGGAAATTTCCGATCACGTGACCCGAATTTACGAGTACAATAATTGGTTGATGGACAATTGGACATGCTTCCTTTTGCCTTGGTATTTTCCAGAACTACGTGGACTTGCTTCTTTCTGCCTCTGGTTTTCCGCCAGAACTACGTGAGATATTAACTAGTCATATAGATGGTTGTGTTGGACTTGCTTCATGAACCAAAATTATGCCAAAATGTCATTTTAACCCAAAACTGGACTTGCTTCCTTTTGCCTTGGCAGGGCAGTTATAATAAAGGTCATCAGGTTTTTGTGGGGGCACGGAAAATGAAATATTTTCATGAGATTTCGACCCAAACTACTAAAACAAAGGTCGTCAGAAATTTAGGCGAATGAAAATGGAAAATTTAAGGCCCCAAAACTGATATCCTGGCGACGCAACTGGTATGAATTTGTTTGTATGTGCACTTGTTATAGCGCCCCTTCAAGCACACTACTCAGAGGCGCTTCCGACTGCAGAGTGGACACTGCATCGGAGTTTCACGCCCAAGCGCTGAGCAATTGCGAGTGAAGGACTTGCTCAAGGTCCCTGCGCGGCGACTTGAGGTGGATTCGAACCTCGAACCTTCCAGCTTCAAGGCAACGACGCCACCACTAAACCACCGCGCCCCATGAAAATGCGTGGCGTTGGTGGGTTGGGTGGAGTGGGTGGCGTGGGTGGTGTCTGGCAGACTCGTTGCTGATTAGCAACACACTAAACTAATATTTTGTCACGAGTTAGAGGATTATTTGGATTTCAGAAATTTTATAATTAACCCATAATTGTACTTTCTAAGGAAATAGGCCTATTCACCTACACCTGCATGCAGAATTTTGAGCAGATAACATATGTTTCTTGTCGAGTCAGCCAATAATAATAATTAGTCTAGACAACTGAATGACGTGAATTTTTTTAATGCAATTAAACGTCTTTTTATTAGGGCTGTTGATTTAATCGCGTTAACGCGTGCGATTAACGCGTTAAAAAAATTTGCGATTAAAATTTTTAACGCATTAATCGCACGCGTTAATTAGATCTGATTAAAATGGAATCAGAGGCAGAAAAACTTGTTTTAAACGGAAGGATCATACTTAAAGTTAGTGATGCATTCTTTGGCAAATATTCCAATAAAGAATTTGAGTATTATCGTAGCAATTCTTTGCTCAATTATCGCCTGCATGCAAACCAAAACATGCGTTAAACGCTAACGATGAGTCGTCGATATCGGCCGCATCGCATCGTCCACTAAGGTTGTTTCCTCTTTCTCACCCCGTCAGACGTCAGAATACGTTGGTTGAACTCCATGAGATGGCAAGACCAATGGATTTCAGGTTTCAAATAATAAATGTTTACAGAAGGACAACTGAGACGAGGTTTGGCAAGAACCGCAACCTCTTGTGAAAATTGTGACTAAATAATGAGGTTCAGTAGTAGACCTAGGCTACTATATAGTTAATTAATAAGAGCATCCCTTGAACCGACCAATGTAAATAAACTATTCTGCCTATACAATTGGCTGAATAAATAATTAATCTTCATAGTCAGAAAACGGTTGTCTCTAATTTCACATTTAGGCCTATGTCATTTTAATTAAAGGTGGCTCAAATGAAAAAAAATTAACATATTTTGAGCAGTTGACTGATTTGAACAGTGTTTCAATTCTGTCTGTCATAGAAAACAAATAAACTAAATTCAGAAATTCAATTGGCCTAAGACAAATTTAAGGTTATTAAATATGTTTGCAATAGAAAGAATGCATTCAGTCATTAAAATTTTATGCTTCAGGGTCCTTAGAAAATAGTATGATTAGTATATTTGAAGGAAATAATATATTGTGATTAATTTGCAGTTAATTGCGATTAAAAAAATTAATCGCGCGATTAATTTCGATTAAAATTTTTAATCGAACAACAGCCCTACTTTTTATATAAACTCAAGTTTTCGATGACTCCAGCACTGCAAATCATAGGTTGAGTTTACATCAGTAATTGCAGCAGATTATTTAATAGGCTACTTCGCAAGTTTGTCTACGTTGGTTGACTTGGTTCTCAAGGTAGGCCTAATTATTGATAATAATTTATTATTCGACGAGTTATCACACATAATTGCTCTTGAGATAGGCTATACGTGAAAGTTTTCGCACATCCATTCACTATAATTATTATAGGCTAGTTTTGTTAAAATTTGTCTCGCTCTTCGGTTGGTTGCATTTTTTTATTTGCACGCCGTAACGAAAGCATTTTAAGTTGCAATCTTAACAAAATTGCTGATTATGGATAAACAGTTGTAGAAATTCATGATATTCGCAAAATATACATGAACTAATTACAGTATTTGGGGAAATAAATAGATCGGTTCCCTGGCGAATTGTCACGCAACTTCCGTGGGGTGGCTAACCAAAGAGTGAGAACGTCTGTCACAGAGTATGTAGACTCTTTACGCCTACAATCCGTACATGGTGTTGAAGACCAATTTGCGTGAGAAGTCCCAGGAAGAGCAGTGTGTCTGTATCAGTTGAGTTTTCAGTGTGTATAATAATTTAAATCTTCCAGTGTAATAAATTATTGGTTCGGGTGATTAGCCCTGGACGAAGATAGGGCTTAATTCCGCCACGCACCGCTCGACCGCCCAGTCGAGGGGGTTCCTTGACCGATCATGTATCATGGTGCATAATCATGTATTGCTTGCAAGTGCGCACGACAAAATCAGAGCAGAAGTTTTGAGCGTGTCGATCGAATTTATATTTATATGGCTTATTAATTTATTGTTGTTATGTGTCACGGTGTTCAATCGTGCATCTTAGTAAACATTGCAGAAATTGTTAAACAATGTCAATCATGTTTATTGTTTTTCTTCAGCTAAAGACAGCGATGTGTAGTTCCGGTTTACTGATCTCTGGCGTAAACGTCGGCCTAACGTTCACGGCTGACAATGGCACTTTTCTGTGCCCAACCCATCATGAAGCTGACGGTTTTTCGTACATCGGTTACGTGAAAAGTAAGAACGACTTCTGTGAGTTCTTCGTGGAGAATTTGTGCGGAGGAAAAGTGAGGCTGAGAGATAGCAGAGGTTTTTATCTGAGGCGCACAGATTATGGTGGAAGGTGTCCAATCGAGGCTCTAAAGATGGAACCTGATCAGTCCTGCGAGTTCAAACTGTTCACCAGGAATGGAAAAGTCATCCTTAAAGCCAACAACGGTTTGTATCTGAGCCGCATCGACTCTGGGCTTTACCAGGGGGTGAATGTATTGGAGGCTGCCAAGACAGAGGTCGATGAATACTGCGAACTCCAACTTGAAGTGTTTGTGAAGACATGCGGCGAGTAATAATATTACTCAAAAGAAGCTTCTTACACAGAAAAATGCTGCACAAGAACATACATGACTTATGAGGCTGCGGACCAACCAAGATTGCGCGTTTATGCTTGAGATTCTTCTATGCTTTCTGTAGCGTTCTTTATTTGAACCACGACTTTATTAGCATTGCTTGCTTCGTTCTATCATTGTGCTTTCTGTTTCTGACAATATGTTTTTATAGGCCTGCAACAAACAATTTTGATCTTAGAATTGCATAATCACAGTCATAATCATTTGATAAAAGTGCTTGCTAATGCTTCATTTCGGCTGAATAAATGGAAATATTCATTGCTGAACTGTTCTGATTTATTATTGGTTGACTAAGCTTACATAACGCAGTAGCCTAGCCGTCATTGGATATTAAACTTTTATATGAAGCACTGAAAAGAGTTCGCCATTCAAAAATCGATTGCTTGATACCTGCTATATCTCGGAAGGTTATATAAAGTGTAAGTAAGATAATATTTCTCCCGCATTTCTACATTCATGATTGAACAACTTCACTGGCTTCGTCTCTCGGTCCGCATGCAATTTAAAGTTCTGATTTTGGTCCTTAAGTCTCAAATCGGTCTTGCTCCGAGGTATCTGCGCGATCAGATACCTCGCCCCCTTTGTGCCACCTCGCTGCGTCCTCTTAGGTCCTCTGATCGCCTTGGCCTCTTTGTCCCTCGAGTCAGGACCGCCATGGCTCATTCTAGATCATTTTCCTGCATTGGTCCCTCCCTATGGAATCGGTTCCCCCCCGTCAGTTCGCTCTGCCATCCTTTCTGGTAGTGTATCCTCGTCTTTCTCTCGTCTAAAAACTTGCCTTTTTTCTTGGGGTTGAACGCACTGGGAGCGCTTCTGAAAGCCTCTTGCTGCGAGAAGCGCTTTATAAATTGTCAGATAAGATAAGATAAGACAGAGGAAAATTTGGCATATCGCTCAATGAGCCGGAAAGCAGAGCGCAGATCCCGATCTAACCGTCCTAGAACCCGAAGGGGGAAGGCAAAAAAGATGGGACAACAATGGTCAATTCGACTAGTAACAAAGGCATGCATAAGCACAAATAGCGCGTCATAAGAAAGAGAACGAGCAACATCTCGGAGCACAGTCACAACCACCATAATTATGTGACACACGGGACGCGTCCCCCAACTTCTGAGAAGCTTGGGACGATTCCAAGTGATAGCAATTATGTTTCATCAGTATGACCTTTTGTCACCAATACTTAGGCTTATTTAAAAATATTATTCGTCAACCCAAGTTACCCAACTTCACTTTCAGGAAGATTGTTTGTCATAAATCCCATCCTGATCTCACAGATCCCTTCTCCTCACCTATTTCGCCATTTCAACTCTAAACATCACCCACCTTAGCCGTAGCCTACGAATGCCTCACTGACCCTCTCCCCGTCGATTATGTTTTGACTAAGCGCCTGTGAATAAACTGGTTCCCACCACTTCGCTTAGACTAGGCTACATGGGCACGGTATAAATCTCGAGCTTACGATTACGAGATGGCGGTCTAATTTTCGTTGAGATTGCATAGGCATTATTATCTCGTCATGTCCGGGTGGCTGATCTCAGGTTGCTGGAAACTGTCACGGAACTTGCTTTTACGCCGATGTAACGACGTTATGTTAATAATAATTATTACATTAAACTTAAATTGTCTTGTAATGGGGTTGGTGGCCTTGATGTAGGCTATGTCCTGATTTTAGCAAGAACACATTAAACCTGTCGGTGATCACGAGTTAGGCCTAGAGGATTAATTGGATCAGAAAATTATTACTATGAGACCTATGCACTTTCTAAGAAAACATTCGCCCACACAGACATAGTCCTCTGAGGAGTAGGCCTATCGAGCAGAAAAAAAGACGTTTCTTGATGAGTTAGGCACATAGTCTAGACCATGATGCAAGAAATCCAATGTTGGCTTCACTTACGTCTTGAAATTTGCTAATTTAATTACATTCGCCAGATGGCAGCGGTGGCGCTCCTAGGTTGGCTTTATCCATTACATGCAAAGTTAACGCATATGCTCGTACGTTTTTGAAGCACTTGGAAGTGTTATTACCAGTAAAATATTACTCCTTCTGATACGTCTTTTCCACATTTGAGCTAGTAACTTGCCACTAAACTAGTACCGTACCCTATCGGTACTGTACCATATATACACATGCATGAAGATACACAAATATGCACACATACCCACACATACACACACATACACACACGTACATACATACACGCATGCAGACACATGCACACCGACATATATGCACACCCATGCACACACACATGCACGTATACACACACATATACACACCTGTACACCCATACACGCACACCTACAGATACGGTCACACATACAGGCACATGCACACACGCATACACAAACACATGCATACACAAATTACACATACACACTTGCATACATATACACACATACAGAGACACGCTCAAACACACACCACACACAAGAGAATCGGGCGCTTTGGCGTGAAACTCCAATGCAGTGTTTCTGCTATAGTCAGGAGCGCCTCTGAGTAGTGAACTTGAAGTAGCACCACAGAAATGAAAATAAATAAGATAAAATAAAAATTAAAAATAAACCGAATAAAATATCGCATAGCAGGCAGCACTCATTGAAAACAATTTCAAGCATCGTCCGTATTTATAAACTTGCAGGCCTAGCAAACACCGCGATGCGCCAAACTAGTAGCGACTCTAGCGACACCATCGACAGAAAAAGATACTGGCCAAAATCAATGCGCATGATATAATTATACGAAGTGCAGTCAGTCACCATCGTATTTCTGGCATCATGGTCTAGACATTCTAATTAAGTGAAATTGTTTGATATGCAATTAAACTTCATCCTATATAATCCCAAGTTTCCTTGGCTTGCAATGCAAGTAAAATTAGTCTAGACTGAGTTTACTTTGTGGCAGCCGATACATAAGCTTAATTCGCAAGTTTGTCTTTTTTGACCTGGTTGACTTCGTTCTCAAGGTAGCCTACATTGTTAATAAAATTAATCTTTGGACGAGATAATAATTATCACACGCTTCACGCTTTAGATATTTGAAATATTTGAATTTTCACGCATTTCTATCTACTGTTGCTTTATTAATATTATTCGAATTTTCTTTGGTGAGTTGCAGAACTGATGGGACATAATTTATGCCATCATTCTATGGCTACATTTAGACAGAACTCGCCGAGTTAATTTACAATTATTGTCCTAAGGCACATATAGGGCCTAATAAAATTATTATAGGCCTAGTGGTAGGTTTGTTAAATCGCACCCTGTAGGGGCCTGCGAAAAATGGGTCAGGGCTTATTCCAAGGAATTTTCTCAACTGCACATGAACTGCATATTTAGAGCATAATGGGGTAATTTCGACACCTTAACACATTGACCGCGGCAATTATTTTCCCCGGGGCGCGGCGGCCCTGTGCGCACGGCAACCAGCAACGCAATTATCGGAAATTCTGATAAGACTGGATTACAAAGACAAATAGCATTTATTATTGATGTTAGTAAATATGAAATGTAAATAACAACAAGGCAAATAAACAGTTACTTCTGAACTTCTCTGTCATACTTTACTTTACAGTAGGCCTAAAACTGTGCATCGAAATGGTAATCCTTGAAACAGGGAACAACGCAAAGCGCAGGCTTAGAAACGCATGTGCTGCAAATGTACCGCGTTTCTTTGCGTATTCCACGCTTATGGCAAACGACGCATCTGGTACATGGTGCCTGTTTGCGTTCAGTGGGAGGAAGTACGTCCATATAGTGCTGCCCTGAGAGCCGTGACAGGTCCGACGCCTTATTATGATGCAATCCTCTTAGCACAACGGAAGCCGCGGCCGGTCGATCTTGCGTATTCATTAGAGAGCTTACGACTGAAGAGCGAAACCATATCTGCCGACGATTCCCTCCACTTCTCTTGTACATCAAGAAGGCATTGCTCATGGCCATGTCGATCGTCTGTAGGACAACCTTCCTGTACCACTTGAGGGTCTTCCGCAGTGGCGAGTAGTAGGAAAGCAGCTGGTCCAGCCGATCTACACCGCACATTCGAACGTTGTAATCGAGCACGCAGTCCGGTTTCTTGATAAGTTCTCCACGTCTGTTCCGTTTGCCACCCTCAAAAATTCTGCCTGCATGAATAGTGGACAACATCATAACGTCTCTCTTATCCGTCCACTTCGAAACCATGATTTCTCGGCTTCTCAGAGCAACGACATCGTTCTTTTTCAACTTCGCAGACAAGAAGGCAGAAGCCTGTGTCACGTGCTCTAAACACCAGGTATAGCAGCAGCTGTAATAAAAATTTAGGCATGATTATTCACTAGATGGCTATAGAAACCTTAGCAGTAATCTACACGCGGCTACATTTGTTAACAGGGCGCTGAAGATGTCTTTATAATGCTTAAACTAGATTACGTGTTAACACGCTCACCGCGCCTGCTAATAGAAAATCAATTACGTGTTTACACGTAAACCGCGGCCAACGTGTTAAGCAGCTTTTTAATATATTATGTGATGTTATTATATTTAAAAGATCCACTGAGGTTCTGATAGTTTGCTACAACCCTGTGCCATGAAATGGCGCATTCAAACTATGAATCGACTATCGAAAATTCGTGTTATAACATGTAAAGTGAAGTCATTCTGATGCCGAAATTACCCATAAGGGAAGGTAGTTTCGGCAAGGCATGTGGGTAATTTCGACACGGGTGACGAAATTAGCCAAACAGAAGATGACCATATGTTTAATGCATGCTAAATGAAGCAGATGGGTCGAAATTGTGGCTACATACGTGTTTACTTGCATTCATTTATGCTTGTATGTGCACTTGTTATAACGCCCCTTCAAGCTCTCTATACTCAGAGGCGCTCCCGACCGCATCGCGGACACTGCATCTGGGTTTCACGCAAAAGCGCTGAGCGAATTTCGAGAGAAGGACTTGTCCAAGGTCCTTACGCGGCGTCCTGAGGTGGATTCGAATCTGCAACCCTCCGGCTGCAAGGCAACGAACATACCCACTACGCCACCGCGACTCACATGTTACAACACGAATTTGCGATAGCCGATTCACAGTTTGAAGGAGCCATTTCAAGGCACAGGGTTGTAGCAAACTATTAGAACCTCAGTGGATCTTATACAATGTCATGTAATAACATCACATATACAGGGTGGGCCAAAAAAAGACCCCCTATGTTTTTTGCCAATATCTTGGCCAGAAGTAAGAATTTTGAAATGAAATTTTACAGGCTTAAAGACAATAATAATATTTACACATGATGGCCAGATTTCATAAAAATATTTCAGACACAACAAAAGTTACACCACTTTATTGAGGCCACCCTCCGTTTTTTGACGATTCAAAAACGATACGCGACAAAAACTAGGTTTTTTGCCAATATCATGGCCAGAAGTAAGAATTTCGAAATGAAATTTTAAATGCTCAAAGACAATTCATATTTACACATGATGGTCAGGATTTCATCAAAATATCGCAAACAGAACAAAAGTTATACCACTTTTAGTGAGGCCACTCACCGTTTTTTGACGATTCAAAAACGAAACGCAATAAAAAGTAACAAAAACACGATTTTATTAAGTCTCATCTCAAATAACTGTTGTCAAATGAACTTGGTGGTGCTTCACAACTTGTGTTCAATGTGACCACCACTCGTGACAAAACTTCTTTTGAGTCTCTTTGCAAAGTTCTTGATGGACCTGTTGATTAATCTGATAGATTCCTTATTTACCAATTTGATTATCATCTTGCTAAGTGACTTCTCAGAGACGTGCAGCTAGCTGGTACCCTGTTTCTTTTTTAAATAGTAATAATAATGATCACCTGGCAATATCAAGGCTATTTGATACCAACTATTTGAGATGAGACTTAATAAAATCGTGTTTTTACTACTTTTTGCTGCGTTACGTCTTTGAATCGTCAAAAAAAGGTGGGTGGCCTCACTAAAAGTGGTATAACTTATGTTCTGTTTGAAATATTTTGATGGAATCTGACCACCATGTGCAGATATGAATTGTCTTTAAGCCTGTAAAATTTCATTTCGATATTCATAGTTTTGGCCAAGATATTGGCCAGAATAATTAAATTGGTTTTTTGTTACTTTTCGTCGCGTCGCGTTTTTGAATCGTCAAAAACCGGTGGGTGGCCTCACTGAAAGTGATATAACTTTTGTTCTGTTTCACATATGGCTATGAAATTTGACTATTGCACGTAGATATGAATTACCTTCAAGCCCGTAAAACTGGATTTGAAAAATTCCTATTTTTGACCAAGATATTGATAAAAAGCCGTAGGGGATTACTTGTTTTGGCGCACCCTGTATTCCTATTTTTATGCAGCATTGATAAAGCCACACCAATTTCAATTTCGCGGCAATAGACTCATCATGACAGCTTTGATCTGTCAACTAATATTATTTACGCCGCTAAATTATTTCAATGTCACCAATGCCGTACATCTACTTAACGTTATTGATTAAAAGCAGTTTCCCGACGTCCGTTGTAGCTTTGATCAATCCAGTTTCCATTAACGAGAAAAAATTATTTGTCGGAATTCTATTTAAGAAGGGATGATTGTCATCAATCCAATTCTGTGTTACCAAGACTTTATCATCAATTCAACGTCTATTTAGCCTATGCAATCTTACCCACCAGTAACGCTTCAACTGTAATTATGCAAAAAAAACCTTAATCTATGAAGAGACTTTTTATTGTTTAATCAATCCAGTCTTCACTTACGGATGCAACTATTTCCATTAACCCTCGGGCTACCAAGATGGGGGTCATAATAAATGACGGATAAGATATTATAGCCGATAATCTAAGGGGTATGGTATCCACCCCTTGGCACGTTGAGTAGCCTATATTGGGTATAACTTTTGAACGGTATGGAGTATTATCACAAATTTTACTTCAAAATGTGTACAAATGAACCCGCTATAGCTACCTAAAACGTCAAAATTTTATTCCAAACGAAACAAGTACTATTTGAGTAAAACCTAGGTGGTGGATACCACCCCATCTTGGTAGCCCGAGGGTTAATGGAATATGCAGGATATGCTAAAATCTTAAAGTCGCTACCGATCGCAGTATAACGAGAACATTATGGACTGATTCGTGAAAGGGATTCTCAGTATAACCGCAAATCTTCCAGATTTGTCTCGCATTTTTTAAATCACTCTAGTGTCAAATGACCTACATGTTACTCTGGGTTCATTATGTGGTTTCTTCCAACTTATGTTTTTTCCTCACTGTACATGAACTACCGGTATGAGAGGCAACTTCGCTCGTTTCGTTGCAAAAATTCATATATTTCGAAGCATGATGGTCCATGTCACAAAAGCAAATATAAAACGACAACCATTTATAAAAGAAACTTAAACTTTGACTCATAAGTAAGCAGGAACAAAATTCGTGTTACAAAGTGCAATAGGAGATCAACGGCTTTGACTGACAAAATCAGTTTTCTGTACTGCGGTCAGAAGAGGATTTGGGGCCCACTGACTTTTACATCCCCAATGTGAACCATGAGATCGACACTGCTAATACAGGGACGAATTGAGGGTACCAGAGCACTGGGAAGACCAAGGAGGCGCTGGATGGATGATGTCTGTGAATGGTCCGGACTATCACCTGTGGACTGTGCAGGACAGAGAGGAATGGAGGAAGCTGCTGTCGTTGTATGTGGTCTCCGACCCTCCGGAATGATTGAGAATGGATTGGACGGCATCAGTGCAATAATCCAGTTAAGTATCACGAAGTGCGCGTTACAATCTCGCAGCATAACTAGCTCCATGTTATAATTGCGTGTTTAAACTGCTAATGTGTTTTAGGCCAGGGGTTTCAAACTTTTTAAAGCTGTGGACCCCCCGTAGCATGTCGCGGTTAGACGGCGGACCCCTATGGGCCTTTGCAATAAATTTGGCCAATCGCAATTGTGTGAGGCTTTCTCGTTCGTGCTATTCGCAATGCTACTAATTACGATGCACGTAGAGCTTTCTCATTTACTGCACATGGCGAAAGCTGCTATTTTGCCTTTCTGCTATTAAGTAGTATACAGCTCCTTTTGTCGCTCGAGACATTCCTTTGGCTTATCGGCAACATCTGCATGCATTGTCCTTAAATGGCGCTTTAATTTCGCGGGTTTCGCAGACTCATGAATCATGATTAGACAAAGTTTGCACACACATAACACAAAGAGGTCGATCAGCATTTGTTCCGACTGAAATGAAACCATAACAAAATATACTCTGGAAAATGGGGATCATAGGCCTACTTGGGGAATTTTTTCCTCACAATTGACTTTGTCGTCAAAATCTTCTGATTTCTGATCAGTTTTTCTCTTTAGAAATTTATCCATGGTTAAGAAGAACGTTGAAAATATTAATATTATATTTTAAGAATATAGCAGCAATTCCTTCTAGCAGCAATGGCGTCCCTGTTGGTATTCACAGTTACACTAACATGCACTAAAAATAGCACCAGAAGGGACTAATGTTATTAGCCCTCGAGTGCCCAAGGGGGGAGGTCCGACCGGACCCCAGGCCCGTTTTTTCCAGATAACTTTTTAACGGCTATAGATCTGCAAAATGCTTTTAGGTATTCCTAAAACAACCATTTGGGCATCGAATGGTATATTTTGCGTGAGTATTGTCCAACCCTGTACCCCACAACCACAGCATATACTAAGGATAACGCAAGATGTGCGGCTATTAGTCATACATGAGTATGGTTACTGGCCAATAAATAAATGGTCGGCGCACGTTATATGAAAGAAAGATTCATATAAATTGTTGAACTTAGAATTACTGACATTGTAGCGCTATGTTTGGCATATGTTTGCAACACAAAATTTGAAAGTCTGCAAGTCTGCGTAGGCCTATCACAGCAATAATTGCATGCAACAGGAGTGCGTCAAAACGGAGGGCTTGGGACAGTTCATACAAACGGTGGCAACCGTTCTGTCAAGGCTACGCGAATAAATGGCTCAGCTTTTCTTCTTAACCGGTGATGTTGTAGACGGTAGTGGCCTACCCTTCTTGCTCGACCCACAAGTAGGCCTAAAACCACACACTGGTACATCGTACATCCCCTTCCTCCGCAACTGTTTGAAAATTACTCCTATCAATCGTGGCATGCTGTTACCAGGTCAGGAACCCTCTGAGGTGTTTCCCTTGAAGCGGCGCTATACAAATTTACAATTGCGATTACGATTTAGTCTACCATAATGCAACTGGTCCGTCGATAGCTGGAAGTGAGAGCAGCTGACTGCCATGCGAACGCGCGGACGTATTATAGCTTCCTTCGGTAAATGACGCAAGCAAGCATAAAATGTGTATCACGAGATTTTTTACACTATTATTTTACACCGGGTGGTGTTATTGTGGTATAAGATACATCAATCGATTGCAAATTCATCTGGGAATACATAAAACTAACTTCTGTAACGATATTCCAATCCATTCTCAAGATATTAGCATGAAAAAGCTGGGGTCCGCGCGGACCCTCCCTTGGGCCTTCGTGTACCAAAAATACCTTGGGCACTCGAGTGTTAGACATCAGTAAGTAATAACCATTCTGGGAATGCAAAAGGGCGTGGCCTATGTGGTCGGCCATATTGGTGTACAGCTGTGAACTGTTGTCAACGTAGGCTACACGCCGTTACACGGTGAATTGTTAGTTAATGGAATAAAGTTATCGTCATAGGCCTATTGATCTATCCATAGGCCTATGCCTTAATAGATATATCGGTCTAAACACCATCCAGCCTGGATCGACCCGAATCCCTGAAGCGAATTTCGGCCGGAGCCCAAATCTGCTATAATTAACAAGTAGGCCTAGGTCGATCTATGCTTTTTGCTGCTTCACGGTCTGTATACATGGCTGGGCTTCTTCCAACGTACATAGGGCTGCCAACCGTCCCGGATTCGCCGGGACAATCCCGGAATTGGTCCTGTGTGTCCCGTGTCCCGGACTGATCCCAAATTGTCCGGGAATTTGCTGTTAGGACCCACATTCCACAATATTGTTCTTATTTTGCACACTAAACTTAATAGATTGTTCGATGAATTTGACGTTGTTGGCTGAACATCAAATGTTGGACAGCGCTTGTTTGAAGTTTCAAAACTTTACAAACCTCTGATACTCAGTATAGGCCTAGCATATTTTGTCCTTCGTAGGCCTATATTCTCTCATTCCGTTTTAATGCTTTTTGCGAGAGAGCGTTCAGCATTATGGACGACCTGTTGTCTAGCAATCGCAATTAAACCTAGCTGAGCATCGACCTTGTAAAAGCGGAACTGTCAATAGGCCTACACATCAATTTTTACATGACATGTGCTATTTTCTCCGACTTTGTGACCAGTGTTCTGGAACTGCTTAAATATCAGCAGAGTAAATCGTTTGGGCTAAGTTCTGCTGTCCGGCAGCCGACTTAATCATTTCATAAATTGACATTAAATTTTGTAATCTGCATGCATGCACGATGTCGCTTATAATTTTGTAGGTTAACTTTCAACATCGCTCGTGCTGGGCTCATAAGTCTGCTTACTCTGGTATACGTAGGCCCAAGTTACTGGAACTTACATTTATTTTTTTTAAATCCCTTCTTGACGTCGATTCTAATCCTAAATTTAGGCTACTTGTCTTCTGGCAATTTATCTACAAAATTATTAACTAGGCCTACTCTTTTTGTAGATTTTAGGTTAGATCGTATAATTGGACTGACACAGCATTAGTTACATTAGGCCTATTTTGCTTGCGATCGATTGCATGTCTCTGGCTGTAGTTTTTAGCCGCCGATGCTCTTCTCGCGTTAACCTCGACATTCAAGCTCGTGTACTTTGGACTTCTCTAATTGAACCTTTATCTCTGACAGTAAGTTTGCCGCAGACAAAACAGTAAAAACACAGAAAATCATTTTTATAATAAGCGCCATTCGCATACATATCCAATGTCAACAAGCATTGCCTGCGAACCAATATGGCGCAGGCCATTATGCAAATGAGCCGTGACGTCAGTCCGCATACTAAGAATAGATAGCTCAGATGTTTTTATAGCTCAGTTGTTTTATAACTCGGTTGTTTTATAGCTCAGTTTTTTTTATAATTTAAGATGATAATGAAAACCTTGCAAATGCACTATTTTTATTGTTTTTTGGACCTGCTTTGTGGACCCCTTGGCAACAAGCGACGAACCCCCCCAGGGGTCCGCGGACCACAGTTTGAAAACTCCTGTTTTAGGCGATCATCGTGCGTCTTAGGAAAATCCTCGAAAGAGTCATATACATGTATATTGCAAAACCAGTCTTCTTCAACTGTTTTAGACAAAACCTTCGTGATGTCAGAACCAGTTCCGCTGCAACCTGGGATCAACCTAGGCCTATCCTTCTATGCGGACGATGGAAGCTTTCTAAGCTCAATCCAAAAAGGAGATGGCTTTGTGTACATCGGATTCGTGAAAACCAAGGATCCGCTTTGCCAGTTCTTCGTGGAGAATTTGTGCAGCGGGAAAGTGCAGATAAAGGATAGCAGAGGTTTCTATCTTAGACGCACAGCCATAAATCATGATGGAAGATTCCAAATTGAGGCCAAACAGATGACACCCGATGAATCCTGTGAGTTCAAACTCTTCACAAGGAATGGAAAAGTCGTCTTTCAAAGCGACAACGGTCTGTTTCTGAGCCGCATCTACTCTGCGCATTACAAAGAACAGAATCTTTTGGAGGCTGCCAAGAAAGATGTCGATATATGTTGTGAGTTTCTTCCGGAAGTGTTTGTGAAGACATGCGCCGACTAATGCCGCTTCAAAAGAAACTCAGCGAGAAGAACGCAACAAAAAATAACACACATGGCTGTCGACAGCAATGACCGCGTGTTTATCCTTGAAACAATTCTTCTTGCTTTATGGGCTTAAAGTAGTTTTCTTGATTAGAAGTTCGATTTTTATTAGCATTGCTTGCCGAAGCAGGACGTTTTGGCGCCGGACGTTTTGGCGCCGGAGTTTATTGATGAAAATAAATGTTTGCCTAAATGGAATTTGGATTGATAAAACTAGTTCTCGGTGTAAGTGGAAGCTGGGTTTGTGGATATAAGTGTTATTGTCAAAGGAAGTTGGATGAATCTAATTGATTTGCTGCAACAGAAGCTGGATGGATGGAATCCTCCTCTGCCTAAATAGAAGTCGGTTTGGCGGGAAAATGCATCTAAAAATGGAAGCTGGATTGATGAAAAACTTCTTGGTTCAACAGAAGTTGGAATGAAGAAAATTATTTACCTTAAGTAGAAGTGGGATTGAAAAAGATTCTCGTATAAATCGGACTTGCCTTGATGATATATAATTATTGTTTAAATAGAAGTTGGAATGATAAAAATAATTGTTGCTCCAGTAGAAGATGGATTGATAAAATGATTCTTGCAAGGCCAGAAGTCCAATTACTGTGTACGGACCTTGAGCAAGAAAAAACTGCCGGCGCCAAAACGGCGGCGCCAAAACGGTCGCGCCAAAACGGCCTGTACCCTTGCTTGCTATGTTCTGACAATACGTTTTGCTTTTATAGAATATGTTTATGGCATAGCCTAGGCCCATTGTAAGTAACACAATGAGGAAAATGATAGCCCTAGATAATTTTTAAGGAGGCCTGAATAGGATGCTGGCTTATGTTTGATTCCGCTAGTAGGCTTATAAAGATGAATTGAACATTTTGAAATAAGCCAAACAGAAGATTACCATAAATTATGTTTAATGCATGCTAAATGAAGCAGATGGGTCGAAATTGTGGCTACATAGGTGTTTACTTGCATTCATTTATGTTCTGTTTTATGTTTTTAGTTGAAAACAGAAAGCGGAATTTGTTATTTTAAATAAAACTTTCGTACACAGCACTGAGAGGAATTCATCATTCATAAGGCTAATTCGATTGTGGGGAGTGGAGGGAAGGGGTGGGGAAGAAAACTTTTCCCGAAAACCAAAATTTCACGGATGGCGTACCGGTGGAGGTGGAGTGTGGTGGGGTGTCGTGGGGTGTGGTGGGTGGTGGGGGGTGGGGGGAGTGGAGGGAAGAAATTTTATCCCGAAAACAAAAAATTCACGGCTGGCCTACCGGTGGAGGTCGGAGTGTGGTGGGGTGTCGTGGTGTGTGGTGGGGTGAGGGAGGAAGGGAGGTTGGGTGGGTGGGAGGGTGAGAGGGTGGAAGGAGGGAGAGATTTAGAGTGGGAGGGAAGGAGGGTGGGAGGGATGGTGGGATGGAGGGAGGAGTTGCCGGGGAACGGCCCGAATCCTAAAATTCCCGGGCAACGCCGGGTACCCCAGCTAGTGTTAAATAAATTTTATACTGAAAAATGAAGTGAAGTTCGAAACTGTAGCAGCTGTAGGCCTACCTATTGCTTCGAGTTATTAGAGAAACAGTTAGCCATACTGTTCCTTCTGTTGCCCTGCTGTTGGTGTGCTCATTTATTGATGTTCTCCGCCTACCTCTGTCCTGTCCTCTATCTGTGATCTAGGATACTTCCGACTTCCATCACAATAATTATTTTACATGATATCGGATAATGAGATTAAATAAATTTTAGACTGAAAATTGAAGTGAAGTTCGAAACTAGCATCCGTACCTATTGCTTCAAGATAGTAGAGAAACAATTAGCCGTTCTGTTCCTTCCATTTCTGTTATTTCCATTTCTGTCCAAATGCCCCAATATCATGCGAGTGTCATTATGACAGACGCATCTAAGTTCTTTCCCGGCTTCCCTCCAGTGTGTGGTACGCAGTTGCTTGTGTAGCCTACGTGTTAATCCATTCACACAATATGACAAGTTTCATGAAAAAACTATTTGAGCCATAATTTATTACTTATGGAATATATCGACAATAGGAAGAAAATAATAGTGTTCTGATCTAATAATGTCAAACGAGGACGTCAAACGAATAGAAGCGTTCGAGATGTGGATATGGAGGAGAATGGAAAGGGTCAGCTGGACAGAGCATAGATCAAACGAAGAAGTCCTGAAGAAGGTGGAGGAGGAAAGATCCTTGATGAATACAATTAGAACAAGGCAGAAGAACTGGATAGGACATGTACTTAGAGGCAACTCCTTGCAAAGAGACATAGTGGAGGGCAAAATGGAGGGGAAGAGGGGAAGAGGAAGACCTAGGGAAAAGTTCTTGGACTGGATGATGGAGGATGGATATGGAAAACTCAAGGAAAAAGCTCAACAACGAGAAGATTGGCATCTGGACCTGCCGGGAGGCAGAAGACCTAAAGAAGAAGAAGAAGATCTAACCAGAGATGCAGCAATGCAGCTGTGAAGTGTTAGCGTCGCCATCTTTCAGTTTCACCATCACGTTAGAGTTGCAGGACGGTTGTCTCCTCGCTGTCTCATATTCCCCCACAGACGTCACAGTTGCTTTGGTTGTGAGAGGTAGCCTACACGAGGAGCACAGGACTGAAACAAAATACTTATCATTGCTGAAATTTAGAGTTCATAACATATCAAGGTTGAAAGTCGATCATTCATAGTCATTATGTCGCACAATAATTACAGCAGTATGGAATGGTGCGCAGGAATTTATTCTTTAATTTTCCACCGACCATAGTCTATTTTAGTAAGCTTAATGGTATGATAAATCGTATAAAATCGTGAAGTCGTAGTCGTGCTTTTGTATTTAAAACGCTGCCCTGAGTCTGGTGTCCAAATTTGCACTAAGTCAACATCACAATTACAACTTTATGAGTTCTGCTTAAATTCAATTGACAGTGAAGTCTTTCTATAAAATCGCAGACGTTCCTATTAGATGCGCCTGAGTTTATTAGACGGCTTCAGTGTTGCCACTGAGGTTTCAGAAATAAACCCAGATTTCCTTCCGAAATAACCCCAGAAAAACCCAGACTATTCATATAAACCATTTTAGACCCCTTTTGTTAAAATTAAGTTGGTTTTTCGCTTGTTTGCAAGAGGGTCAACAAAATGTTCGTCAAAAGAGTCGAATAAAAGGTGATTACAACTTTTAAAATATCAATTGTTAAAGTTGTCAGAGACCCGAAACTGACAATAAGCTAATCGATATATTCGTGTGTCGTGTACGCATGCGCAGCGGGTCGAACCTACCAGAATTGTAAACACAACACACGTGGCTTTAGTTTACGAAGTCTTAAAGTTGTCCGAGGTTTCCAGCCAAATTTTCTTAATACTTCAGCAATCCAACGTTTTGACCACATAGAACATTAATACTCTGCAACAACTAGGCTATTATACTACTAGAAGATTGACCTGACCTACAGTGTACATATATACATATGCATATTATAGATGTCAAAACGACTTAACAAGGAGAGAGGAGTGACCTGACCTATTTTTAGATGTAAAAATGGTTTGTTTCTGCAGAGCTTCAGGTTATAAATTATTTGTGAATTGACAACGTGAAATCTTGATTCTGGAGTTTAAAATTAAAATTAGTGGGAAGATGATGTACCGGTATCACAGCCATTTTGCATTGAATTTAACAGAATATACATGTGTTGTAAATACAAAATGTCAACTCACCAAAATAAACCCAGATTTTGCCCAAAAAACCCAGAAACCAAGACGAAGGCAAAAAAAACCAGATCTAGTAGAAAAAATTCAGATGTGGCATCACTGGACGGCTTTGTCGTCACTTGAAATTGCGTGGGCGTTGCTGGTCGTGTCCGACTATTTAACGTGGCCGAGTGATTTTACTAGTAGCTTACGTTGCTTTGTTGTGCATCAGTCTAGTAGGCAGTACTTGTAGGCTACGTCATGCAAAACATTGCAGAGACATTTCTATTACATGACTTGAGTTTATCGGACGCCATCGTCCTCCAGCTGAAGTTGTGTTTTCATCGACGTCTCCAATTAACCAATGACAAGCTATTGGAAATCATTGCGAAGTTTTTTCCACTTTTATAATTATTATTACGTTGGCAATTTCTTTATAGTAATAAAATTGCTAGCTGTATTGTAATAGGCCTAAAACAGTTATGAAGCGCCTCTTATAGGGTGAATCGCTAAGAGTCGCTTCCAGTGCGCAAGGGTTGCGAGAGGAGAAATAGGCTTTGAGAAACAAAGAAGGAGCAGAGGCAACCAGCTAGAATTTAGGATTGAGTTGATGGGGATAGCGTATTCCAAATGTGACGCTGGGGGCTCGAACCCCGTAGCTTGTTGCTAAATTGATACTGAGATAAAAGCTAAATACGCGAGACGGGTCCACAATATTGTTTTATGGTGTTGGTAAATTTATTCAGAAATATGTCAACTTTCAATATCTACAATCAGAACTTTTTTAATTCAAATATTTAGGCCTATTCTCATATTTTTGCATATTTTTTAGGCGATGACCATAATAGTGGGACCAACTGAGGTAAAGGACCAGGACTGAGCCATATACGCTACAGTATGAGTAATTAGAGGATCACATTATGTTTGAAGAGCGAAATGAACGATACGAGTAGGCTAAAAGTGGCCGGGGTGTTACATCGGCTAGATATTTGGGGCAAACCATGATTGTGCTTAGAAGACCAAGATGAAGATTTATAATTTAATGCGCTCAGTTAGAGGAAGCCAATCAAGTTGTTCAAACACGAAGGTAGAAATATATTGGCCTATAATAGAAGAGCAGCGTTTAGGCGGGATATAACTTGACGACATCAATATTAGGACCGACTGTGGAAGTGAAAGACGAAGCTTGAACAGAACAATGAGAAGGGAATTAGGCTACAGTTAACTTAGAATGGATGAATAAAATTATTATGACCCATAAAGATCCTTCACGTTGTCAAGCGCATCACGTGACGGCTTGTGCAGGGGCGGATCCAGGGGCCAATCCAGCCATGGTCCCCATGACTAGTCCCGCAGACCCTTCCCAACGCCCACGAGGTCCATATAAGAGGTCCGTACGACTAAAAAGTCATCAACTATTTTGGCAGATAAAATGGTATATATTTCTTGAGAATTCGAGACAAATGACTAAAAAAGTAATAAGATCTTTCAGCAACCAAGACGAGATTTTCCCTGTCCTAAGACCGAAAATTTTGCCCCCCCTCGAAAATTTCTGTATTGATCCGCCATTTGGGCTTGTGCACTCGTTTCTTCCAAAATTAATATTTTTCGTCCACTGCTAAACTTCAAAGCTCACAAATCAAGTAAGGCTGATCATAGGCTAAATAAATAAATAAATAAATAAATAAATAAATAAATAATACGTCATTTGTAAGGTCTAACGGAGGCGGACCTTGTGGGAGAAAAGAGTAAATTTTGATTTCTGACGACAAATAAAAGTCTGCTTTTTCTCTGGTGAGTCACATAATAATTATAGTTTATCTGGCAAACCTATCCAGGTGAAAGATCAGGTCCAAGTTGGCATAGGGAACAAAGCAAGCAATCGTCCAGATGTGGCATCGACCATTGTGTCATCCCATCATAGATATGGTCCTATAGCTGCCATGACCTGGGTAAATTTTTATCAACAGAACCGAGTAGGATAGCACTTGTTCAGAAGATGATCCGTGCATTATTGGTCTTTTGATCAGCCGTTGTTTTAGAAAACTTCAAAATCATCAATGAATAGAGATACCTTCAAAGTATTGTTCATATTATGCTGGTGTCATTTTGTACTTCGATGAATAATAATTATGAGCAATCGGTAGGCCTACTTTAAAGATCAACTTAGGACTATCTGAAATACTTTAAGAAATCTGCGGACCAAATGCTGTTCAACACACGATAACATAAAACCTGTTTCCAGAGCGATGCGAAGTCACACTGACTGTATGTGCAGCTCTTTCTACCCTACATGAAATCGCAGATGTCTTCGCTAAAAAATTAACGTATAGATGGAAATCCTCACGAAAGTTCATGACATGCTCGACGATGTTGTGGCTGCCAAAAGTTGAGGACGTGGAAGGATAAAAAATACACTGGTTCATACGCTTATTGTCAATGCATTTGAGGAGATGAATTAGCCTACTACTCACCTCAAACTTCTTCTCAAACAGAGCCTGGAACTAGGTAAGCACTTCTGGCTGGCCATGTGCGATAAATTAATGAGGCAGACAGGTGCTTACTAGTGATATTAGGGTTCTGTTCTTACCTCTCTTTTCCCTAGTCACTCTGCAACTGGCCACCTTTTTGCTGATGATGTCCAAGCCTATGTCCATGGACCCCCTTCTGCTCAACTCCTTCTTGCAAGTCAAATTGACGCTCTATCTCAGGATCTTCATATGTGGATGTCGTCTAATCGTCTTTCTTTTAACTCTTCCAAAACCCAGTTGATTTGGTTTGACACTCCTAAGCAGCTTCAAAAACTCGACTACACACTGCTCTCTCAAACTTTTCCTCACTTTAACTTCTCCTCCATGGCAGTGTTCGAGACCTAGGTGTCACCCTTGATAGTTCTCTTACATGTACCTTCACTGAGCACACTGCCAATCTTACTCGCTCTTCCTACTGCCAGCTAAGGTGTCTCAGGGCTATGCGCAAATCTGTCTCATCATCGATCTTTACCTCAATTGTGCATGCTTTTGTATGTTCTCGGATTGACTATTGCAAATCTGTCCTTATTGGCCTGCCTAAGGTTCGCCTTGCTCCTCTGCAATCTATACTCAATACTGCTGCTAGGCTCATTGCCCGTCTTCCTCGATTCTCCCACATTTCTACATTCCTGACTGAACAACTTCACTGGCTTCCACTCTCGGCCCGTATTCAATTTAAAGTCCTGATTTTGGTCCTTAAGTCTCAAATGGGTCTTGCTCCGAAGTGTCTGCCACTTCGCTGCGTCCTCTTAGGTCCTCTGCTCGCTTTGACCTCTTTGCCTCCGAGTCAGGACTGTCATGGCTCAATCCAGATCATTTGCCTGCATTGGTCACTCCTTTTTGAATGGGCTTCCTCCATCAGTTCGCTCTGCCATCCTCTCTGGTAGTGTATCCTCGTCTTTCTCTCGTCTAAAAACTTGCCTTTTTCTCGAAGCTAAGCGTACTAGGAGCGCTTCTGAAAGGCTCTTGCTGTGAGAAGCGCTTTATAAATGGTCAGATAAGATAAGATAAGATAAGATAAAATATTATCGTGTGCTTTAATTTATTGCACAGTAAATTCTTACAGAATAAAATTGCACAGACTGTCTTTTATCTGATACCACAGAGTTTATTACACGGTCTCGTTTTGCAGTGGAAGTTGTGTATGCGTTTCTAGTCAAACAACCATTAAATCAGAGTTTGTGTAGCCTAGCTCCTCTTCAAGAGCCCTAGTCGTGTCCGATTAACTTAAAGTAGGCCATTTGAAACTTTTATGGAACTTTCTTGCTTTTTATAGTAGCCTGTTATCATGTGGACTAGTAATTACGAATCGTACATGTAAATGCAATGCGTAGATGACGTGAGTATCGCGGGTGGCGTGGGTAGCGTGGGTGGCGTGGGTGCATGTTTGTTGCCGGCTAAGGGCACTCGAGTAGACTTACCCATTTGAAGTGAGGTGAATACTATTATTTTGGTCATTTTATTATAGGCTAATTTATTTTTATTATGCAATTCGGCTTACGCTTCTTCCTTTATAAGCGCCAATTTACAACGCTGCAAATTATCGACTGAGTTGCTGCAGAAGACTGGTTGTTGCCAACAATCCACATTTCGCGAGAGACGTTACCGCTGACTTACTTGGTTCTCAAGGTAGACGAGATTATTACAATAATTTCATTCTTAAAATATCTTAGTTTTATGCATTTCCAATAAAATACTCTCGTTTTAGTTTGGTTTGTGACCTATTTGAGAAGCCAACATGCTTTGTCTAGAAGAAGTAGCCATAGTACAAAATGAACCACACACTCCAAGTCGGGGATTCATGACCCCAACTCCATCGTGCAGGTCTCAATGGTATAAAGCAGCTAAGTGGTGTATCCAATGAACAGTATGTTTAGTCAACCATGCTAAACATGTATGTAGCAGTATGAGAGTGGTAAAGAAAAGTGGTCAGACCACTTGATACGCTGCAGATCAGTTGACAAACGTTTGCAGACAGACGATGGCGAGGTGGGAATCGTCGGCCTAATTAGAGAAACGGTTCTGGGGGATAAACAGGTTTTGCTATGAAATCCGCATTGCTTATAACCGACCCCTGAATGACAATGACGTTCATGGTTATGCACATAATTTTGACTTCTTTCAATGTAGGTAGTTGTAGAGTAAACGGTAGGCATAAACATTGATGTCCTAAAGGGATCTAAAAGTGACGTAACTTTCGTTCTTTTCGAATATTTTTTTAATGAAATCTGGCCATCATGTGTAAATATGAATTATTGTCTTTAATCCAGTAAAATTTCATTTCGAAATTCTTACTTCTGGACAAGATATTGGCAAAAAACTGCAGAGTGTTTTTATGATCCACCCTGTATAACACTGTGTAACAAATTTCAACCGCTTGCTTCTTCCTGGGTAGAAAGTTTTATTTCTCAATTGCTCTTTCCTGAAAGTATAGAAAATGGCTAAGATTTACGTCTTGTCATTTGCGTTCTTGTGGATTGTTTCAATTGCACAACTGCACACTGTAGCCCGCTGCAGTCTATCGACCGGATTGTTTCAATAAGAATAATTTCTTAAGTGGATAGCGTATACACACGCAAGATGGCATTAAAACGCTTCAAGTGCCCGGCTGTAACGTTTTGTTGTATCTGCGGCAAATTTACCAAGACAAAAAATCGAACAAGTATTCTGTGGAAGCATTTTGCCAAGAATTGGCGCAGGAGTCTGGGGAAATTTCGGGAGGGGCATTTGCCCCCCCGCTCCCAATTTCGGGCGAGGCCGTTTTTTCGGGCAAGTAGACCCGTGGAAATATTGAACAAACTATATTTATTTGAAGTTCAACGCTCGATGCTACACCACATTATCTCCCAATTTCAATTTTCCGCAATCGAGTTAGATACTAGCTCCAACCACTATTGATAGAGTGAGCAGAAATTTGCGGAAAAGTTCCGAATTCACGGTGTCATTTATAAAATACTGGCGAAAATCAGAGTAAATCCACGAGCTGAAAGTTGCCTGAGAATCGCTGCAATTCGTGGCATTTAGGGAAATTCACAGCATTCAAACGAAGTGCCACAGATCAAAGGATTCACGGTTTTAAAAATGTCTACTATCCCTAGCCATGGAGCACGGATAGTCTCGATAATCTTGAGATAATAATCAACAATGAACGTGCGGCTATTATAGGACTACAAGTTTTGCAGATGCAGATATAGGCTTATATTTTTATATAATGGTCCGTTTTAAAACTTTTAACAGATTCAAGCATGGCCGATTAGGTAAATTCTAGGCCTCTAGGCAGCGCTTTCACAGGTTCCGAGACTATTTTAAGGCAAGGCTTATTATGAGGAAGAATAAAAACAACTTGAAATAATAAAAGCTCTGGCATGCTTTTACTATAGAAATGGTGGCACGTAGGCTACTTATATACACCGTGGTTCTACTTACTTACTTACTTACTTATGGCCCTGGCGAAGCTTTCGCCCGCATCAGCCGCTCCTTTATGGATAGCCTCCAGTCGTCCCTGTCCTGTGCTCTCCGCGTCGCCTCTCCCACGGTTAGTCCCATCCTCAGGCAGTCCTCTTCTGCCACATCCATCCATCGCTTTCTGGGTCTGCCTCTTCTCCTCTTCCCATGCACATATCCCTGCAATGCCACCTTTGGATATCTTCCACTTTTCATTCTGACGACATGTCCAAAGTACCGCATTCTTCTGATCCGGATCCTGTCCACGATGTCTCGTTGTATCTTCAGTCTGCTGTGTATTTCCGTGTTTCGTATCCTTTCCCTCCTTGTGATCCCTTCTATCCTTCGCAAGCACGTCATTTCGAATACCCTCAACCGTCTTTTCTGTGTCTCCTTCAGCGTCCACGTCTCTGAGTTGTATAACAGTACGCTCAGCACCAAAGTCTCGTATATTCGCACCTTGGTGGTCTTACTAATTTCCTTTGATCTCCAGATCCTATGCAATCTCTGCAATATTCCTCGAGCAAGCCCAATTCTTCTTTCAACGTCCTTTTCTGATCCCCCATTGGCATCGATAAGACCTCCCAGATACACGAAACTCTCCTTTTGCTCCAGTATCTGACCATCCACATTCAGTGCAAGCCGTGTCCCTTCTCTCCCAATGTATTGACATTCCGTTTTTTGAACGTTGATGCACATACCCATTTCTTTGCCTACCTGCACAACCACACTGTTTTTCGTACAATTTATCTCTAATGCCTGACGATTAACCGCGCTAAAATTTTCGCAATAGGGACCTATTTAAAGAATTGAACGAAGAATATGATTCCAACATAATATGTATATGTCATCAATTTGAAAGGATAAAAAGATAAGAATCTTTTAACCTCATACGCCGAAATTTAAGTTTTCAGCAAACCTGTTATGGTGTTCGTTGCGGTTTCGACGCTTGGTTGCTCCCATTATTTTGGTCTTCAGTGATGGGCCTACTGGAGTACCCGGGTCTACTTGCCCGAAAACAGAGTCTGTTATCGCAACGTTCTGCTGTCACAACATCTTCTAACTGCTATCAGAAACATATAGCCCAGAAGGGTGCTAGGATTTAATGTCCTGTACGTTTGAGTCATAAGTAGGCCTAAGCAGGAAAAATGGTGTTACATAGGCCTAGTAGGATAATACAGCATAGTATCGCAAAGGGCGCGCTACAATCCCGCACCAGAACTAGTTCGATTTTATTATTGTGCAAGTTAAACGTCATAGTTATTATAAATAATTGTAAAACCAGTCTTCTTTAACAGTTGTAGACAAAGCTTTTGTGATGGCAAAGTCAGCTCCACTGCAACCAGGAGTCAACATAGGCCTTTCTTTCAAATCGAACGATGGAACCTTCATGTGCCCAATCCAAAAAGAAGATGGCTTTATGTGCATCGAATTAGTGAAAACCAAGGATCCGTTTTGCCAGTTCTTCGTGGAGAATTTGTGCAATGGAAAAGTGCAGATAAAGGATAGCAGAGGATTCCATCTTAGACGCATTGATCGTGGTGGAAGATTCCCAATTGAGGCGAAACAGATGATACCCGATAAAACCTGTGAGTTCAAACTCTTCACCAGGAATGAAAAACTCATCTTTCAAGGTGACAACGGTTTGTTTCTGAGTCGCATTTCTGGTGGGTTATACAGCGTGAATATTATGGAGTCTGTCAAGAAAGATGCCGATGAATATTGCGAGTTTATTCCGGAGGTGTTGGTGAAGACATGCTGCGACTAATATGCCGCTTTAAAAGAAATCTCTTAGCAAGAAGAATGCAACAGAAAGCATACGCTACAATGACAGCAATGATCGCTTGTTTTCCCTGGAGATTGTTCTTGCGCTATAATATGGCTAGCTTGATAAGAAGTTTGATTTTATTAGCATTGCTTGCTTTAAACCGACATGATGCATTATGCATTTGAGAATATTAAGTTTATTGCAATGCATTGCATATGCCTATTACAGTTAGTAGCTTTGATCACTAAGACATGAACAATTATTATTATACTTAGGCCTAATAACAATCATTGATATTAAAATTGTATAACTGGATTAGACTATGTTTGATTCCGGCAGTAGGCTTTTAAGAATCATCGAACATTTTGATGAATTTTTCTGTATTTCTTGTTTGGTTGAAGACAGAATGCAGAAATAATTATTTGAAATAAAACTTTCATAAACAGCACTGAGTAGAGTTTATCATTCAAACGATTAAATCGATTGCTTAGCACTATCTAGCCTATATTGGATAATATTATAAAGTGTAGCCTAAGCTATGATTGTATGGGAAGGTTGCTAAAGATGGACCTAAAGAAGCGCCTAAGAGGGACCGCTCTGTGATTGCCCACAAGGATTGAAACTGGATTTTCAGTTCACGTGATATAGCAGGTCGTATATAGCAGGTCACTAGATGACCTGAATGAAATAATTAGACATCCGCTACACAGTAAAACCTTCGAGAAATGAGACAAAACTTTGCACTGCTTGACCTAATAATAGCTAGGGGTAAAATGAATAAAACAATCGAGGCTGGACCTGCTGGACATTTTGAAATTCGTCTATGAACTAAGTTTTTCAATTCTTTACAGGAAGGATACCCTACCAGAAAATCCAATATTTGCAACTGTTCTAAAGGTAGCATGACTTGGAAGCGGGTGTTTGTAAGTTGCCTAAGATGAACCATGCGTGGTCCATGTTAGGCGCCCATCTTAGGCAAGGTTGTGCATGGCTGATGTTTTGATTATATTCAGACGTGTTACTCTTAAAGAAATTAGTAACACATGAGCATCTTAAATGGGTCTAATACTATGTTTCTTCACGGGAATGTTGGCCTGCTACAGACAACAAACTTGTGGCCTATTGTTAAAAATCAAAACATAATTGCATAATGAGGTCTATGGGCCTATGCCAATAAAATTTAGAAGCAAATCTCGACGACAACAAAAACCTGCCAGACAATATTTACCAAAATTAAAGCCAACAGAAGTTTATTCTTTGTCGAGCCTGCTGGGTAGTATAGTGCTTGATATAGACCTAAGCTTATACTTCGAAGACTGGAGGTTGTTCCACTGTTCCAGTGTGGAAGATGCAAAAACTTGGTCCATGAAAACTATCCAATCATCATTGATGCTCTTTATTACCGGTGTAAAGGTTTCAAATTACCCCCGGTTTCAGATTACCCCCCGCACACTAGTTTTGCATCATTCAACGCCTTTATTGCGCTGAAAAATCAGAAAAAAATGACCCCGCTTCTTCTTTTGTCCGTTTTGTATTCATCCGTCTTCCCACTTCGTGGTTTGTTATCAATATTTTCATCTGTAACTAAAGTAGGCCTACTAATCGCCGTTAAAGTCACACGAAGAAACGGCCTCGAGGCTATTATTTTTTTCGGATCAAAATATTGAGTCTATTAGACGAAATTATGGTCACTTGAAATTGCGTTGGCGTTGCTGGTCGTGTCCGACTAATTAACGTGGCCGAGCGATTTTATTAGCAGCCTACATTGCTTTGTTGTGTATCAGTTGATTAGGCAGTACGTCTTACAAAACATTGCAGAGACATTTCTTTTGCATAACCTGAGTTTATCGGACGCTATCGTCCTCCAGTTGAAGCTGCGTTTTCATCGACAAGCCATTATTTTAACCAATGACAAGCCATTGGAGATCATTGCAAAGTTTTTTTCACTTTTATATTATTTTTACGCTGGCAATTTCTTTATAGTAATAAAATCGTAAGTTGTATTGTAATAAAACATTTATGAAGCGTCTTTAGTAGGGTGAACCGCTAAGAGTCGTTTCCAGTGCGCAAGGGTTGCGAGAGGAGAAAAAGGTTTTGAGAAGCAAGGAAGGAGCAGAGGCAACCATGCAGCTAGAATTTAGGGTCGAGTTGATGGGTATTCCAAATAGAGGGACCACCTGAGATAAATGACCGGCACTGAGCAACAGATAGCCTATTATAGTATGAGGAACTAAGGATCATATTATCTCTTTGAAGAGCGACGTGAACGATGCGAATAGGTTGAAAGCGGCCAGAGTATTTTTTAAGGACATGACCCCGTTGTGCTTTGAAGACCAAGAACTGATGAGGATTTAGAATTTAATGCGCTCAGTTAAAGGAAGCCAAACACGAGGGTAGAAATGGTCGTAATCGTAATCACCGAACTTCTAAAGCGCTATTCGAAAGCCAAGCGCGGGGCACCAGCCTATATTCACAAAATAGGAGAGTGGCGTTCTAGGCAGGATATAACTTCACGGCATCAATTCGGACCGACTGTGGAAGTGAAAGGCGAATCTTGAGCAGAACAATGAGAAGAGATCAAGAGAATTTCAGGTAACTTATAACTTGACTGACTTGACTTATGGCTTTGACGATGCTTTCTCCACTTCTCTCTTTCTTGAGCTTTGTGTGTAGCCTCCTGTATGGACCAACCCATCTCCCGACAGTCCTCTTGTATCATGTCGAACCATCTCTTCTTTGGTCTTCCCTTTTTTCTTTTACCATGCACATATCCGTTGACAGCTATCTTTGGGTATCTCTCGTCCCGCATTCTGGTTACATGGCCAAAGTAGCGTAGCCGTTTGCTCTGGATTTTGTGTATTATATCATGCCGGATATTCAGTCTGCTATTCAGTCTGGGGGGGGATGGTTCAGTTCGTCCTTGTCGTCTCCCCTGGACAACAGGACCTGGTCCTGGCTAAATCTTAACCAGGGGGGAGAGAGAGACCTGATCAGTCGCCTTTCACACCAACTGATCATGAAACTCAAATATGAAGCAGCAGCAACTTATAAAGGATGAATATAATATTATTAAGGACCATAAAAAACCTTCACGTTGTCAAGCGCATCACGTGACGTCTTGCGAACTCGTCTTCTCCAAAATTAATATTGTTTCGTCCACTGCTAAACTTCAAATCAAGTAAGGAGCATCATAAATAAATAAATAATACGTCATTTTGTAAGGTCAGGAGAAAAGAGTAAATTTTGATTTCTGACGACAAAATTAAAGTCTGCATTTTCTGTGGTGAGTCACATAATGATTATAGTTTCTCTGGCAGACCTATCCAGGTTAAAGATCGTGTCCAAGCTGGTATAATGAACAAAGGAAGCAATCGTCCAGATGTGGCATCGATCATGATTGTGTCATCCCATCATAGATAATTATATAGTCTCAGGTGACATGACCTGCATGATTATCATCAACTCAACTAAACCGAGTAGGATAGCTGCACTTGTTCAGAAGTTGATCCGTGCATAATTACCTGTGATGAGCCGTTGTTTAAGAAACTTCAACAACATCAGGGGAGACCTTCAAAGCATTTTTATAATTATGCTGGTGCCATTTTATGCTACGGTGCTTTAAAGAGTGACTTAGACTACTGTCTGAAGTAAGCTTACTTCAAGAAATGCGCGGACCAAATGCAGTTCAACAAACGATGGTTTGAAAGCTGTTTCCGGAGCGATACGAGGTCATAATAACAGTAGATGCAGTTCTTTGTACCCTACTACAACAAGTCGCAGGTGTTCTAATTAAAAATGTAGATGGAAATCCTTGCGACCTTGTTACGAAAGCTCATGACATGCTCGGCCATGTCCTGGTAGCCATGCAATCAGTAACTGTTGAGGACGTGGAAGTGTCAAAATGCACAAAATGTTCATAAGCTTAATGCTCTTGAAGAGAAGCAAACTCGCCTCAGATTTATCCTCAAACAGGGCCTACAACTAGGTAAGCACTTGTGGGTGTCCCTGTTTGATAGATTAATGAGGCGGACGAATGTTTACTAGTGATATTAATTTGTGCTTTAATTTATTGCACAACCAATTCTTTAAAATAAGTTATTGAGCAGGCACTGTCTTTTATTTTGATTCAACGGTCTTGTTTTGCAGTTGAAATTGTGTAGGCGTTTCTAGCCAATCAACCGACCAATCAATCAGAGCCCTAGTCGTGTCCGATTTACTTAAACCAGGCCATTTGAAACTTTTATGGAGCTTTCTTGCTTTTATAGTATTATTATGGGGACTAGTAATAATATTATTTTGAAAAGTACATGTGCATGCAATGCGTAGTTGACCTGGGTGGCGTGGGTGCATGTTTGTCGCCGTATGTTTGAGGGGAGAATATATGACTAATAGTACACTGTAAAATTTATTATCCTCCATAAATACGTGAAGTAGGCTTATTGAGGAGACAATAAAATAATCCTCGCTGAATTCGTTGAGTAGGTTTAGGCTATAGGCCCTACATCTGAAGTTAGGTTAATTTTGGTCATAATATTATGCAATTAGGCCTACACTAACTTCTTCCAATATACGCGCCGATTTTCTACACTGCAGATTATCGACTGAGTTGTTGCAGAAGATTGGTAGTTGCCAAAGATCCGTACTTCGTGAGATTGTTTTCGTTGATAATTCACTCAGTTTTCAAGGTATATTACATTGTTAAATCTTCGGCGAGGTTATTTGAATTCTTTCATTTGACATCTGAATTTTATGCATTTCTATCTTTTCTCATTTTGATTTTATTAATATCCTCGTTTCAATTGGTTAGTGGCAGAATTAAGGCGACAACATTCTTTGTCAAGCAGAAGTGGTCAAAGGCCTAGTACACAATGAAACTCCCACTTCAAATTGATGTCATGACCCCGTCTCCATCATGCAGATCTCACAGAGCAAAACAACCAAGCGGTGCATCCAATGAACAGACTTCGTAGCCAATCAGTCTTACACATTATGTAGGTCTATTATATAGCAGTCTGAGGGTGGTAAAAATGTGGCCAAAGACATTTATAACTTAGTTCTTATGAAAGATCATCTGAATTGGCAACCAATGTAATACATGCTGGAATCCATGCAGTAACTTCTACATATTATTAGTGTGAATCAGAACATTGAATTGTGTATTCAACGAAAAAGCTTAGGCCACCTCATTCATGTTTCTAGCTGTTGTGCATCTACATGTAGGCTACAGTAGATTCACGGAAGGCTGCCTCAGCATCTTACACTACTAGCGTCATGCAATGCAGAGTATAGGCTACGTGTGCTGTTGTGAGTGCCACGAGCAGCGAGTTTTCATTTGTCTAACACTAAGTCTTATTGGCAACAGTAACTGTTGTTGCGCTTGAAGCTCTTGGTATTGCATTCTTTCAGTTTGGCTGAGACCTTATAAAAATTGACAAATCACATAGCGACTGAATAATTATTCTCTCGGGGTTGCATGCACTTGAAGCTGAGAGGTTCTTACTTCATAAAATGTCAGATACAATACAATAAATACAATTGACTGCTTATTTTATTTATTTTAACAAATTTCGTTTACTTTAACACTAGATTGGACCATCATAAAACTTTTTGAAGCTGTGACAAAGAAGAAATGAAAATCGACAAGTCGTTGAATGTGGCCAATCAAGTATTGTGCGCCACTTTTAAAATGATTTTGTAAGTTTGGGGTCTCCTCAGTTTTACTGATCAGGACCTCTGCATTAAATTTTGTTAATACGCCCTGGTTAAAATATCGAATAAAAACGGGAGGATATAATAGACATTAATTACCCTATGACTCATGAAAAATATTACTTACCAGGGCCGGATTAAGGCATGTTCGACATGTTCGGCCGAACAGGGGCCCCCACACTTTAAGGGGCCCCCACACATGAAATCGGAATATTTTTTGATCATTGCTAATTATAATAGCAAAATGAGTTTAAAATCTCTGAACATAATATATATATATATATATATATATATATATATATTATAGTCAAATTATTCGAATACTACGGATTTTGACATACCGGTACAACTTTGCACACGACATTGTGTGGGGGGTCCCAATTGCAGTTTTCGTTACAAGGCAGATTGATCTTAAAATCTAACACAACTGCAAGTAGGTGTAAGAGCTATAAGTTTTGTTGCTTATTTAAATACTTAATACTTTGCCTGATCTGAACGCAAGTGCTATGCGATGCATTATGAACTGGCGTCATTATAATTATTGTGTACATTGTAGGCTCAATAATTATACACTCTGTTTATACGAATTGAATCAATCAATTAGCCTACATGATTATTTATAATACTGCCCCTTAAGACTTCTACTCAAAGACTCTCCCAGCCCATGCGGCCTGGTAAAAAGAGAAAAGCCTTAAGAAAACGAACGAAAGAGATAGCCTGCAGAGTCAATGGGAACACAGAGTTGAGCCACGGGAAGGCTATTACAGATAGCTGGACTCATGGCACTGCCGAGAATGCCCTTCGCTGCATGGTCACAGTACGCGAAAAAGCACAAGGAAGTCTCCACGGGTGGATGAGCGCAGTGAACGGCAGCCCAGAGAGACAGATAACGTACATGTGCATGGTGTAAAGCTTACATAGGTAGGATGGCGCTTGAGCCAAGGTCAACTTTTGGCCGAACCGCGAAATTAGTATGTTAGTTTGAAATCAGTGGCGACGCTACAGCATGGAAAATCAGGTTGATAACATTTATTACAAGGTTTCATATCAAGATGATCACCTCAGAAAATCAGGACAGTGCTCTAGAAAACCATTTGCCTAGCCGTTGTTCTGCCGCAAGACTGACAGAAAATTTCCAAGAATTTTTTTGGGGCATAAAATTCGCTAATGCAATGTCTGCCCCTACATGTGCACTGGTTATGCTCTGGTTAAAAGAAAACGTCTCACCAAGAATCACTTTAATATTTTTAAGTCGTACCGTAAAAGATGCAGAGCCTACTTTAAAACTAGACTGGAATTTTAAAGACATGTGCACGTTATTTCAAAAACCAGAAGTAGGCCTAATGAATTAATAATAGACGAACGTTGATTCGTTGAATACGACACGTTTTACTTGTCATTTTGTCTGGCTTCTGTTAGGTTGGGGCCTCCACAACTTTATTGAACAGAGCCCCCACATTTGTTAATCCGGCCCTGTTACTTACCATTATTCCTTTGTCTGCAGTCTCGCACTTTCGCTCTTTCCTAAATCACCAAATTAACTCCACACGGTAAATTGACTCAAATTATTGCTAAACGACGAACGCGCTTTAGCAAAATCAATTATTGTGACCAGCAGCGCGGGGCCCTGAGAGCGTGGGTCTAAGGCGATTGTCTCGTTCGCCTTTACCTAAGACAGGCGTAAATGTTTCAAATTGCCCCCTCCTAAACATTACCCCCCCGGTAACTTGAAACCGGTTTCAGATTACCCCCCGGAAACTAGATTTGCATCAATCATCGCATTTATTGCACTAAAAAATCAAAAAATCATCCCGCTTCTTGTTTTGGCCTGAAGATTTTCATCCGTCATCCCATTTCGTAGTTTGCTATCAATATTCTGATCCGAAAAAAATAATAGCCTCGAAGCCATTTTCTCCATGTAAACTTCAGCGGAGAATAGTATTTCAGTTACAGATGAAAATATTGATAATAAACCAGAAAGTGGGATGACGGATGAAAATCTTCAGACCAAAACAAGAAGCGGGATGAATTTTTTGATATTTCTAGTGCAATAAATGCGATGATTGATGCAATTTACAGTTTGCAGGGGGGTAATGTTTAGGAGGGGGTAATCTGAATCCTTTACAGGAGCTGAGAGTGTGACATAGAGATATTGGGCCTCGACAATTTAATATCGTAGTAAGAATCGGCCAGAGGTTGTACAAGCACAGGTAAAATTATGTGGAAAGCCACGGTTTAGTTTTATTTCAGCCAGAGCAGATTATATTTTTGATGTGGCCTGTTGCTCACATTAGACTAACTTCTAATGTTTTCTCCTCTGAGAACTCCCGAGCCTTGGAGGATGCGTACGAGAGACTCCGGAAATGGACGAATTGGTCGACAGGAACAACTTGTGAATGTAATGTAAAACAGTAAATCTTAGAGAATTTATAAGCGCCCACAAAAGCCACGTCAGGGAGACCAGCTTATTCACCGGCGCTATATCAAATCAAGTCCGCTATAGCCAGAGCTGCCTTTTCGTTCCGGTGCCAGGTCAAAATCCGAGGTGGTCAAGCCGAGGAGACAGAGGAGTTGCTACGTCGGTTGTTAGTGACAATGGTATTTGGCTGGTTGAAACCCGACTAGAATCGAGATAGGATAGCTTGAAGAGTTTGATCTTCAGTCATGAATTGAAAGCAGCAGATGAGAGTGCAAGCGGAGGAAAGGTTGAATTAGGAGGGGAGATTGGGGAGATATACTCAGCTTGCCATTTGTCATGATTATGATTACATCTTACAAATTGCTGTATAAAATCCATTAAAGCATGTGATTGTATTAGACAATAAATAGATGATTTGAAGGTTCTTTAGAGAGGCTGCGTCAAAATTCAGCTCCGAATGATTCAACGACATTCAAATCATTCTCTTCCACAGTCTAGTAGGCCTAATTCAATTCGGTTACGCTGGATGCGCACTTTAGTCTATACAAACCCAGAATGGAAGTTCTTGGTTTCTGATCCGAAGTTATAGTCGCATCTTTTAATTATGCTGTCGTGTTGAGGGTGCACAATCGTACGTAGACCTAAGCTTATCTTTGCAAAAATTCCCGAAATTATGAAACAAGGACAATCTTATTTACTTTTTTAGATAAAGACTTTATGATGTCAGCTCCCATATCTAATCTGGTTCACTGAAACGTGGCGTAAACTTGGGTCTTACCTTCAAGGTTATCGATTATAAGGAGCCTAAGTTCCTGTGCCCAATCCAACATGAAGGTGACGGTTTTACGTACATCGGGTTCGTCCAAGATAAGGATGACTTTTGTGAGTTTTTCGTGGAGAATTTGTGCGATGGAAAAGTGAGGCTGAAGGATAGCAGAGGTTTCTATCTGAGGCGCACAGATCGTGACGGAAGATCTCCAATTCAAGCTCTGCAGATGGACCCTGACAAGTCTTGCGAGTTCACACTCTTCACCAGGAATGAAAAAGTCATCCTTAAAGCCGACAACGGTTTGTTTCTGAGCCTCTACTTGTCTGGGCTTTACAAAGGGGTGCGTACCTTGGAGGCTGTGAAACAAAATGTCGATGAATATTGCGTGTTTTTACCTGAAGTGTTTGTGAAGTCCTGCAACAACTAGGCCAAATGATAGTTGCAGGTTTAGGCTATTCCTGAGATGCTTCTATGTATTCTATTTTATTCTCGATTCGAACTATGACTTCATTATTAACATGACGCTTTGTTCCATCATAATGCATTCTGTTTGTTAGTGTGTGATTTCTATGTAGCAAGCAGCTTTGAATATTAAGATATTAGAATTTCATAATATTAATAATCGTAATCATTTAGTGTAGTTTGCTTCAACTTGCATCCCGATCATGCAGTTACTTTTTTACCTCACATTTCGCTTAATTAGGCCCTGTGATCCTCGAATGTGTAACCGTGCTTTTAGTTAAGGTTTAGTTACGATGTTTGCTGTTTCCTTAATGTTGTTCTGTCTTATTATAATCTTACGTCAAGACCACTACAATTATGGCAACTAAATGGCCATCATCATCATTGTATCGCCGCTCATGTGGAGGGGTTGCACGACCCCTTCCAGGTCCCTGTGCAACCAAATTGCAACAATTTCTTAAGCACTGCTTCATTTATTTCAGAAATTTATTTCTGAAATTTATGTGGCGCCTCTTCAAGGTAGGCTACTCAGAAGCGCTCCTGGCCCAACCACGGATAAATAAGAGAGTTTTTAAGTTCTTAATGCTGTCAACTGTCGTAGTTTTTAAATGCATGTGATCGTTTCATACAATGTAGCATAAAGTATGCGCGCTTGCCGGATACAAATAAAGGCTGCTTACCTACTTACTTACTCACGTGTGCTCCTAATGCAAGAATTGTTTTTTGGAAATAAAACTTTCTTATGCAGTTGATTACCCCCTGGATCCGCCCTGACGAAACGCGACGAATTATGTCGCAGTGCATATCGAGAGTCACTGGTGAAAATGTATAGCCTCGATGTATGTAGCCTAAGTCTTACATAGACTGATCAACTAGAATTTATGTAGAGCCACTTCACATATATCTACTCAGAGATGGTCCCAGCCGAGATAGAGCAAACAAACAGTCTTCAACAGTTCATGCAATTAAGCAGGGCTGTTTTAAAGAATTTTTTAGAACTGCACAACCCTTCCTTCCTTTTCCATCATCCATGGTAAACTACTTCCAATCGGAGGACAATAACCTTTTTTGCTAGTTTTAACTACAGGGAGCATGGAACAAGGAATACAGGAAACAAGGAACATCACAGAGAACAGAGGCTACTAGAAGTTCTATTGAGTGCACCAAGGCCATAGCCTGGATTTGATTTCGGGGGGTGTTTCACCAATTTCCCTTCCTAAAAACTGATGACCTTTTTTAGTCATTCGGCCGAAATCTTCCAAAAATGTCCCCAATTTCCCTTTTTAGTCACCCAGCATTCTGTTTTTTTTACATTTCCATTTCGGGGGTATTTTCATGGTTTTATTTCATGCTTTTTACATCATGTGCTCGTAAATGCATTGTAGGCCTATAATTTTTCACATTTTCCAAGTCGTTGGTGTTCAAACACCTAAAACACCCCCTAGCTAAGGCCTTGGAGTGCACCGTGGACAGACTGCATTGTCAACGTATTTGCTGATCGCCGTTTGGACTCATAATGGCGTACAGCAACCACGTGACTTGGACGACATCCGGCACACAAGATGTCCGGTCTCTTCAAAATATACGGCTCTGATGTAACCTAATCCTGTCTGGCTGGCAGAGAGTCCAGCTCACGTGACTTCGGAGTAGATGACATGATGATGGAGCGTAGCTCGATGGATAAGATCTCTACTGAGGTGGTTAGGCAATGGGCTGTCATCGAGAACCGATTGTGTCTGCATGTACGGAATTGATTTTTCTATCGCAGTGACTGAAGTCAAAAGCAGAGAGTGCATGCTCGAAGTAAGCCTAATACATGTATACATCGAGGTAACTCCCTGGACATAATTCCCGGACGCATATATAGACACCATAGGAGGCCCCGGAGAAAATCTTGTATTTTTAGTGGAGCAGAATAATATTATTTCCCGGACAAGATCTCACTCTGTGCAGTTAGCCTATTTCAGATAAAACTTAATAATATTGTCCTGCTTTCGTTCGCTGTCTAAACTTGTTAATGCTGTCACGGTAAATACCAGTTACTGCCATTCAGATGTAAACTTAAGACTGAAGTTAATTATACCAATCAATAGTTCAGTTCAAACGCTTGGATTTGCTATTGTTAATAAGGGCCGCATTTATGACGTGTCATAAGTAAGCCTAATACATGTATACATCGTAGGCCTACACGTCTTTGTCTTGGACTTGTGAGTGTCGTTCACATCTAAAATTATTAGATAAATTATTCACAATGAACGACGGCTACATGGGCGGAGTTTGGTTTCCGTTTTTTTTAGGGGGGAGTGATAAGTATTTGGTGGCCGACCGGGTAGGTACCGCAGACAGCAGCGGTAGCCTTAAATATTTATCTAGCGCCCGAGCCGGTGAGGCGGTTGATGCCTTATTTAGTTTAGCCAATGAATATATAACCCCAGACACGATGACTCGTAACTTAGCTCTTGGAGAAATAAATCTAAAGTCTGTTGGGGGAATGTCAAGAACCCTGGCTCCTCACTTGAAGGGGTGGGGCGTTATTCACCCAATAACCTCCGGACAGTCCCTTAGCCTACTCGCTGCCTGGTACTGGAATGAAGAACTTGATTGTTGGTTAATTGGGAGAGATCAAGGTTCGATTCTCGGGGCTGGGTTGGAACCTATGCAGAGGCGTGGTGGACGCCTGTTTGGGAAATCACCTGAGCTTAGAATGCACAGAATGGAATTATTATTCACACAACAGCTAGCGCCTCTGGCGACTGTTGCAGTAGCTGATAAAGCTGCGGTGGCGCCTAGACCACAGTCCGCTACACAAGTGTTACAGTAATTTTTAAACTTGTAAGGAACCACTCGAAAGTCAATCGCAGACACCAGTTTATTCACGGGCATCCGCTACACAATCAGCTGAGGACGTGGAAGTGTCAAAATGAATTGGTTCATAAGCAGGGATGCCACTCTGGATTTTGAAAAAGGTCAGATCCGGTCGAAAAAAAGGCTAGAAAAGGCTAGATTGACGATTTTCATGTAAAATACACGGATTTTTTCAATTTTCCGGCTTGAAATTTCTGACGACCTTTTTTAGTCGTCCGATAATTAGAATTCGTTCTCTTTTTCTTCCCGAAAAAATTCCTGATGACCTATTTTTTTAGTCTTTCGCTCCAAAATTTCCAATTTTTTTCAAAATTCACAAAATTTTCGATTGTTTTCACGTTTTTGTGCATTTTCATTAAAGAAATAATAATTTTGTAGGCCTATGTAAAATGTCGAAAAACCGCCGAGAGAAAAAAAAGGCTAGATCCTGACCAAAAACACCTATACACCTAGACAAGACCGAAAAAACCTAGATCTAGGTGGAAAAAGCTACGAGTGGCATCCCTGTTCATAAGTTTATTGCTAATGCTTTTAAGGAGAAGATAACTCGCCTCAAACTTCTTTTCAAGCAGGGCCTGGAGCTAGGTGAGCACTTCTGGCTGTCCTGTGGGATAGATTAATGAGGCGGACGAGTGTTTACTAGTGATATTATTTTTTTGCTTTAATTTATTGCACAGCAAATTCTTAAGAAATAAAATTGCGCAGGCACTGTCTTTTATTTGATGCAACGATCTCGTTTTGCAGTTGAAGTTGTGTAGGCGTTTCTAGCCAATCAACCGACCAATCGACCAACCAGTTAGAGTTTATAATAGCCTAGGGCCCTAGTCACGACCGTCTGAATCACTGAACCAATGTGATTCAGACGGTCGTGCCCTAGTCGTGTCCGATTTACTTAAAGCAGGCCATTTGAAACTTTTATGGAGCTTTCTTGCTTTTATGGTAATATTATGTCGACTATTAACCTTTTTAGCGTGTATTAAAAATTGTTTAAACTCATACAGCGTGTAATCTTTTTCCAGAAATTTTTCAACGGTATTGTCATGTAGCTACATTAGGATTTTTCTGGATATAATCCAATATTTGTTAAATTTTGATGGTCACCTCAAGAAAAAATTTTTGGGGTTTCAATTTAGGGATTTCGTCTGCCAATGACATTGAACATTAAATATAAGCCCGTAAGCTGAAGTATTCTACGGATCCTACCTAGAAATTACGCAAGCCTTGCACCTAGATGATTCAGTAAATGGTACGCACACACGCGGTAAAGGGACCAGGTCGCACCACGCAAAAGGAGGGGAAAATTTGTAACCCGCAGTTTTCTGTTCTTCCCCACTGTCACTTGCCATTGTACTCCCTGCAGCTGTTAGGAAATTCAGATACCACCACCTACTTCGCCTTGTAGACAAACTATTTCTTCACAGACAGCCCACCTTTACGACCTGTTATTTTGACCTACAATGGGGCCGAAGCAGATGTCACGTGATATTCTATGACCCTTAAAGCTATCCGGTGGGATGAATCATTCTATCCCCGGATAGAATTAACCGGTCTTGACTATCCGGGGATAAACCATTCTATCCCATGATATTGAAAATGCATAATTAGTATCATTGAAAAATTTATGCTGTAATCAAAGTTTAAAATGACTCTAATTGTTTGAACTATCCTGAACAATGTTCAGAGCAAGGCAACTCGGATTTATTTAGTGCTTCTAAGTGTTCTGACGTGTTCTAAATGTTTTAGGTGCTATACAACCAAAGCAAGCAACATTATTATGTCCGTATGGACATACTTGTTAGTGTCATTGTTCAAAACAAAGCAGATGGAAGTTAATTTGCAAAAATAAATACACGCGGAAGTGACTTTTTCTACTTCTCTTCATCTGGGGGATACTATAAATACGGGGGATACTCTATTTCGCGACACAGGCCGATTAGCAACCGCCAGTGATGACATAACAAGACCAAGGTACAACAGCATGCACTGTGACTCCCTCTGAACAGCAGCTATCAATATCAATCCACACACAGGGCTCATGAATATGCGTGAATCGGAGTGGGGCGCTGTGACGTTACATGTACGTGCCTCCTCGTAGATCTGTTTGGGTGAACGGACATTGAAACTATTATAATACATCCAATGACATCATTATGAATATTTGCATTAACCCTCGGGCTACCAATGGGGGGTGGTTGCCACCCCCTCTAGGTTTTTCCCAGATAATTCTTGTTTCGTTTGGAATACAATTTTGACGTTTTAGATAGCTGTAGAGGGTTCATTTGCACACATTTTGAGGTAACATTTGTGATGATACCCTTACCGTACAAAAGTTATACCCGATATACCCGAGGCACCAGGAGGTGTGGATACCACCCTCCCTAGATTATCGGCTATATCTTTTGCGCCCTTTAATATGAAGAGACACAAATTATACCATTCGATAGAGGGAATATGGGGCTACATTTCTATGTTCATTGAGTTGTCCTATGACAACCGGAAGTGCTCAAAATAAATTAAAATATATAAAAATAGATTTTATTTTCGTAACAATTTCATGTTTTTTCTATTATTAATACCGTATCCATAATTTATTTTTGAAGAGAAATAAATTATGCCATTATATAGAGGGCATCATGGGCTATTTTCTCATACCAAACTATTTGACTTTTGATGACCGGAAGTGCTCAAAATAAATTAAAATGTGCGAAAATGTTGGGTTTTTACAACGCAAATCGATATTTCTGTGTAAACTTTACAACCTGCTAATGAACATTATATTAGCTGAAACAGATATTGAATATGAATACATACATACATGCATACATGGATACATGCATGGCATGCATACAAACATGTATGCATACATACATACATACATACATACATACATACATACATACATACATACATACATACACACATACATACATACATACATACATACATACATACGTACGTACATACATACATACATACATACATACATACATACATACATACATACATACATACATACATACATACATACATACATACATACATACATACATAATTGTTAACACACATGTTCAAAACACACAGAATCTAATATTCTGCCCATGCAAAAGTACACGTTTGTGGAATCAATGGGTCCTCAGGTAAAAATTGTATAATTTTGAGGTAGATTCATATATTCTTTAACCTTAATAAAACATTTTTGCAGAAATGAATGCTCTTTCCATTGGTGTATTGCAAGTTATGATATCTCAAACCAAACCCAAAATACAGGGGGGGTGGTAACCACCCCCCTTGGTAGACCATGTTACAAAAAAGCTTGGTAGCCTGAGGTTTAATAATATGCCAACTAAATTTGCGTCTGAATCCAATATCTAATTGCATTAGCAGTCCAAAGTTCCTCATGAATATCTGTCGTTCATTGCAAGTATAATTTTACATACATTAAGTTAACACATTGGAGGCTGCCAAGACAGAAGCCGATGAATTATGTGAGCGACATTAGGCCTAATAAGTCTTAACTCTTAACTGCAGACCTAAATGACACTAACTAATCCGAGCGTCAGAAATGATTAGCAGAGTTAACACTAACAAGTCTTAAGTTTAGGCCTACAACTGAATAACAGTAGGCCTTGCAGGTCGATCTTTACCACTTAACAGCATTAGCAAACAGGACAATGTGCTGAATGATGCTTTATGACCTAAATGCAGTAAAATGCAGCGCAGAGGGTCCCGCATAAACCTATAGTAGGCCTATTGGTGTATCAGAATGCCTATGCTAACAGTAGTCTATTCTTATAGGCCTACAAGAATTAAACAAATCAAGCAAGTTAGAAAAAGTTGCACCCGGTTTGGGACTGGTACTGCCAGAGTGCAAAGTGGCGTATTTAGATATATTGCCTACTCTGCCACTTCTTATTCTTTGGTAACCTGACTACGACCTGCGGACTACCACTTTGGACAACCCTTCTTACTAGACACAGCGCTCGTTAATAAGCCGGTGACACGAGACGGAGTATCCCCTCTGAAAGCTATCCGAGGTGGAATTAATCTATCCCTCCGGATAGAATTAACCGGTCTAGACTATCCGGAGGGAGTGAACCAGTCTATCCGCTTTTTTCAAATGCGTATAATTGAAAAATTTGTGCTCTAATCAAAATTTGAAGTGACTCGAATTGTTTTAAGTGTCCTGAGCAATGTTCAGAGAAAGGCAACTCGAATTTATTTAGTGACTCTGAGTGTTTCTAAGTGTTTTAAAAGTTTTAAGTGCTCTAAAACCAAAGCAAAAAATTATCTAGTAGGAATAAACATACCTGCTAGTGTCATTGTTCAAAACAAAGCAGATGAAAATTAATTTGTAAAAAATACACGCGGAAGTGCCCTTTTCGACTTTTCTTCATTAAGGGGGATACGATTAATACGGGGGATACTCTATTTCGTGACACCGGCGCCCTGCGCTTGGTTTTTCGAGTGACACTCTGAAAAATTGGGAATTGCAATAATGATTCGCTATACTGAATGAACTGCATGTAGGCTGCACGAGAGTCCTATCTACGGGGCATGTGATGTCTGAAATCCCCCCCTAGTTAATGAGCCAACTGCCTAAGTCAGCGGGCCAACCTATTGAAAGAACCTTGAACAGCTATTGTCCTATAGGCCTATGACATTACCCGGCGTTTGTACGAGGTCCACGCATACTAAATTACTAAGTGCTAAAAATTATCATCCAAGCCCGAGTTGCACGCTAAAGGGGTTATTAATTATTATGAATCATACATGTGAATGCAATGCGTAGTTGACGTGGCGTGCTCTTAGCCGGCGACAAACACGCCACCCGCGCTACCCACACGGTAGCGCGGGTGGCGTGTTTGTCGCCGGCTAAGAGCATGCCAAAAGTGTTTTTATGAGTTGGAGGTATGTTTCGGGGCACAATATTTGAATAATAATACACTATGAAATATATCATCCTCCACAAATAGCCTACGTGGAGTTATTTTGGTCATAATATTATGCAATTAGGCCTACACTAACTTCCTCCTATATTATAAGCACGATTTTCTACACTGCGAATTATCGACTGAGTTGCTGCAGAAGATTGGCAGTTGCCAAAGATCCGTACTTCGCGAGATTGTTTTCGTTGATTCACTTGGTTCTCAAGGTAGACTACATTGCCAAATCTTCGAAAAGATTATTATAAGTTTTATGTATTTCCATATTTTTCTCATTATGATTTTATTAATATTTTCTTTCAACTGGTTAGTGGCAGAATTGAGGGGCCAACATTCTTTGTCAGGCAGAAGTAGCCAAAATTTAATGCCAAGTAAGCTTACGCAATTAACCTCCCACTCCAAATTTTTTGTACTTAGGTGGTGGAACCCGACTGGAATCGGGATCGGGTAACTTTGAAGAGTTTGGGTTTTAGTCGTGAATGGAGAGTAGCAGAGGAGAGTGCAAGCGGTGGAGAGGTTGAATTAGAATGGAAGATTGGGGAGATAGGAGGATGGGCGAACAGGCGGAGGTCTGCTGGGAGTCCGTTCCAAAGGACTGGTGCAGCATAGACTAACTTGTTGCTAATAATAATGACCACGTTGCAGCTTTACCAAGAGCTTATCTGTAAGTTGTTTTCTCTAAACCATAATGGCAATACGATGTCAATCAGTAGATAAACGTTTACGGACGACGATGATGAGGTGGAAATCGTCGGCATATTTTAACCCTTTAAAGGGCAGAAGCGCCCCGCACACTTATATCAAATGTAAATACACAATAAATTGAAGAAAAATGACCACAAGAAGAAAACATTGTTGTAATAAAAAATATCTTTAATTTTGTAAACAGTGGCAGTCTGATTGCCACTGCCCGTTCGTTGCAGACAACACGTGGCAAAAATACGACCACTGCCCATTAGCAGTCCAATGTGAGAGGCTATAACTGACTAATGTTTATGTGCTATTCTACTGTTATGCTGAAGAGATTATACTTTTACTGCAATCCTCTGCATCAACACAACAGTAATGTTTCCAAGATATGCCGCTCTCAGAGTCTAAAGTGTGCCCTACTTGTGAAAGTTGGAAAAGTAAGGTGTGACACCGAGTGAAACTCCACAGCAGCTGCACTTTATTCTGGAGCGCTTATTGTCCTTCCTATTGCTGCAAAGTCGACAACGCCGACAGACTGGCATGAGTTCTGGCATATGAACACCAACAGATATGAGTAACATCAATGGGAACACCATGCAGTTGGTTTCATTGAAAGTGCCTTGCGTTTCCCACAACTTGTACAGTATTATACGGCTCCCTTCAAGCTAGCTCTGATACACTTGTAACAGTAAGACTATAATCTAAATGTAGGCCTATAATGGTGCCTTGGGTATACATTGTCTTAGTTATTACTTGCGATGGACAGACTCTAAACCATAATGAAATAAATGTTTAGCTTATCCACAGTAGATGTAAAATATAAAACAAAACCATAGTCTACGTGCCGTTCCTTGTCAAAATCGGGCAAAATTTCTATAAACCATAACTTTCACCATGCCGTAAACGGTTCACTTTTCAAACATAAACTACATATCTGTAACTAGAATGCTTTATACATACTAATTACTTTGTTTTGCTGATAGTTTTTGATGTCATATGTGAATTTTTATAAGTTACACTTGTTCACCAGAGTAGGCCTAGGCTACTGTTTTGTAACTGGTTATATTAAAGAATATACTTACTTACTTACATACTTGTAATTTAGGCACCACATGTTATTTTTAGACCCAAAATTTGAAAGATACACTACTCTGCTGACACCTGGTGAAAGAAAAAGAATATAATATGTGGCAATTATGATATCTATGCCCATTAGGGGTACCCACATTAGGGTGGAGTGAATGCAATAGGCAATTTGTTTTTGAAAAATCCGTAATTGGCAGGGGGTGCAAAACTTGTGTATAGATATTAGTAATGCCAGCGTAAAATATCGTGCCTCTAGTATTATGTCTTGAGGTGCCCCAACTCTCAAAACGGATTCCATTATAATCAAAAACTTCAAATTTTCCATATTGTGTTTAATTGTCTATAAGGTGCTGTAACGTCGCTGATGTGAGCAGATTAAACTATCTCAATCATTATATTAAAGAACACATAGAGTAACTGAGATACTGCAATTGAAATTGGCTAGATTGGAGGCATTCAACTACATTTTTTTCTCTCAATTTTAGCCTATCTCGATTCAGTGTTCGTTGTGTTCAAAGCGCTCGAAAATCTGAATTTGCATCAAATGCTGTAATAAAGCTTCTTGATTCTAATCTGGCCTGTATTATTGTATAGGCCTAAACCCATCTCTTTATTACACACAGACCATGATGCTTCAGTTGCAAGTCTGATGCATTTTTCAGTTGCCTGGATACGACAAGTATATTCCATAAATTCAACAATGGTTTCAATCATGTTCTTTTTTTACAAGTTCCAGATTTTGTTTGTCCGCAATAAGCCCCGAAAGGTTCATATCTATTGGGGTCTTTCCAACTTATTATGTCGACATGGCATTGTCTATAGCAACAAAGTTCAAAGTTGGCACACGGAACTGTCTGACAGCATTGATTGGGACTTGTTTCCGTGAAGCTAGAGTATCCTCTGGAATGCCACATCTCTAATGGGCCTACGATTTGTGTCCTTGTTTTAACATTGGAAGCAGAATATTCTCAGGATGTTCGAGGAAGGTATTTCTTTGTATAACTGGATCAACAATGATTATCCCCGGTATATCTTTGAAAAAGTAGGCTATCTTGAAAATGCAATCCTTTGATGAAGATGTCGAGAACCTCTGTGCAGAAAAATGAAGTCTGATGTGGAACGAGATTGGATCACAGACCAATGCCTTCATAATGAATTCATGAGCGTGACAAGTTGCTCTGGTGGCTCAATTGTTGCAAATTAGAAGCATAGAATTCTGTTAGAAATTGTGAATTATCTTGAGTGAATTATTTAACCTGGGTTTCAATATAGTACCTCCCACAGGGAATTCCATGACAGGTAGACCTATTGTATGACATACATCGTACAAATACTTCTGATCCGTTCTTAGATCGCCATTATCAACACATGGATAGTTGTCATTTGCAATTGATGCAAAGGGAACTGCAGACATGTTTTCACATACTTGGATTGCTTTACGAAATGGACCATAAAGCACCATCGAGTTTCTGTAGGAGATGACATTGTCTCAGAGGCAATTTGTTTGCAGGTAACAAACAAAAGAACCATGCACTGTACTGTACTCCCTTACTTATATTTCAAGCAGCAAATAGCACCTGCCACGTTCCCAGTATTAGCATTTACAAGTGCAATCTGACCTTATAATATGGTTTCAGGAGATTTCTGTACTTGTCTTGAAACAGCCTATTTTATTATTTTCACATACTCGTTTGTTTGGATCGGGAATCAACAGTATAATCTACCCTTATTCAATTATTAAATGTGCCACCTGTACTGCGATAACAGCCATTGCAGGATCCCTTACGGTTTTCTATCATTTACTGTCATCGTGAATGAACAGGAAGAACTTCATCATGTCAGCACTTGTGGAAGCAAAGTTTGAGGCAATTCTGAAGGAATCTCAAAGACTGGATAACTATACTAGTTCGTCCTGTTTTCGACTGTTTGGTTGCCATTCCAGGAGTTATCCTTTCAACATGCAAAGTACTGGCTAAAGATACCACCACAGCAAAATAGCAGTGGCGAGAAACAAAATATTGCTAATATAAACAAAATTAAGACGAAAATGCGAAATTTTGCCATTTAGTAATTTTCGGGGGCGTTGGGGCACCTCAAGAAGTTAACCAAATCTAATAATATTTTTCACCCAGGTTACTGTGCCCAGTACACAACTTTTGCACACCATGCCGATTCTGAAATTTCAAGTTTAGTTTTTCACTCCACCCTAACCCACATGCTGGTGGCAATTACAAGGCCACCGCCCTTTAAACTGTTCTGGGGATGAACAGGTCCTGCTACGAAATCCTCATTGCTTATAACCGACCTCTGAATGGTTATGTCCTTAAAAATCTTAACTACTATCAATAATTGAATAGAACTTTCTCCACCGTGCGGTCTAGGTAGGCGTAGAGTGAACTGTAGCTACGAACATCGATGCCCAAAACAGTTCCCTGATTGGTTACCGGTATTGCAGATAGTTTGATGAAACCCGAGAGTTGTCTGTTTTGACTTGGATTGTTGATCCGGTCGCCATGTAGGCTAACTCATGTTCTTGATTTTGCGAAACCTGCTAGGGCTTTTGTTTGTATCCGATTACTCACTGCTAAATAGTAGGCCTACGCTATTTAATAAAATAAGTTTCGCTAAAATCCGCGCCAATTAATTCTATTAAATTCAAATCACTTGGACAAAATGATACATTATTTTTATGCCATTATGATAGGTCTACTGATATCCATTATGGTATCGCGAGGTGCGCATTGCGCACTAAAATATATATGTGTACCAAGTTCTAGTTTATCATTTTGTCATTTTAAAATATTACGGTGTTTCAAAAGTGCACAGTCGTGCGTCTTAGCAAAATCCTCGACATTTTGTTGTGTCAATAAAAATGACCGTAATTGCCTGTTTTAGACAAACCGGCTTTCGTCATGCCAAGGTCAGCTCCAACCTGTGGATGTCATCCATTGGAACCCGGCGTCAGCCTGGGTCTATCTTTCAAGGCGGATGATAAAAGCTTCTTGTGCTCAGCCCAAAACGAAGATGGCTTCATGTACATCGGATTCATGGAAAATAGGGATCCGCTTATTTGCCAGTTCTTCGTGGAGAATTTGAGCAACGGAAAAGTGCGGATAAAGGATAGCAGAGGTTTCTATCTTAGACGCACAAATCGTGATGGAAGATTCCCAATCGAAGCCAAACAGATGACACCCGATAAATCATGTGAGTTCAAACTCTTCACCAGGAATGGAAACGTCATTCTTCAAGGAGACAACGGTTTGTTCCTGAGTCGCATCTTATCAGGGCTTTACGGCGGTGTTAATACATTGGAGGCTGAAAAGAAAGAAGCCGATGTATTTTGCGAGTTTCTTCCTGAAGGGTTAGTGAAGACATGCAACTAAAATTATGTCGCTTCAAAAGATGCTTGTTGACGAGAAGAACGCAACACAATAATACGCGTGTCTAGCTGTCGACAGCTATGATCGCATGCTCATCCTTGAGATTGTTCTTGCTTTATAGGTGTAATGTAGTTTTCTTAATTAGAAATTTGACATTATTAGCATTGCTTGCTGTTTTTGAAGTTTTTTCTTGCATGATACATTATGTATTTGATAAAAAAAATTATAATTGCAAGTAAGCCTAGTTTTGATCATTAACACACGACTATAATATTGACCATTGACCATTTTTATGTAATGCTGGTTTATGTTTGATTCCCGTAGTAGCCTTATCATAATAAGAATCATTGAACATTTTGGTGATTTATTCTGTTTGATTGTTTAGCTGAAGGAGAATGCAGAAATTGTTATTTGAAATAAAACTTTCATAGACAGCACTGAGTGGAGTTAATCATTCATACGACTAAATCGATTGCTTAGTACTTTTAACGTCGGATGATATTATAAATATTGTAAGCGTTATAGTTGTACTATTCAGATTTGCTACCAATAAAAGATATCGGGTGTCAGGCTGCAGTGGCGGATCCAGAACGTCTCGAGGAAGCGATTTCTGATGACCTTAAAAAGTCGTTTGTCCAATTCTCACGGAAAATGTACCATTCTATCCGCCGGAAAAGTTGATGACCTTTTTTAAAGTCATCATTCGGCCAAAAATAGATCATTCCCCAGGAAACCATAACATTTTCCCGTCAAAAAAGTTCATGATTTTTTAGTCATCATAGACTACTTTTTTAAAGGTCGGTCGAACTGATGGGGGGCCACGTCCACTCTCCACGCCAAAATGGCTGGTGAGAAATAAATAATTTTTTTAAATGGGGCCATGGCCGGATTGCCCCCCTGGAAATCAGCCAAAATGGCTGGTGAGAAATAAAGAATTTGTTTAAATGGGGGCCATGGGCGGATGGGCCGCCCTGTCAGGCTGTCAGCTTAATCATGGGCGATTCGTGATATTAAAATCGGCGGACAGATAGGCCTATTGTCACGCCTAGAATTGAATCCATAACTAGATTATCCAAATGGTCAGGAAGGTGAGCAGAGAATGGCGGCGAGTAATGGGCTCCCTGCAATGTTGCTCTCCGCCTGGTGCCTAGAGGTCACACCACTATGTTTCTTTCTCACTTGAAAACTGTCTTATTTAGCCGTTGTTGGACTGGAAACGCTTCTGAGTAGATTACCTTGAACGTGCGCTATGTAAAAAGTCAATAATAATAATAATAATAATAAAGGTCGGTTGAGGAACTGGATGGGGTCTATAATATACTGAAATTCAAAGAGCAAAGCGGGGCACCCCAAAGAGGTGATAACTATGTTGGGGCGAAACGACAAGATTTCCTGTGTTGGGTTCTTTTGCTAGAAATCTGCATCTACAACGGAGAATGTGTGTAAATATATATCTACATGTACAATACCGGGGTATTATATGAATCGCTTTGGCTGCTTTGTCAGCCATTCATATGAAACATTGCTAGACAAAGTCACAAAGTGCCACCAGGACCAGCTCCGATGGGGCTTAGTGAGTGCGAAAAGGCAAAATTTTCTCGCCAGTTCGCCTCAAACCTGCTAGCTAGTAGACATTCATTCATTCATTCATTCATTCAGAGCATTTGTATAGCGCCCCTTCAATAAACTACTCAGAGGCGCTCCCAGTCAAACCACGAACAAAGGAAAAAGACTTGAGAGACTTGTAGAACCCAACCGGATGGACCACAAGTAGAGAGCGAAGCGTAACCGGAAGGTCGTTCCAGACAGTAGGCCCCACGACCGAGAAAGCATGGCGATGCCTAATAGCCAAGTATGACGGAGCACAGCCAAGGACACAGCGATAGACCACAGCAGCAATGCGGTATGAGATCCGCTGGGACACAGGCAGCCAGTGCACAACGCACATATAGGCTGAGGCAGGAGCAAATCCAGGAAGCCGCCCAACATGGCGAGCAGCCGAGCGCAAGACGCGATCAAGTCGCCCCAGAACCCCAGGGGGAAGACCAGCAAGTAAGGAGCAACGGTTGTCGATTCGACTTGTAACAAAGGCGTGGACAAAGACGACGACCGCATCGTGAAAGAGAGAGAGAGCGGGAGACCACTCGGAGCTGACGAAGCTGGTAATAGGCACTCCGCGCAACCAAGTTCACATGCTGGGACAGAGTGAGTTCAGAATCGAGGGTGAGACCCAGACCACGAACTGTGAGGAAAAAGGAGGAGACATGAGGAAAGAGCAGAGCAAGTTGTGAGAGGTCAATACCTTGGAGTTGCCTTCGGCCACCCAACCAAATAAACTGTGTTTTGGAGGGATTTAGGAGTAGCCGATTGGAGGCCATCCAGAGAGAGAGGACATCCATTTTCCTGCACATCTGGCTGACAGCGGCCACCGCATTAGCCGAGTAGGCCTAGGGTCCTTATTTGCATTTCATCACACCACAAGACATTGCGTTTAGAGGTCTACTGTGTGTACATCGTTAGTTCAAACTCCGAAGTGACCTGACTAACCTGAATAAATGAGCACAAATCACAGAACACTTTGTTCTTTAATCAGTGAGCAGGTTTATCGTGATTTAGAGATGATCAGACAATTGAAGAAATGATTGAAAATTTAAGAATTAATATGCTTGTCTCAAAATTTGGATGTCTATTGATTCAATTTCTTTAAAAAATTTTCGTCTTATATCAGTTGGAGGCCGGTCCATTATCTGGGTGCCGATAGTCTGATGAACCTAAAACATTCGTGAGAAAATATCAGTTTTAAACAAATATCTATGTTATCTTCGTTATGTTATCTACGTTATTATTATTACAACTGGAATGCTAGGAGAAGTAATATTTGAAAGCAACTGCTGCTATATTACTAAATGACCATACCAAGATTTGAACAGCTCTTTACAGACACACTGCTCATATATTAGACACAATGTCATCCGCGTTTCTGAGCAATCTCCTTGATGGGGCGCTGTTCGGATCCTCTAAATGAATGAATGACTAATATTTCGGAAGTATTAGGTGGTGACCTTTGTGAAATTGTAGCAGATTGAATAACCATCAGCATGGATTAGTGTATCGAAAGCATAAAAAGGTCACTGTTCAGAAAAATACATAGGTAATAAATATTATGATAAAAATCAACTTCGTACTGTGAACCGCACAGTGGGAAACGCACTCCCACCACGTATTATTATTATTATTTTACCCCAAGTATCTATAATCCCTCAGGTGTCAGATATTACTAAGAAATTTAAACTCTAGAGTGGCCATCCATGTCAAGATCTGGAAGAACAAAAGTGCTGTGGAACGCAACAGCGTTAAAACGCTGAATTATAACTGACAGACGCTGAAACAAGAAACTGGTTTCTCTTTGTTCGCCTGAAATTTGGCCCAAGAGACGGCCCAGGTCCGCGAGAAATGCCTGTCCCATGGCGTTTATTAGTGGTCTCATTGTTTCAAAAGGCAATGGGACAAAGTGGTTCGATTGCATCAGTTGTGCATATTTTGTGTTCTTCCTGTACTGGCTTCAGCCAGTTCCGCAGCGCCTCCCATCCGATTGGAGGTTGTGGCTAGATAAGAGGTAGCAACAGTGTCTGCCACTGTGACGTCCCTAGTCAAACAACGACCTAAGCGCCAGGGAATCAGCGTAAGGCCATCTGGTCTTTTACCATCCGACCTTGACAAACCAGTTGGTTCCTTAACTGCCGGAATGCCCGCCTGAACAAGACTCATGCAGCAGATTAGGTCTTGACCCGGACCCCCACGGACTACTCTCACGGACAACCCTTCTAACTCAACGCAATGGGGAAGAAAAACAAAGGCGTTCCAGATTTGGACTGCTACCGAGATTCTTTGAAAGAGGTAACTTGTCTCGAGTCTGTCCTGTCCTTTCATCAGTTTCTTAACTCTCAATGTAACTCTGTCTCTGCACTCACTGCTTGTCAGAGTATTCGGTGATTATAGCTTCAGCTACAGGGCACCTTGCTCGTGCAGTGTGCCTGAATATGCATTTTGTCTCCCATTAACATTTTGACCATTTTCATTTTATGAAATTTGAATTTCATTTCCCTAATAGCAAAGTTATGTATATATATATATATATATATATATATATATATATATATATATATATATATATATATATATATATCTTAGGGTGACAGTGAAAAAAATTTGAATTTCACATGTCTCACCCTTTTAAATGGTTATGTACCATTATATAAGTATGCATGATTTTTTTAAATTAATTCATTAATGTTTATTGCTGGCCCAACGCATCAGAAGTTTGACCTAATGGTCTGTGTTAAACACAATGCAAATACACATCTATCGGTATTTGATTCCAGTACTGTTTATCAAGTCCACTTATGGCTGCTTATTTTTTTAGTCTGGCTATTACCTCCTGTGTTTCATAAGCCCTTGGAGTATAGGTATTGCTTGGTTCTTCTTAGTTCGTAAGTACTTCATGGAAAGAATGGATCACTGTGATACCAGTTCAGCTACATCATTCGCGACATTTAGGCTCACAGCTCAGTGACGAGCCAAGAGAACGATTTCCTTTGTCTCCATTTCTGCTTGGATGTAGATCATGTAGTTGTAGGAAGTTTACAAGAATATCTAGTGCAGACTAATGGAATGAAGAGTTTCTTAGTGTTTTTAGTTTTTAAAAATCAGCTCTTAAATAGTGGTAGGCTACTTGCTGCACATAAACTGATATGTCGAAGAGTTTCATCGTATCCCGGACGTTTTACTATTGCAATCTCGCTGTCATCTGAAACAGCCGAATCAATCAACACCAGGCGAACCAACATTTCACTCATGTAGGCTACCTCAAATGGGTCGAAAAGATGTGTATTTCTGCTGAAGCTGCAGTCTCACTTGCTGCCTTGTGAGCAATGGGCTGCTTCAACAGTTACAAGTCATTCCAGGGAGCTGACGTTGGACATTGGCTTGTGTGCCAATGCCTTGAGATCTACATGAAGAACAAATACATTGTGCTCACGGAGGCTGCAGATCAAATGCAGTCAGATGAAAGAAAGATGGAAGAGGTAAATTGCAATGTATCGACTTCTCTATCCAAATCTCTCAAACAGTGTTTTCGTAGGTCTGCGAGAGTTTGTCATCAGAATATCAAATACTATCCCCCACTATCACCAAGCTGAGGAGATCTACCGTTTCTGAGACTCGTGCTTCAGAAGAACACATGCTCTTGATTGAAGACCAGCATTGCTGTAGATGATAGAAGTTGTGTGAAAAATATAGATCGTATGCGGCCAGCTAAATTCCACTCTTCAAGCAAGTTAAACGGCTGAAGCTTGTGCTTCACCTGTCCCGTTAGGCAGTAAAGGATCCTTTAAGATTTCGTTGTTCTTTCATCTGGTGACAGCACAGTAGGCCAGCGTTCCTATATGACGTAAAAGGCTTCAACAACCTGTCATCCCAATGAGCTTTATGCGGAACTTCAAGCCCTAACGATGCACAGATTTCTTCGACAAAAGTCTCATGATGATGGAGCTGAGAATGTCTATGGAATTCTGATTGATGGCAATTTCAGCAGTATCATGGCCCATTGATTATCCTTTGGCTGCTAGAATGTGTGCCGCATGTATGTAATGTAATGTAATTAGAAATTTATATAGCGCCGCTCACAACCAAGGCCATTCAATGCCACTAATTTTAGTCCTGTTGAATGCTGCAGTGACACATGCACTCAAAATGGTATTGGATCTTCTTAACTTCTTTTAAGCAGCCGCACAAGTCGATTTAACATAACTAATTGCCCGCAAGACTTTCTTGTATAATTTTAAAACTTATTCGTTTTTAATTAAATAATAACTATACCCTAAGCATGTCATGAGTGATTACAGAGAACACTGGGCACAGTGGCCATGGGCGGAGTTTGGTTTCCGTTCTTAGAGGGGCTAAAGCCTTCTTAGGGGGGCGAAGCCCGGGAAAAGAAACCATTTGCACGGTAAAAAAGGAATCTGGGTCTTCTTGGGGGGGGGGGCTTAGACCCCTAGCCCCTGATAAACTCCGCCTATGGCGGTGGTGTAGTGGGTATGTTCGGCGCCTTGCAGCCACCTCAAGTCGCCGCGCAAGGACCTTAGACAAGTCCTTCACTCGCAATTGCTCAGCGCTTCGGCGTGAAACTCCGATACAGTGTCCGCTCTGCAGTAGGGAGCGCCTCTGAGTAGGAGGCTTGAAGGGGCGCTATAACATGTGCACATACAAACAAACAAACAAACATTAAAATAAGCATTAGAGATGTAATTGGTGGAGCAAAAAATATTTAGCACATTACATATTCAACATTGTTTGTAGGCCTATCTATTGAAAGTTCAAGGTCATTGGGCCACCTCTAAACATTTTCAAATTTCCCTAAAAAATTTACATGTAGTACTGATATTATATAGAACACTTTCGAGGTGTGAGACTTTAAAAATAAAAACAAAAAATTTTGCATGTTGAAAATTGTCACCCTAATATATCTGACAGATTCGTTGTTTACCAGCATGATCATCAATATAGAAGGCAGGGAGGAAGAGGATTCCAAGGATAATATACATAACTGCAGACTCCGCGCTTTTCTTTCTCTGCGGTGTCAACCACAGGAAATGCAAAGTTTTCATTGGATCTCTTGACCCCATGATCTTCAGAATCGATATCAACATTGCGACAGGTTACACCTAAACCAAATGTTCATTATATATTCAGTCAGAGACGAATATTGTGCTATGTTGGAACGACAACCAACAACAACAACAACAACAACAACAACAACAACAACAACAACAACAACAACAGCAACACAGTAGCAATACAACTACAACGACGACGACGATGCTACTACTGCCGTCTATAACAAATAGGCCTATTAATAACAATATTAGGCACAATTTTACTACTACTACTATTAATAATAGAATTCATATTCATAATTATTAGAATTACAATTACTATCAATGTATATTTTGGAGCGAGCAGGGCTAATTTCAGTATAACGCAAAAATATTGATACAATAGCGAGAGTGACCAAACGTTCCAAAAGTGGAACATATGTAAAATCAGCTGCGTCGCTCACTCATAAGGCACTACCATTAAAAAATTTGACCATAAGTAGGCACAATGGACACAATTCAACTCAAATAAACGATAAAAGCAATTAATTATCGTGCATTTGTAACCTAAAATAATTTTAAATATTTATTAGCAAAAATGTCATTTTTGGACAAAATTGCATCAAAATAATTATTTTATTTAGCTGCAATAGACTTGAAATAAAAGTAAACAAACATTCCCCCATTTTTGGACGAGTAAATGAATATTTATTAGATGACTTACAGTAGGTTTTACCGTCCCTCCAATTTTTTAATAATATGTCCCACGTTGGGAACGTTGGGCCAAGAAAGGTCGCTCTTGCCCTACTTTCCTCTACACGTATGTACCATGTGGCCTACTTAAAAGTATTGCAGCAAAACAAAGTTTGAAAATTAGTTAAGGGTAAAGAACGAAAGCAATCTGATGACAACCAAAGAATTTCTGGAATGAGCAACGATTGGCTAAGAAAGATATGTTTATATTTTCGTCATCATCAACAACCGAGGGACCAATGCCCGTAGGTGCTCGATGCCGTTCTCGTTATTCCACGCCAGGTTTGTCTTTTCTAGTAAAGAAAAGGTTATACAGATTTATATTTTACCATTGTTTATGGTCTTACCATGAACAATCACCAGAAGACAGACCACGAGCACCAGCAAAGTCTTCATCTGAAATATTAAGACATTGCATGAATGGATAAGCCTATTTTCTGAAGTATAATTATGTAGGCTATTTGAATTAATTCACATACATGTAACTTTAAAGATACTGTAAACGCTGTGAAAGGTAACTCACCTTAGATACATGTATTATAGGTGCTACGCGAAACATCTGAGCCAAACAACGTTAGAATGATGGTACACGTTGTTCAATGATCTCATCAGTTTAAAGTAGGGCCTGTTGGTTTTAGTAAATATATTGATTTAGAATCGCTGTTTGTTATGAAATCATTGGTGATCCATGCTTAACCATGTTTTGGTTTTGTCGACAAAATAATGACAATCTTGACGATGGTTTCAAGTAATCACCCACAAACAGTGCAGGACTTTTTGACGTGTAGTTCTACACAAAATGTTGTAAACGGATTTTTGCAGTTGTAAAATCAATATTGCGCAGTCATAATCATTAGAAAAAGGTAATTGCAGCCGGTTCAACACGGAAGAACGAAATGAAGGGCTTGTGCAGTGAAAAAAAATACTGGAAGGCCAATTTTTTAAATGGATGATAAGAAAAGGGTGATCAGATTTTTTCGCCGGTTAAATTTTTTGGGAAAATTTCTCTCAAACGACTAAAAAAACATCGTCAGAAATTTTCGCGAACAAACCCACACTATATTAAAATTGCTGGTTGTGCAGTTCTAAAAATTTCTTTTAAAAGCCCTGAACCACTGGGCACCCAAATAAGTAAGTTTCAGCAGACAGACTTAGCTTCTATTATTGTCTACTGCAAGCAATTTACTATGTGGGTAAATACTTCTTTCTTTCGATGTGATAAAACGATTACATTACCATTCCCGTGAAACAGTTTTTCAGTCTGGCGGATAAGCTGCTTAGCAAGAAGATAGGCTACTTCAACAAGATGCGAACACAGAATGACGAGTGGCATTGCTCAGTGGCGTATTTAAGCTGTGACACAAGTAGGTTATTTTTCATAAAAGCTTGCGAGCGTAAACGTATGACAGGCCATTAAACAAAGACGGTGATAATAATAATTATCGACATATGCGGTTGTTAAAATAATAATAATAATCCTACCTGTAGCGCCTACTATTTGCTGGAATAGGCTCTCTGTGGAACTACGTCTCATGCCTCGAGCGTTTGAGACGATGTTCTACTCTGCTCTTAAGACTGTTCACTTTAGCGGTGGTTGAGTCGGGAGCGCTTCTGAGTAGCTAATCTTTAAGAGGCGCTATATAAATGTCTTAAATGAATGAATGCTTGAATGTTAATATTCGATAGCAGGCTTACAATATAGGCCCCTACATGCAATTATATTTTATGAAACAAAATGCATGACTATTGTAAGAAGGAGAATTCATTTATAGGCTAGGTCCCCTGCTCTAGCCTACATGTAGGCTAATTATTGTTTTCATTGTAATTAATATAATGTTTATAATAGAATTAGAATTATTTGTTTGCTTTTCATCTTTGGTTGGCCTACTTGAAATCCGCAGAATCAGTAAAACAAGGGTAGCCTGTGTATTAATTGTTTATGGGATGACACGGCTTCGCTAGAGCCTTGATGTTGGTGATGATGGATGAGTAAGTGCTGTGAAAAGCGATTGAAACGAACCCTGGATGGCAACACTTATTTTAGCCTATAGCCAACGCAACGAATTCGTGTTTATTACGGTTTTACAGGTAGACCTACCATTAATTAGGCCCTATTCAACAGCGATGGCCTTCAACTAGACGTAACGTTTCTTTGGACACGTTGACAGAATATAATAATTATTATTATTTTACCACTAGTCTGGCGATGATCCTCTTGCGTTTAATCGCTCTTCGCCAGACGTCAGTCTAGACTCAAGGTCCAAACGACTTGGCTATTGATGTTATTTTACTCTTAAAACAGGAAATTAGTAGCCATCTAAATGTAATGTTAGGCTGACGATTTAATTGCGCAACACGTGACACATACAGTCATAGAAGTCATACAATCATAGAAGCCAAAGCATCTCGCCTCCCCAAAGAGAAGAGCAAACAAAGGTTTTGATGACCAATGGCAATGCTTCGTTGAGAGGGCATGCAACATTATAAATGACGGCCAAGTTTCTTCTTCTGTATTAAAGGTCTAGCGCATAACTCATAGTCGTAATCGTAATCGTATCCTCCAAATTTCTAAAGCGTTACACAAAAGCCAAGCGCGGGGCACCAGCTTATTCACGAGCGCTGCGTTAAGTCAAAATGGTTTGCCGTAAGAGAAGTTCATGGTGGTCAGGGTCAGTTGCCATTTGATCAGAGAAGGCGCAGCAGCTACTAAGGCGGGTGTCGTCTGGACCGGGAATTGGAGGGTGGAGGATCAGATGAGACAGGGTAAAAGTTCTTGAAGAGGAGTGTGTTTAGTTTCGAATGAAAAGCCCGAGGTGTGATGGATAGAGGAGCCTGAGGAAAGTGATGGGGTGTGATTAGTAATGATGGCGGAGGAACTGAAAGGATCGGAATTCAGGAGGCAGATCATTCAAAGGGCTTGGTGCTGAGAGATGGCGGTCGAGAGAGAGTAAGGCAGGCGGATGATCGGGTAGAACGGGTTGACTGGATGTTGAATAGTTCGCTTACAGTAAACTACAGGGTACTGCAATTAACATTCAATTCAAAAAATTATTTCAAAACAGAGAAACTGAAATAAAGTGTCTGATGGCCTATACCGCCGTGTCGTATCTAAAACTGAGACATTTTAGTTGCAAATGAGATTCACGATTCATTTGACATAGTTTACAAGTTATGTAGATTTTTGAATAACCTGAACGCAGCTGCGCAATTTATCTTGTTATTTTCTTCCCTGTGTGTAGGCCTATACAAACATCACACAGGCATACACACAGAGGCCGAGGGTGGGGTGGGCGTGTTTGGGGGGGGGGGTGTGGGGGGAGGCCTGGATTGGGGGAGAAAATTGAGAGGTAGAGGTGGGGTGGGGAGGGGGAATTTCACAGGTGCCTACCGACGGAGGTCGGTGTGATGGGGTGGGGGTAGGGTTGGGGTTGGGGTGGAGTGGGGGTGGGGTGGGGAGAATATTTTCCCAAAACTCAAATTTCACGGGTGGCGTACCGGTGGAGGTCGGAGTGTGCTGGGGTGGGGGTGGGGCGATTTTCCCGAAAAACAAAATTTCACCAGGTGGCGTACCGGTGAAGGTCGGAGTGTGATGGGGTTGGGGAGGTTGGAAGTGGTGGTCCTGGCGGAGGGGGAGAAAATTTTCCCGAATTTCCAAATTTCACCGGGTGGCGCACCGGTGGAGGTCGGAGTGTGGTGGGGTCGGTGGGGTGGGGGTGGGCGTGAGGGGTGGAGGAAAGATTTTCCACACGACCCAAATTTCACGTGTGGCGTATACCGGTGGAGTTCGGAGTGTGGTTTGGTGGGGGTGTATTGGGTGAGGGGGTCTGAGGGGTGGAGATGGGTGGTGGGAGGAGAAACTCCACGCGTGGCTACCGGCGGAATTCGGAGTGTGATGGGGTGGGAGGAGTTGGGGGTGGGGATTGGGGGCTTGTGGTGGGGCTGTGTCCGGCAGCGGGTCGAATCCTAAATTTCCCGGGCGACGCCGGGGAAATTTAGTTATAAATATTAATTTGAGGATAATACATGGCGTCTCTATAGAGAGCCATTTCAGAGAAAAGCGGGCGTCCCATTCCGAAAAGCAATTCTGTATAATTTAATATTTTAATGTTCGATTTTAACGAAACGCGTTCGGTTATAGGCACCATTAATTTAAGCAGCTATGGGCTGCAATAAATTATTAGACGACACTTTTCTTTGGACACGTGGATAGAACAGTGCCTACCACTCAGAGACGATCATAGATTATCATCCAGCGTAGGCCGCCTTTCATGGTCGCGCTTAGTCAGACGTTTGCGTAACGACGTTGTTATTGATTCTATTTTCTTATTAAAACAGTAAATTCGTGTTTAACGTTAAGCTTACGATATAATTATTGCCCAATACGTGGACCATACATGGAAGTCAAGAAATAATATATTGCGTACAGCTGCAGAAGATAGAGCAAGCAAAGGTCATGATGACCAATGACAATGCTTCGTTGAGAGGGCATGCAACAATGTGAATGACGCGGTAGCACTAATCAATGTATTTTGAGTTGATTAGAATTGAAGCCAGAGATTATTGGACTGTGGGACCGACAAACACGTTGCATTGTATCAATATGAATTAATGCAGCGCCCATAGCAGTGCACCCTATTCAGAGGCGCTCATGATTATTGGTGAGGCCGACAAACAAGTTGTATTTCATAAGTCCTATATGAATTATGAATTATTATATAATAGCGCCTCTAGAAGTGCACACTATCCAGAGGTGCTCATGTTCAGGGGCGGATCCAGGGGGGGCCAATCCGGCCATGCCCCCCCCCCATTTAGAAATTTCTTTATTTTTGACCAGCTATTTTGCTCGGAAAGTAGACGTGGCCCCCCCATGAGTGGTTCCTTAGGACTGTGGCCCCCCCTTCGAAAATTTCTGTATCCGCCCTTGCTCATGTTTGCTTTCGAGACTGCTGGTATTGTAAAGATGAGGTTATGTCGGGATTTATTTTATCCATTTCACGCACGTGCTTTAGCTCCTTTAGCTCTCCTCTCAAAGGCGTTCCATGCTGCTGCGCGGACACTGCATCGGAGTTTCACACCGAAGCGTACGAGCAATTGCAAGTGAAGGACTTGCAAGGTGCCTACTCGGCGGCTTGAGGTGGATTCTAACCGGAAATTTAGTGGTTCAAAGGCACCGAATCCACCACTACCCCGCCGCGCCCCGAATCTGCAATTTGCTGATATGTAAATCTACAATCTACCAGTTGTAGACCTACTTCGAATTATTGATTTTGCGATTTTTTGCATTTTTAAATCTACATTGTAAAATGTATCAATGAAATATTAAAACTTATTTTATTTTTCCGTTTTTAATATGTTATTTTGCAAATTAAATGGCCAATAAGATTTAAAACCTATATAAAAATTCAGAAAATCGCATTTTCCTAGAATATTTTCATTTCACAGGTCGATCGATTAAAAATGTTATAGGCCTATCTCCACAAACAATTGGTCCATTTTGATACATAATAGATCATTTCGAATGTAATTTAACATAAAATATCGTGGAATACAAAATTAAAAATACTCAGAAAGTCCTTAGCGACTCATTTCTTTATGACGGGTCCCATATTTCATCAACGGTAGCCTACCTGGAGGAGCTGCAGAACATGCGGCGGACCGGAAGTGTAACAAATACTCTACTTTTCCTGTATCCCATGAGTTTGTGCCCATTGCTGTTGAAACGTGGGGTCCCATCAAACGCGCTGGTCGAGAGTTTTTGTTAGAGTTAGGCCGCTGTTTCCGGCGATCCAACGGAGATTGTCTACCTCTTCCAGCGGGTTTCAATTTGCACACAGCGGTTCAACGCCGTTGCTTTTAGAGGAACCTTTGCACCACACCACGGGGACGAGAACAACGCACTTTACGCTTGAACACATTTCTGTTTTTGAGTTTTGTTTTAAGCTATAATATAATTTAATATAATAATAATAAATAAAATAATAAAAATAATCGGCCCCTAATAGAAATTTAAATGTCAATGATAATAATCGGTTTCGAAATTTTATGAATGTCTGATCTTTTGGTTGCCTGTATCATGATGATCAATCAAAGTATTGATTGATTGAATAAAATTAAATAAAATATCGAACTCTTGGAGGGGGCGGACTTTTAATGGGAGACTATCATGCCATGCGACACCAAAACATGGCGAAGTATGGCCATTGACCGTCGCTGGTTTATATCTTAATACGCCAAGATAACTGAATGAAAATAATAATGTATCGTACAATTCTTTCACGCTGACTGAAAGAGCGACTATGTTCTAATAGCTAGTTACTGAGTATTCCTATAAATTCGAAAGTCGTAAGAATGAAGTCTTCATCGGATTGCGTGTTTTACTCGACTCTGTTCCTCTTGACAGCAGGTGAACGCCACGAAATCACACAAATACCGCAGAAATAATAATGAATTTTTACCTAATAGTTCTAATTAGCAAGGGTAATCTATCGTCTTAGCGGAATTAATTATTCTCCATTGCATGGGATATAGCGATGATAGCATACTCAAATTGGAGCTGGATTGATGAAAAATAATTGTTATTTAAATAGAAATTTAATTGATAAAAAATACTGTTATTGTTGAAATAGAAGCCGGATTGGTTAAATGAAATCTTGACTAAATGGAAACCTGATTGATGATAATGATTTTTGCCAAAGTAGAAGCCGGATTGTTGAAAATAATGATGCTGCGACTGCCCAAAAATTTCGTATAATTTATTCCTCTATTCCGTTTTCCGAAATGGGAAAAATAATTAATTCCGTTAAAACGATAGATTGCTTTAGTAGGTTGGAAGAATCTTTTATTGTAATAGCAGAAATAACACATTCAATATGTCCTTGCACAGACACGAAAGGATGGGTTTTCAAACCTAACATTTTTATTTTAGACACACTATGATAGAGAGATACACAACATGAGCGGGTTCTGCGCTCTGCTGCCCGGCTCATTGGACGAATCCCTAAATTTTCCTCTGTTTCAACCTACATGCGTCAACGGTGATGTGCTGCATTGGTTGCCAATAGCCCAACGCATACATTATCGAATTGCAGCCCTGGTTTCTCGCTGTATCCTTGGTTGTGCTCCATCCTACCTGCGACTTCTCTGTCGTCCAGTCTCTGACATTGAAGCGCGTCGGGCCCTTCGCTCTGCTGCGAAGGGACAACTGCTTGTTCCACGGGCTCGCTTAGCTACCAGACAGCGCCGAGCCTTCTCGGTTGTGGGGCCGTCAATCTGGAATGACCTCCCCCTAACCTCCATCTCCTTCACCTGACCAGTCAATCCTTATTCCTTAAGTCCCTTAAATCTTTTTTCTTTTGCCGTGGCTGGGCTGGGAGCGCCTCTGAGTAGTTTCTTGAAGGGGCGCTATATAAATGCTAATAATGAATGAATGAATGAATAATGAATGAGCTACGCGATATTCACGTAGGCACATTGGGCATATAATTAGCAGCGCCTTGGAAAACATGTTCCCGGATTAAATATTAAAAACAATTTTCCGGATTAATAGGCGCTGATTCGAAAAATCAGTGCACTTTCTTTACGCGATGTAGGGCAGTCACCTGCAATAGACTAGACCTATTGGCTGACTAGTCTATTACAGGTCACTGTCCTACATCGCGTAGGCGACATCGCGACTAGACCTATTGGCTGACTAAGCTGGACACTGAGGAAAGAGGAGGAGAGAAGAATAGAGGCATTCGAGATAAAGTGCCTGAGACTGATCATGAACCTACATGTACCTTGGACGGAAATGCGGAGGAATGAGTGGGTGCTGGGGGAGGCAGGAGTGGAGAGGAGTCTTGTGAGGACGGTAAAGGAAAGAAAACTTATTTATTTTGGACACATCATGAGAAGAGAGGGAATATGCTTGGAGAAAGACATCATGCAGCGCACAATGCCGGGAAATCGGAAAAGATGAAGACCGAGAACCGAAACTGGATGGGGAAAGTAAAGGACTAGACTGGATTGGAAATGGAGGAAATGATAAGACTTGCGGAAGACAGGAGACGCTGGAGGAATATTGTTCATGATGCGTCCAAACGAGGAAGACCGAGAACAGAACAGAACAGAACTGGCTGACTAATTTACAGGAATATAAAACATTACTTATCTGTCGCAAATTAAATCTATGTTGCAACTGCTAATCAATTAATCAATCAAATTCGTTTATTGGTGTTATATACTGTAAGCTGCCACATACAGGCCTAGTATATAGGTTGTGGCGTAGCAAGGTTTCAGAGGCCCGCATGCAGAAGTTCGGTAGTGTGCCCCTTGATTGATTGAACCTTCCTTCGATTTAGAACAAACAATGCTGTGCAAAAACGCGTGGCTTTTTGCGATGTTTCGAATAAGACAGAGTAAGTCGTTTCAGTTTTGCCCCAGCTTGACTTTAAGTGTAAAAATGACTCGGAGACGCATCGTGATAATTTCTGATCAGGACCTCGTGCAGCCTAAACGGGCGAGGAGGTTGACACGGACCAACAGACATAACCGATGTTATTGTTTATCTTAATGGGACAAACTCTCTCCGAAATTGGCTTTAATATTGGCTCTAATATCTTTTCGTCAATCCGACTTGTATACGACCAACGCTGAAACCCATGCAATGGCGAATTATTCAGGACGTAGAAATACATGTTTAGCTTGTTATGGCACAACGCTCACCGGTTATTTGTAAAGGCTAGCGCATCTGGACATGCCGGTGTAAAGGTTTCAAATTACCCCCTCCTAAACATTAAACAGGAATGGATAGAGAAAAAATGCACTCAGATTGAGAAGTGCACAATGGAAGAGAAAACAAGGGAGGCATACAAGTTTGTAAAGGAGGTAAACAGAAAATGGCAACCGAAACAAACAGCAATAAAGGATAAAGAAGGAAATATAATAATGAACAAGGATAAATGCAGACAAAGATGGACGCAATATTGCAGTGAACTATATAAAGACCAGACTGAAGATAGCAGAACACACATAGAACTAGAAACGATTAGTCCACCGGCAATAGACGACACAGAAGATGACATCTTATACGAGGAAGTACAACAGGCAATTAAACAACTGAAAGTCCGGGAGAAGATGGGATAACGGGAGAAATGATAATGGCGGGAGGAGAAGAACTACATAAAGAAATACACAAACTATGCAACCAAATATGGAGGGAGGGGGAGATCCCAGAGGTGTGGACAAAATCTATCTTGACAGTAATACCAAAGAAGGGAGACCTGATGGAATGTAAGAATTACAGAACAATTGCATTAATGAGCCATATGGGTAAAGTGATGATGAAGATACTAACATACAGACTAAGGGATCAACTGGAGAATCAGATTGTGGATGAACAAGCAGGATTCAGAAGGGATAGAAGTACCGTACAGCAAATACTGATGTTAAGACTAATAGCAGAAAAAGCAAAAAGGAAAGGCAGAGTTATATACAATTGCTTTATAGATTTCCAAAAAGCATTCGACTCGGTCAAACAGAATGTAATATGGGCAACACTCCGATCCTATGGTGTGGGAAAACAACTGGTGCAAATTCTGCAAAATACCGGCGAACAGTCAAAGGCAGCAGTAAGGATAGACAAGGAACTAGGTGAATGGTTTAAAATCAGTATAGGAACAAAGCAGGGAGACCCAGTCTCACCCATTGAATTCATTGGATACTTGGAAAGAGTAATGGATGAGATACAAGACAACGGGACTGGAATATCGGTGCAAGGACAAACAATTAACAATTTAAGATTTGCGGATGACGTAGATCTCCTAGAGGAGAATTTTGACATACTTCAAGAGAATGTGGAACTGCTGGATAGAGCGGGCGAAAAGGCAAACTTGAAAATCAACATCGGAAAGACAAAGACAATGGCATTTGGGAAAGAAGAAATAGAAAAGAACATCAAGGTTAGAGGAGAAATCATCGAAAATGTCACAGAATTCGTATACTTAGGGAGCCTACTAACGTCCGATAACAGCTGCACGAAGGAGATTAGAAGAAGAATAAACAAAGCAAAAGGGATAATGGCGGGATTCAACAACATATGGAGGAGTAAAACAATGTCACATGGCATAAAGAAAAGAATACTAGAAACATGCGTATTTAGCACGGCATTGTATGCATGCGAAACCTGGACAATAAAAGAGGAGGACAAGCAGAGGATATTGGCTTTCGAAATGTACTGTTATAGGAGAATACTGCAGATCAACTGGACACAGAAAATAACTAACATAGAAGTGCGAAGAAGACTCAACAGCAAATCAGATATGATAGAAACCATAATGAAAAGGAAACTGAAACTATTCGGACACATCCAAAGAATGAGTGATGATAGAAAGATAAAGAGCATAATGACGGGAATCATGGAGGGAACGGGGAGAAGGGGAAGACCATGCAGAGAATGGTTGCAGGACATAGAATAGTGGTGTGGGATGAATGCACAGGAGCTGACACACCGAGCACGGGACAGAGAATCATGGAAGAGAGTAGTCAAGTGTGCAGTGGACACCTACGGGCTGTCAGCCCATGGACAATGAAGAAGAAGAAGAAGAAACATTACCCCCGGTAACTTGAAACCGGTTTCAGATTACTCCCGGAAACTAGATTTGCATCAATCATCGCATTTATTGCACTAAAAAAATCAGAAAAATCATCCCGCTTCTTGTTTTGGTCTGAAGATTTTCATCCGTCATCCCACTTCGTGGTTTGCTATCAATATTTTTATCCGAAAAAAATAATAGCCTCGAAACCATTTTCTCCATGTAAACTTCAGCGGCGAATAGTATTTTAGTTACAGATGAAAATATTGATAACAAACCACGAAGTGGGATGACGGATGAAAATCTTCAGACCAAAACATGAAGCGGGATGAATTTTTTGACATTTTTAGTGCAATAAATGCGATGAGTGATGCAATTTACAGTTTGCAGGGGAGTAATGTTTAGGAGGGGGTAATCTGAAACCTTTACACCGGTTTGAGCCAATAAAACTTTAGAGTGTCTACGCTGTAGACTTACATGCAGATTGATTACATTCTGAATATTCTGAAAGTAAAAATATGACACTGATCGCCTGGAGGGGTGTAGCTGGGGACCACTGCGCATTGAGCAGTCGTCTGTAAACGCATTGCAACGCCACTGGTCAGTTCAGTTCACCAGTGCCTTTTTATTTTACATAGCGCATGCTTTGCCTACTGCGACAAATCCGTCGCTTCGTCTATAGTTACTCTTTCTGGACATTAAACTACTACTTGCATTACCTCTGATTTTTCCATCGCATCCGATAGCAGTGGCGGCGCCATGGGGGATAGGGGGCTAAGATCCCCTAAATGCCTCCCAAGAATATTTTTGCATGGCGAAAAGTGGACCGAGGGGGTTTAAGCCACCCAAGATGACCTGAGAAATAATTAAAGGGACGGGAAAACAGGATAATTCCTTCCGGAGATTCGGACCGGATGACTATAAAAAGGTCTGCAGTTTCTTAGAACAGAATGGTGTATTTTAACGAGATTTCCGGCCGAATGACCATAGCAAAAAAGGTAATCAACTTTTTTCCCCCGGAAATGGTCGATGGAAAATTGTTGGCACCGCTCGTCGTTCTCAACCGAGTCTCCGCCTAAAGTCCAAGTTATTTTCAGCCAGCCCCCCAAACCTGAAATCCTGGCACCGCCACTGTCCGATAGTTGCGCTGTAAGTAACTTGTGATGCACGTTTTTTCGTGTTTTTTAAGCACCATCTAAATTGGGACACAAGATGAGATTGTGTAATTTTGTGCACTTTTTGTTTTCCTCTTCACATTTGGTTTGGTTGGGATAAAGTTTGCTTCACAACACTGAAGCCAAAGCCATGCATGTCATCTTCAAATATAGGCTAGTGCTACCATTGTAAAACTTACCAAAGTTCAAAACATGCTTAAATTGAGTTATCCGCTGAATTCTTACCTAAATCTAGTGCGTTATAATAATATGGTAGTGGTATGTTTGCTACGGCTGAGAAATATAAAATAAATATATCAAGTGAACTGCAATTAGACCTGGGAGTGACTTTGGTCAGCTAATCTGACCCCACTTGACCCGAAAGTGACTTGAGGTCGACTTGAAGTCGACTTCTTGGCGCCAAAACGACTTGACCCGACTTGGCAGAAAAACAACCGACTTCCGACTTCAAGTCGACTTCTGACATGGTAATAGCCATTAGCCCAGGTCTATGTACGGCTACTAATGCAAGAAGTCAAGTCAATTTTTTCTGCAAGTATTAATTTCATTTAGGCCTACCAATGAGTAATGAGGCCTCAACAATGAATTGATGCATGAATCTGTTAAAGTGTTAATAAGCCAATTTCAGGCTATTATTTTGTGTTTCAGTTTGAATAGTTTGGTGATGCTTTGGGTCATCTAGTAGCCTAGACAATGCGACGGCAAATTATTAGACCTATGAATTTAGCTCGTCCATTGTCTGTGATTATTCAGATTACACTCAATATTATTATTATATTTATTATTAATACTAATATTAAATAAATTTGTACATCGCGCAAGGTCTAAGATAAAATGGCGGACCGCGGACTGGTTGCACTGAATGAATGGCGTGACATGAAATAGGCCTATGCCCAATTTGCGATATTATTCTGTTTTCATAATTATTCGGCCACTAACATCATTTCGCAACTTAGCAAATATACTATAGCATTGCAAGCGCGTCTAGTAGGCTACTACAGCTACTAGGCCTAATCACTGACAGTAGGCCTAAAGTCTTTCATTGTCCAATTGGCCCTACAATAGTTTTTCCGTCTGCAGACAACTGCAGATGTAGCCAGTAGCGGCGCTAGGGGGCCTGGGGGGCTAAGCCCCCCTACAAGAGGCTCAGCCCCCCCCCTAAAAAAGGGCCATCCGAATTTTTTTACATTGAAATATCCACGATTTTCGGCTGACAACTAAAAAAAAAGTCGTTAGAAATTTTGGCGGCCAAAATGGAAAATTTTTCATGAGATTTCGGTCGATGACTAAAAAAAGGCCGTCAGAAATTTTTGCGGCGAAAATCGAAAATTTTTGCCGCGAGGCTTCAGCCCCCCCCCGAAACTGAAATCCTGGCGCCGCCACTGAATGTATAACGTACCAAAGTAGCGCCAAACTATCGATTTATTATAGCCTAGGTCTTGTAGATCCAGCTTTCTTTGCGCCGAATTCACTGACAACTAGAAGCTCACTGATTTGCTTGATAAGCACATGTGCTAAATTGCTAATATTTTAGTAACATTTTGCTTCACCATTTTAATTAAGCGCATGCCGAAGCGTGACGTTTTAGTACAAAACAACAAAATAATGAAGATAGGCAGAGGGCAGTCTGCACAATAGCCTATCGGTAAAATAATCAGTAGGCCTACCGGTAGGCTAAGTCTCTGTGTGTAGCTAGGCTATATAAGGCCTCAATCATCATTCTTGTAAACACACTACAAAAGCTGCTTAAATGGTGCCACGATCATTGGTTTGAAGTGACAAATTTAACCATGTTTGTGTCTCAAGTCGGTTTAAGTCGACTTGCGATAAAAACAACTTCAAGTGACTTCTCTCTACAAAATTCGACTTGGGGTCAGTTGCGGTGAGCAGAAACGACCCGACCCGACTTGGGATGGCCAAGTCGACTGGGGTCGACTTATTGGGGTCGACTCCCAGGTCTAACTGCAATCAGATGGGAATATAATCTGCGATTAATATTGTTTGTGATTTTGTTATAAAACTGATTTTATTATAGTAGGTATTATCTTTGCTAAAAATGATCTATCACAGTGGAGATAACGATGTTCTTATAACTATTATGTAGGTGTCACTGGGCAAATAACGAATCCGTCATTAAATGCTGTTGCTGAAGTTGGAGGTCAGGCGATGTTCAATTGTACGTCAAACTACTCTGTTCTGTCCTGGATTTTGTCGAGAACACGAGAAGAAATCTTTGCAGATACGCATCAGCAGATTGCAGAGAACTGCCGCGTTGAGCCTGATCTTACAACTCAGTACGAAGTTGATCGTCCAGGAGGAAGTCCGGACAATTGCAATCTGATTGTGAAAGCAGCGACCATGCTACAGGCAGGAGTATACACGTGCCTAGATGATAATGCTGGTAATTCTTCGGTGCTGACAGTAATTGGTAGGTTCCAGTATGCTTATATTATTTTATTATTTTATCAAATTAAGTATGGGGGTTCTTTGAGCAAGTTCGACTTTTGTATGCAGATTGACAATAATGCTGCATTGTAGCATCGTCTTTATGGTTTCCAGAGCTATTCAATGGAGTAAAAATGATTTCAATGCAGATCTATTTCACTTATTATTATTATCACTTAGAGTAGTCAAGTGTCTCTGGATTATATAACGGGTACTTTATAAGCAGACTATTTGATGAATATTTAGCAAGCATTTCAGATTCGGCAGTTAATTTAGAAACTTTTATTTAAGTCATTATTATTATTATATCAGGTCGAAATGTGTCAATCAGAATGCAGGCTACGATTACGATTGATGATAATGTTGCATTGTTGCATCGTCTTTATTGTTTCCGAGAAAAAAGGTGATAAGGAAATTTTTTATACAACTGCAGACCTTTTTCATTCATCCGCACTGAAAAGTAATCACGTGCTTAAGACTATAATGATACAAACTTTAAAATCAAACCTTTGGTGAGATATAAAAAACACTTAAGTTTTCATATCGCTGTTGTCGCAGGACAATAATAATATTTTGCAAGCACTTCAGACCCGGCGTTGCATTTTGTATACATGTAATTATTTCTGATTGTTTGCTCTTTCAGATCGGGATGCGTCGATCACAGTGTATAGCAAAGCGGAAACACCTGTATTTGAAGGAGATACGGTGACAATGTCCTACACAGTGAGATACCACACTTCAACTGCATCGCCTGAAACGCCGACCATTCAACCTGTTCTCATCTGGACAGATTCCGATGGAAACAATGTAACAAGTTCTCTATCATCGACAGACAACTCAATTACTTCTAGCATTTCGGTTACAGCTGGACGACAAGACATACGACCATACTCATGTCGCATAAACTTTAAGATTAATTGGCCTTCGTCGCCAACTGGACTCCCATTCGCTAACAACACTCCTGTCGGCGTCTATGACGCACTAAATACTTCAACTATCAACGTTTGGTGTAAGTTCCTTTATAATTATTATTATGTTTTTGAGATCGAAGTGTTTCAATTTTTCTCAGAACTTGTCTTCGCCTTTTCCCACATAGTCAAATCACGGAATTGTAATAATTATGTCTTTAATTATAGACCTACTAAAATTATGCTATCGTCGAAATTTTCTTTGACTGTTTATCCTACTAATAAACATTATATCCAATTTTGTCATGTTACGGTGACAAACAATACTGATTGCCTTTAACACGCAAAGTTACGGCATTTTCTTATCAGGGTCAGTCTACATTCTACAATAATAACTGACAGTGTCAGTCCCATGCCTGTGTAAATGGGAAGGGGAGATCATAATGAAATTCATTACACATATCACACATATCATTTTTCTCGTCATATTGCTATTATTGTCCTCCTTCCCAGAGACCACACTCTTCTGTGCTCACTATTTCACCCCTCCGACATTGGCTGGCTTTAATGTTCGAGTGGTAGATTACCTTGTGACAAACGCACTTTCTACAAATGTACTGCTAGATTTCACACTAAGTCTTGACGCAACCTACCAGATATCGTATTGTTGGGTAAGATCATTGCATTCTGAACATTAATTTTTATGAATACCATAACATACGGCATGTTCACGTTTAAAGAATCGCTTGCTTCATCATGGCTAAAGCTACAAAAGCACGAGTCCTTTGTGTAATTTCTTTAGGCTTATTATAATATTATGGCTCTATGTCAAACAAGGCGTATCTATCAACTATGACAACCTAGGTTCACTCCAGTGTTTCCAAGCAGCCAACGTTTACCTGTATTCTGACTCTAATAGGCTAATTTATTATTTGCGTTGCAGACTATAAGAATTATGAATGTTATTTAATGAAGGCAAGTTTTGGGAAATTGCTGTTGCTGTCGTTATAGTGTTACGACCTGCCAGGCGTGGGACACGATCTAATATGAGTAGGCCTATTCAAATGATAGTCGGATATAATAACAGCAATGACAATTTCTATGGTGCCGTAGCACGGCCGTTAGAACGCCACTTCACATGAAACTAGATAGACCTTTATTTAATTAACTTTTAAAATCGGTCTGACTGAACAAGACTTGTGCCGCCACTTCTAATTAACATCTAATTAACCGGCCAATAACCATCCATAGGTCTATCAGTTACGAGTTTAATTATTTTTTCTCCTGGAAATTCGAAACGATTTGCTTTATTTACTTAGATTTTGGTGTTTACTTGTTTCCAGATGTGGATGACCCGGGTGAGTTTCATGCTTTTCTGTATCAATTTTTTTTATCTGATCTGCCCGCACACAGCGGCAGGGATGGAAACTTGCTCCCATGAAAAATTGCTGCATAGGTTTTACTGCTGCTTTTGGAGTATAAATTAGCTAATTTCTTCGTACTGATGATACAAAAAGTGATCCCGAGAAATTACATTTAGAAACCCGTATGAAAGATTCCCACGTTCTCGATTTGTATCTCAGTTTACTTTGCATCTTGCAATCTCTTAATAAGAAATTTAGTCACGACCTAACTATTGTATTTTGACCCTCTAAAAAAATACACGGGGGCGCCCATCCATATGTACTCCTGTCGACTTCTCAATTATTTCTTATTTTTAGATTGATTAGATATTTACTGGAAAAAATGAATGAGTCAATGATATCTGTAATCTTTTATCTTTAATATCGTAAAACTAGTGGTATTCTACTTCACGCTGAAAATCTCAAAATAGTTATTGCATAATATGCGTTTAACTTTGTAAGAGTGAGCACACATACATTTAAAGCGTCTCAACGACTTAATGAACTGTATCGTGTTGGGTTAGAGGTTTGATTCGCGTGTTTATGCTCATTTCGGCAATTAGCCTCGAGAAACAATGCGAGAACAATGGGAACATGTTTATAAAGGTTGCAATAGGATTATTACACCAATTTAATTAATAAATGAGCAGTAGACTAGGAATTGAGTAATTCAAGTATAAGTAAAATTCTCAAGTGGCCACCTTCACTTAATTTATTTCATTTTTTAAACCGGTGTTAATAGGACTAGTAGTGCAACTTACTTTTTTTACTAGCATTATGACCTCTTTTGACATTCTCAAAACTACGTCAAAACAGTCTTTTGATGCTGATGTTATTATGACTGGCATATTTGTGGGTGTTTGTGATTTTAGATGCTGTTCTGCTGCTATTACTTTGTTTTGTACTACAATCGCCATTATTTCTGTCATTATTACAATTATTGTTATCAATATTATAATTACTGTAATTATTGTGAATACCACCATTACTGTTATCAGTTAAGTTCTAAGTAAGTATTAATTGAAAGCAGGCAGCAAAAATATTCGAGGAAGAGGGGTCATGGTTGTATAAGCTACCAGCTTTGCCTGGCTCCTGCTGCACTGTTCATAGTACCTCACAGTTGTTTTCGTTATGCTTCTGTGTACAATAAAAATGAATTTAAAAGTCAAAAGTACAAATGTTTCTACAGACTTTTTGGCGTCCATAACAGATATGCTTGCAAGTTTGAATCGTTGTATAAAAAGTCTAGCAATTGAAATAAACCGCACATTAATTTTCTCGCCTAAGAGATTTTTCATGGCGTCCTGTTTTATACGTTTAATGACACAGCTTATAATATACAACATTGCATCTTTTGTGTCGTATGAATAAAATCGCTGAGTGTTGTTTCCCGGGTGAAAGAACTACTTAGTTTTTGGTAGATCGTTTGATGGAAATCTTTTTATTCTATTACTCCATTCTCTTATAATAATTATGATATCTAAGCGATTCATTTTGTAATTTTTTTGCTTTTCAATTATTTAACTCATCAAAACAGTTTATGTTTTGTCTCTGGTTATAAGTGAGCTGAGCTGTTACTATGGTAACTACTGCATGCTAATTCAATGTTGCTGGTTTATTTTAGAAATGTCGAAAGGAAATGGACAGGAAACAATGTGTAATTACATATATATAATAATGTTACTTTTGTTTGGTTAATCAAATATGCCTTAAATTAAATCAAAATGCTGTTATAATCGCCAATTTTTATTTTACCTGTAATATAGTAATAATAAAATAATATTAAAATCGCGTTCTATATGAAAGCGTCCTGGTACCTTACAGATGAACCATCTCAGATGGTTTCTGAAGTAATATGCAAGTCTTGGTACGTTCAGCCACTTCACACGAAAGTGATTCCTTAGAACAAATCTCACGAAATCGATGCTTGAGAGAAGCCATTGGTCAAGAACTATCTGCTATCTCTGTTTGGCCCTTCAGAATAATCGTAAATTAAATGCATCCAAGTCAAGGGAAATGAATTCACACGTCGGTTGGGTGTAAGTTTCCCTCCCACTCCAGACATGAGTAGGGTTGACTCCATTGTTGTCCTGGAAGTTACCATATCCAATTATCCATGCATCTCGGCACACTGACCGGCTCATTGGCACATGCGCGAGCTCCATCTACGCCCTTAGATCCAATTACCTTTCCGAGGCTGCACTTCAACGTGCAGTTAGGGCAAAGATCCTAATTATCGCGAATTCTTTACACTGCTCCTGCGCGCTGGGCTTACATCATTCTGCCAGTACCGGTAACCGAAGCTAACTTGGGCGATTCTTTTGCCGAAATGCAGCGTCTGAACTTCTTGTCGCCTAATGAGGGTGCTTGGCGTCATTGGTTGACAATGTTGAGGGACGGCAACTGAAAGCTGGCGCTAACAATGTTCTGCTTGTTCTGCGAAGTTTGCTCCCTAAGCCTCCCTTCCATTGTTCAGTGTCCTTATTGACCCTCGTCCAAGCCCACTATTTTGAACTCCGTGTCAAAGACTATTAAATCCAGATTACTTTATCGATGATAATTATTATGGCTAACTCTCATTTGTATGCTTATTATTAAATTCTCTATTGTCACTGATTGCGATTTGTTGCTTAGGTTTTTAATGAACGAAAATTACACTGAACATATCCACGGTCATCAATAAACACCGACGTCCAACTGGCTTGGCTGTTGGTCAATCGTGCGTCATTTACTGGCACTCTCTGATTGTCATTGCGTATGATATTAAGTCACCAGTTTTCCTGTTTATACACCGAGCAGACCAGTGTTTCTCGACGTGGACATAGAGAGGTTTTAGCTTCGGTGCATTGCACCGAGGTGCCATTATTTAAGTGCACAAAACCGCATTATTATTATGGTAGTGAGCTCACTCATGTTCTAATAGTGAATATTTATATTTCATATAGGCTGGTTCTGGCTTCTGCTTCTTCTGTGGCTTCTAAATCCGGTATCCGCCGCCATTTTCCTTATTCACTACAAATGTAGTAAAATCAGAGACGACTACAACGAACGCTATCTGTTTCTGGATAAGCTGGTGCCCTGTATGAATAATTCTCAAGGTATTTTGTACTGGATCCGCTTCGAACTATAATCCTAACGGTTACACACGAAAATGTTTCATAACATTGGTTGCAAATATGCATTACGGTACAGTGCCTTATAGGCTACCGGTTGCTTGAAAAATTATTTTTCAAAGCATCGTTATCGTAGTCTTCAAATTTCTAAAGCGCTACTCGAAAGCCAGGCGCGATGCACCAGATTATTCACGAGCGCTGCGTTGTGTCAAAATGGTTGTTCGTAAGAGTAGTTCATAGTGGTCAACATGACGCCTTTAGTTTGATTTTGATATTTTTGCTAAAGCTAATTGCAGAACTTTTGCAGATCGCACAGCTAAAAATTAGAAACTAGGCCTATATCTAGGCGCATGGATGGATCCAGATTTGAACGAGGGCCTATAACAACAGAGGCCGTTGCCCTCCACAAAAGATTTCTTTGGCATATTATAGTACTTCGTATGAAATCAAGAACCTAGTATATCTCTTGCATATATTATTTGCAGAAACACCGCTTAACAAAATCGCTTGGATCGTACTATTTGTCGTTATGGTGATTTTCTCCGGAATTCAATTCCTAATTCTTACCATGGCAACATGCAGCGACTGCAGAAACAGAGGTACGCTACATACTTCTCACCTGAACCCCAGATTGCATAAATATTACGTTGGATTTACTATCAAAACCGCCCACACAAAAACCGCGCATTTCAAAACCGCGCACATCATACCCGCGCACGATCATAATCGCGCATCTGTTGAAGTTCCATATTGGCAGTTGAATGAATTATTTTCATCAATACCGTTTCCATTGGAGCAATAAATAATTTTTTCATCAGTCCAACTTCTATTTAAATAACAATTATTTGTATCAATCCAGCGCATATTTAGTCAGTAAAATTTTCAACAGGCCCACTCCTGTTTAAGGAAGAATCATTTTCATCAATCCAACTTCTGTATAGCCAAGACGTTTTTCATCAATCCAATTTCCAATTTTGGATAAATTATTCTAGTCAAGCCCCATTTAAATTTACGTAAAGGGTATTCCATCGATCTGGTTTATATAATAATAATAATAATAATAATAATAATAATAATAATAATAATAATTATAATAATAATAATCACAAAAATTTAATAATAATAATAATAATAATAATAATGACGACAATTTCTATGCGATTCTGCAAAGCAAAGGTATAATTCAACAGAAAAAACTGAAATGATACAGTTACCAAACTGCAGTCCAGTTGGAAGTCGACAATGACGCTCCTCTGTTGAATTATACCTCTAAAACGAGACACGAGTCTTTACTTTGAGCTTAACCTGGGAGGACCTCGTAACAATATGTATCTCTGTCTAACTGTCTGTCTGTCTGTCTGTCTATCTGTCTCCCCCCCCTCTCTCTCTCTCTCTCTCTCTCTCTCTCTCTCTCTCTCTCTCTCTCTCTCTCTCTCTCTCTCTCTCTCTCTCTCTCTCTCTCATCTTTTCGGCAATGTGGCTCGGATTTCCACTGGACATCGCTCTATGGTGTTTGAAAAGATCAACCATCAGAGACGCCGCATCGCTAGTGAATAAGCTGATGCCCTTCGCTTTGCTTTACAGAATCGCTTAGGAATTAGATGTTTGTCATTGAGATTACAATTAGATTTTTCGTTTCGATAATAATATTATTCCTTAGGCTGCTCCTGATCGTTAAAAATTAATTATTATTGTATGCTTCTTTTTTCTATTGTAGGTACAAGGTTTCGGGCAATGTGTTTCGCAATTGCACTTGCTTACATGATGCTTGGAGTGATACTCTTTGCGGTATCAGTCGCTGGGATTTGCAACGAATGTAGCGACCGATAAAAGAATATAATAATGTCCGTAGGGTAGGATATATTACTACGTCCTCACAAACAGTTTTTGTTTTAAGCTAAGGTAAAAAAAAATTCGATGGAAGATAAAAACTGTTCGGCTAAGATGTCTACATACTTATTAAGAGTAATGAAAGAATTGGGTAATAAATTGAACTGAAATTAACCCTTTTAGCAGGTGCTAAAAGTAACTTGGAAACCGATGCGACTTGTCATTAGAGTGCTGATTAGGTTGACTGGTTAATTTATAAGTAAGCATGATTTAAAATTTGAACAACAATTAATTTCCGAATGATTTTAACTCGCATTTCTGAAAGCCGAACCAAGAACGTCCATTTGAGCTCAGAATATGAGTAGGCTAAATGAAAGACTAGTTTGGGTTTTGATATTACTTATTTAGGAGTCAGCTATGTGGATAGTTTCAACCTGGACTAGTTTGGATTTTGATATTACTTATTCAGGAGTAAGCTATGTTGATAGTTTCAACCTCGAAGTGTTAACTATGCGTTTCTTTCCACAGTCAAAGCTGATCCAGATCATAATAATTGTGTAAATTAATTAATTCCCTGAAGCTGTATTTTACAAATTCCACCAAATTAAACACTACAGCCAGTTTGTATGGATATAATTTTTCTATAATTTAGAGACCACACCTAGTTCAGTTTTATTTTTCTGGAAAAGCAGAAGGAGAAGACAAGCGAAGCAGAGTCATAACTAAACCTGTTACTGACAGAGTGAGTCGTTCTGCTCAAGTGATACATTTCCTGGCCAAACTCGCGCGTTTATACGGTAATTGTATCGTTTTCTGTTTGTTCAGCGAGAATAAACCTGTTTATCACTCTCCAAGAAAAGCCAGTTGGGTGGTTGGGGGTGGGGTGGGGTGGGTGGTGGGGTGGGCGTGGGAGGTGGATGGGTGGGGGTGGAAGAGTTGGAGGTGGGGGTGGGGTTGGGACGAGGAAATTTTCCCGAAAACAAAAATTTCTTGGGTGGTGTTCCGGTGGAGGTCGGAGTGTGGTAGGGTGTGGTGGGTGTTGTGCGGTGAGGTTGTGGCCGGAGCGGGTCGAATCCTAAATTTCCCGGGCAACGCCGAATACCCCAGATAATAATATTCTTGCACAAACTCACAATAAATTGCAGTGAGAGCAAGACAGTTCCATTGGTTGCTTTTCGCATGTGAGCTCCGATACGTCACTGGCGATTCTTTTAAGTTTTATGTTCATTCTTCTTCTAACTGATAAAAGTTAAAAGTTTTTTAACGAAGTTAAACTCGACACCATAATTTCTAGCTTATGCAGAGAAGGTCAATGCTACCGTAACGTGTAAAAGTTGCAACGAGATTGCAAGTAGGCCTAGAACTTATTGCTTTGACAGATTGTTCTTCATTATAAACGAAACGCATCAAATAATCGAATACTATAATTATCCTGAGGTAACTGTACATAACCTAACTTATCCACCTCCTTACATGACACTTAGTGAGGTCTGTTGCTACTGTGTTGTGCAATAGCCAACAGTATTTTCTTCCACCGAGCTCGCAATCTTTTTTCTTCCTGAATATTGAACTGCTTCATTCGTTCACTAATTTGCTGTAAGTCTTCTCTCGTCATGCTATTTAAGATCTCTGCCAAATCGGATATCGATTTGTAATAGGTAACGTGGGGAAAGTGAAAATAATCGCAGAATTTCATCCAGTAACGAATAGCCTGTAAGTCCATAGAATTCGGATCAGGAATGGATTTCTGGGAGGGGTGCGGTCCAATGGATGAATTTTTTGCAAACCGTTTAGAGAACCAATTCCACCTTCTAGCGTACATTGCGTCGTACTTGTAAACCCACTGAGAGAGAAGTTCTACCGTCGGAGCAAACAACGGTACGCCCATTCGATATTGCTCGAAAAAGCTCATCACCGACACTTGATACGGCACGTACACAATTCCCTGATGAGCCGCGATGTCGGAATATTTAAATCTAGGATACTTTTCTCTTAGTGGCCATATTTCATACGAACTATTCGCCAATTTGTATGCTTCAGTGAAATTTTTGAGAAAAGTTGGAAAGAAGTGGGGATCCCTGTTATTAGCGAAGAGGAATCCCTTTCTTGTTGCATTGTATGTCTGATTAGTGTAGCCACAGAAACTCGGTAACAACATTGGTTGAATTTCTGTAAAGTATCTTATATATTGAACATCATATCGATTGTTTGCAGCGACAACATTCCAAGGTAGTGAAGCATATCGAACAAGGTTTTCATTCCATTGCTTCCATCTTGCGTTTTCAAATCGTCCATATTCGTATCGTATTGTAGAATGAATAATTAGACTCTTGTTGAACGGTTCAAATAACTCACACAGTGATGACCCATGAAAACAGGCAAAAGCGTCTACTGTCTGCATTTCGGTGTCGTTTTGATAGGCAGCGTAAAACTTAGGAATCAGTGAATGGTTCAGATGCTCTGCGTTTTTCGGGTTTATAATTTTCAAGGAGTTCCGTCCTTCACAAGTTTTAGTTAGATCGCATCTGGTGGTATCCAGATTTTTGTCAATAAACCTAACGCCCATTGGCTGTAAAAATGTCTTCAGATCGTGAATTGGTGCAACGTGAAAGTCATTTGTCCAAATAACGACTGGTTTTGATTTGAAGACTTGAATATCATCATCGTCCATAACTGTTAACTTATGACTTATCAGATCGAAACAAAGGGTAACTAGTAAGCGGTAGCTGCTGAAGACAAGCAATAGAAGAGCAATAATTATTGCCACGAAGACGAAGTGTAACTTTTTCAGATGCATCATTGTTTCAACTTCGTGAAAATTGACTCTGAAATAAGAAATGCCTGAAAATAACATTGGAAGTCAGCGAAAAATATATTGCCACACATTTGACGGTTTGCAACCTCCGGACAAGATTCTTTGAGTGACAGTTTTCCAGTGTCATCTATGTTATGCTGTGGTGTCCGTACAATTCGGAGCCTGACAATTCGGAGACGGACCATTCGAAGCGGACAAATCGGAGACGGCCAATTTGGAGCGGAAAGTTCGGACCCGAACAATTCGGAGTGCATATAAAAATTGTGGCTACTATAATATTATAAAAGGCGCTTATGGCGATCAAACTGTTGCAATCTTATTTAGGTCTATTATTTCATGAGCATTATTGATGAAAGAATTCTCGCTAAATAGATGTCGGACTCATACAGAATCATTGTAGCCTAAATGGACACACACGTACACACACGCTCTCACACACGCACACTCACACACACCTACACACACATACGCACAAGCGCGCACGCACGGACGCATATAACGCCGCACACACACACACGCGCGCACACACGCGCAAACGCGCGCACACACGGGCACACACGCGCGCACACACAGACAAGCACGCACGTGGACACGCGCAGTGGTGGATCCAGAACGTTTCGAAGTGGGGGACAAAATTTTCGGTCTTGTTGGTGAAACATGGGGAAAAAATTGTGATTTTCGCCGCCCAAAAAGTTGATGACCTTTTTTTAGTCATTGAATAATTTTCTGGGAAAAAGATACCAATTCATCCGCAAAAAAGTTGATGACCTTTTTTGTCATCAACCGTTTTTCCAGGAAAAGAAGAAAAAGAAGATACCGTTTCAACCGCTAAATCAAACGGGGGGCCACGTCCCATAGGATTTTTTAATGGGGGGGCCTGATGTCCTGTTTTTCTCTCCTGCTACATTTATTTAATGGCTTGATGAAACCAAATGGGGGGGCCACGTCCCATCCAATTTTTAAATGGGGGCCATAGCCTGATTGCCCCCCCATGGATCCGCCCCTGGACACACGCTCACAATCGTGCCTCTTTGGAACAAACTTCCCCAGCTCTTCGACAAGCATCTGACCCAAACTCCGTCTTTGTTGCCACACAGTGACGTTAAACTGCAACTACACACACATCTGACCCATTCACGAACTCACCAACACTCCACCTTTTGCTACATCCCAACAGGTCTTTAACTCGAAACTCAACACTGCTTTTTCACAGATCGTAGGCCTGCCCTCATTCTTTTTCACTTTCCCCAACCTCCCACGCCGTTTACACTCTAAACATCAGCACAATAATTATTATAGCCGGCTCTCTAACTCCTCGCCAGCCCCCCATCCGGATCGTGACCTTTGCCTAGCTATCGTTTCTTGTTTATTAAACGCCTGTGAATAAGCTGGTTCCCGCGATTTACTTTTTGTGGGCGCTGTAGAAATAACGTGGAGAGGCTGTGTCGCCCGATGCGCTACCAGAGCGTGGAAGGACTAAGGTCCAGGGTAAGGTAGAAATTCCGAGTTGCGGTTACCACTCTTCACAAGTCAACGACTCAACGCATTCAATGTAGATATGTGGTAACATTGGACAACAGTGATTTTGCTTTCTGACCACTTTTAGATGTTTCTTATGCAGTTTTTGCTGATGATCACGAAACTCACCTTGAAATTGTCCCGTAAAGTAGCGATTTTGAGAAACCTTCAAATTTTATATTATTTCCATGTTATTCAGCTATATAACGTTTTAATAAGCATGTGAAAGTGAACAGGGAATAACCATGAACACATTTATTTTCATGTTTTTGAGCAATTCTAAGTGAAGCACTCATCATCAGCACATAATATTATGAGGAAGAACTGTTCTAAAGATTTGTTGTCCAGTGAAATCAAATTATAGCACATAGCAATTTTATGCAGTAACCTTGTACGAGCATTTAAATTTTAAAAAATCTTGCATGGCATTTTTCTCAGAAACCTTACGTTATATCAGCATGTCAATAGCAAAGGATCTCATCAGAAAAAGACAAGTCTGGAGAAGTCAAGTAAAAGCCTCATCGTCGTCGCATGACTGACCGAAGATAGCAAAAGAAAAATAAACTCTATAGACTACACGTTGCATGTTTCTCTATTAAAGGTTTAATAATTATTTCCCAACTTGAATAGGCCCTATTTTTTTAGCAATCTTCATTTCAAACGTACTTTGGCAAACACGGTTGGATACATTATTATAATTACACAAAAGTAAGTAATATAATTGCAAGTATTAAGATAATAGTTAACTCCACTAATCATACCTGAGTGAGCTGCAGCCTACGTAGGCTTACAATTGAGAGCTGGCAACGCGAATGATCGTGCGAGGGTTTTCATGCGGCTATATGCAGCCTAAGCAAGAGGCATTGGCTCAGGCCTATCTGAGACCTAGGCCTAGGCCTACTAGCCCATGTGGCTGTCGGAAGCAAGAAACGTAGGATGCACAGTAGGCCCACACACTTAACGGCGTAGGCTTACAATATCGATTCAACTTCATGAAACGGAGCAATAGGCTTAACCGATCAGACCTGACCTAAAATGTGTAATCGTTGAAACCCTTTGCATTGCAGCAAAAATGTGATTTTTTGCACAAAACTGATTTATATCGCAAACTAATCGATCATCATGATTAGATAAATGGACTTGAATTGCAAATGTCCGAGTTGGTAGACCTCGGCTACATTTGCAACAATAGGCCTATTGTCTTAGTCTGTCGTCGGTGTCTGAAAGTTTCCATGCAACCTAAAGACCCTAATAGGCTATTGTGCACATCTTGTCGGAGAAATTTTACGGTAGCCTAATTGGATGATGAACATGCAAGGGCAGTCAGTCTATCTTCGAAGATTCTGTTCATACGAAGATGAAGAAAAGTAACTTAAAATGCAACTGATGGAACATCGTTATTTTCTAGTTTCATTTGGAAGATTCTAACTGAATGTCGAGATCGCAACCGTTTCCCTCAATTGCCTACTGTAGGCTACTAACTTAATTGCGAATGTAAGCATGTTTGTATGTATGTATGTACTATGTATGTATGTGTGTATGTATGTATGTATGTATGCATGTATGAATGTATGTATGTATGTATGTATGTATGTATGTATGTGTGTATGTATGTATGTATGTATGTATGTATGTATGTATGTATGTATGTGTGTATGTATGTGTGTATGTATGTATGTATGTATGTACTATGTATATATTTATGTATGTGTGTATGTATGTATGTACGAACTTATATATTATGTACGTACGTATGTATGTATGTATGTATGTATGTAGGTAAGTATGTACTACGTATGTATGTATGTATGTATGCATGTATGTATGTATGTATGTATGTATGTATGTATGTATGCATGTATCTTTGTACGTACGTACGTACGTACGTACGTACGCACGCATGCATACATGCATGCATGCATGTATGTATGTATCAGCTGATCAAGGTGAACTCTTGACCCCTCGTTCTCGAACTGCTATAATGCAGCGACGCTATTTCTTAGTGACTGGCCCTAGACCCTGGAATGGGCTCCCTGTTGCTCTTTGCCTGGTGCCTAGAGATCACAACACCATGTTTCTCACTTAAAAACTGCCTTATTTAGCCGTTGTTGGACTGGGAGCGCTTCTGAGTAGATTAACTTGAAGGTGCGCTATATAAAAGGTCAACAATAATAATGTATGTATGTATGTACATGTATGTATGTTTGTTTGTATGTACAGAGGCCTGTGAGTTGATTTTAGTACTGAATCAATCGAAGACCGATGCATAAAACGAATATATTTTCATTAACAGCGTCAGGTTCTTCACATTAAGTATATTAAGTACATTAAGTTCGCACCGAGTCACTGAACGTCGATATCTTAAGCTGTCTACCATCTGCGATCATCATTCTCTGCTGCCTATTCGTGCGTCGCCGGAAATAGGTCACCGATGCTGCGCTTTAAAGCTTGAAAGTTGATTGGAGGATAGAAATGTTTACGGTTCATATTGATCTATGACCTCTTTGCTGAGCCAATGAAAGATCGCTGCAACCAATGAGAGTCTTTGGATATAGAGTGACACGTCTACACTGGTTTGTAATCACTAATCCGGTGTAAACATCACCTCTGAAGCGGGATGATTTTTCTGATTTTTAGCGCAATAAATACGATGATTGATGCAAATCTGGTGTCCGGGGGTAATCTGAAACCGGTTTCAAGCTACCGGGTGGGGGTAGTGTTTAGGATGGGTCGATTTGAAACCTTTACGCCGGGTCGTATACTGTGTAGCGCAAAACGATGATAACAATTTCTATGGCGCCATAACGCAGCCATGCTGCTACAAGGGCGCCTAGACAATGACAAACACACATTCAGAGACAAGCGATTGACGAACTCTATAGATGCAACCACATACGGCGCCAAGAGAACCACACATGTCCCGCCATCATCACCACCCCCACCACCCCACCACCCCCACCACCACCACCACAAACATAATTATACCCATAACGTGCATCATCAAATGAATAGCTGTATATGATGCATGTATACGTATATGTATGTATGATGAACTAATCGAATTCTAAAACTCTCCATAGACATAAATAACCCAATGCCTCTCCATAGCCATCATCTGTTTAGACGACCAGCTGTTCATCTAGCTGACGTCTGTCATGCGATGCAGTGTGGACTTTGACGATAGGCCTATCTGGCCGCTGAGTCATTCTGTGATCAGACGACCAGCTGTTCATCAAGCCGACGACAGAGCATGATATAGACTTTGGCCTTTTATAAGCCAGCGCAATGGAACTATGCCTTTGCAAAATTTTACGTCGCACATTTATCCGCGAGTGCTTAGGTAGCCTACGCTTTCATTGATATCTCGACCTCGATATTTCAGTGATTTTTTGGATCAAGACAATATAACTTAGCAAGCAAATATGATATCATTCTACATGTCTTGCCTCAATATTATACTGGTCTACATGCGATGTCAGGATTTGCCTTCAAAATTCTCCCCATCGAAGAACTTCAATTATTATTATTACAGTCGATGCAATATCAGACAACAACAAACATTCGGCAATTATCAGTATTTCCAATGTTAACTTCATCTACTCTAGTGGCTGATGCGCCAATCCTCAACTGACGAGTCACCAAGTTCAGAGTCGTAATACAAGCTTAACCGACTCTTACCATTCCTTAAACCAGTGGCGTAGACAAGTTATTAAGGGGTTTCGGGTTTTAAACTCCACATTGCCTTAGGAAACAGTTTCTTAAAAGTTATTTTTCCACTTAAATGAGAAAAACAAAAAGAATTGTTTGTAGTAATAATTGTTTTTCTTTATTCCCTTCTTATTAACTGTACTACTGTTGGGTTGGTGTCAGAAATGACATCCGGCCAGGCCATAACTCCCCCCGCATCACAAAGACCTGTCTACGCCACTGCCTTCAACTGATACACGTTCTCTTGCTTTGAAGTAGTAGGCTATAGGCCTCAGCCTATCGTAATCGTAATCGTAATCTCATAATTTCTAAAGCGCCACTGGAAAGCCAAGCGCGGGGCACCGGCTTATTCACGAGCGCTGCACGAGCCTATCTATGGTCTCTGCTGATATCGATCACAAGTCTCTGCTTCTTACCCTACGTGTGTGATCCTCCCGGTCTGCGAAATTAATATTTAAATATTTAAATATTTACTTTAACGATTAATTTTTTACCAACATCTGTACAATGCACCGATTCATATGATTGGCTGGTCTGACTCTAAGGCCGTTCATTCGTGCACTCCATTACACGCATGCGCACATGCACTAATAGATTAATAGGCCATGACCACATTGGCATACCCTACAGATACCTATGCATATGCATTCATACATAGCCTACAAACATGCATACATACATACATACATACATACATACATACATACATACATACATACATACATACATACATACATACATACATACATGCATACACACATACATACATATTAAGAAGATCCATGCAGTTCAACGTCTTGCTTTGAACCAATCAACATTGGCCTACGTGCATCATCAAAAGAACATAAACTTTATTGCGGATTTGTTGGCTTTAAATTCAGGTAGAATTCTCGTAAAACCGAACTTAAAATCAGATTTCTAATTTTGAAATAGAGGTTTTTAATGTGTTCTGTGTATGTCGCAGATCAATTCGATCGCTGTTCAACTCCTGCGGCAATTATTGATCTCTGGCTTTTTCCATCATAGGTGACGCTACAACATGTTCATAGCAGGACATAGCCAGATCAGACCTCTCAAAAAGTTCCGGCGCATATCTGTACCCCAATATCAATGCATTATTGGTGGGGTCAACATCCTGCCAGAATACTAGGAAATGCATGAAGGGGCATTTTCAGCCCCTTGAGGGTGGATGGTGAGCTCACGAATTGGCCCAGAACCATAGTTACAGTAGGAGTCTTAGAGGGATGTGTGCTGTCCCTGTTGCTCTTTAGCATGTCTTTGGAATTGATCTTGGTGACGGCATTGGATGGATCGGAGGAGGGAGCGGTGATAGTTGGAGAGTTAATAAATGACTTAAGATTCGCGGACGACATAGCCATCATGGCGGAAACGGTGCAAGGATTACACGAGGCTCTGGACAGGTTGGTAGAGACGAGCCTGGAGATGGGCATCTGCATAGACGTGCAAATAACAGACTGTCGGAGTTTCGGTGTGGGAAACACGGTGTTACAGCTGGAAATAGAGAACCAACAACAACTTACTGGGACAAACAGAGAGCGACGATTTCAACACCTACAGTCTTAACCACGTGGCTGTCGCTTGTGTGTTAACAATGAACAGTCGCGTCATCCAAGAGTTTTCGCCGTCGGGCTGCAGCATTGGACTAGACTTTATGCATATAACAACATTCATCATCTTTTACTATAAATTTTAGGCAGGAGTATAACATCGGCATTTACATAATTTTTCATGTATCCTTCCGAGTACGGCCATCTTTATCGGAACATCATGGTTAGTCAAGCACCATTTTCCTCTAACATTTGCCATCAACAATCAGACAGATACACAGTAGTGAAGGTTTGGAGTGAAAAGCTCAAAAACTGAGGAAATGCATCCCGGTCAAACAGACACACAGAATCTTCTCTTTATTTACCGGTATATAATATGTTTTTAAAAGAGTTCTGGGCATGGCCAATCCCGCAGAGAGGGACATACAGACAGACAGAGAGACAGACAGACATACAGACACAGAGAGGGACAGAGAGGAACAGGGATCAACACACTTGACGCTGCGGATCTTTGGACCCGTCAGGTGGGCAGTTATATGGGGAGACCGGGGACGAATGTAACACATTTCGAATTTTACATGTTTTTTGGTATTTGTTATAAATATAATTGCAATATTCTTGCATCAAACGATAGCCTAACATCTTAGCTAAATAATAACAAAGAATCAGGTGTCTTGCGCATCAAATACAGCTGACACCATCAAATAAGTGGGCTCCTCTGGGTGTTACATTCGACCCCAGTATCGGGGTCGAATGTAACACTATCCGGGGTAAGATGTAACACTATTTGGGATAGTAAGAAATTGAATCATCATCATCCTCATCATCATCAAAATCTTTGGGCTAAATGTCGGTGTCCGACGCCACTCTCTGTTTGAGTCTGTCTCGCGTCATGCTGCCCAGCTTCAACTGGTCCGGTCAGCAGGTCCATACCATTAACATCTTGGAGCAGCTCGACCACCTTGTCTGATTGAAGAGAATATTGGGAGAGAGGCATGAGGGACAACCTGGGTCAATGCCCGTATGTGTCCCACGCTCTCTCCCCCGACACTCTCCACTGGTCTGTCCTGACCGGCCTGTGCATGTCAGCTCCACATCATGACACCTTGAAGCACCTGGGTCGCTGTGTCACTTGTGTCGTGGTTTTTGTGGATTTCTATGGTTTTGGTCTTTTACTGCCAGCGTATCTCCACCCATCTGGCAAACCTTCCTCATTTTATCCGGGCTTAGGACCGGCACAGGGAAGTTGTTGGTTCCCTGTGGCAGAGGATGGATGCAGTTTAACGTCGTGCCCAGGAGTAAGAAATTGAATATTTTTGGATATTGTGGCAATGTTCGAGTGAGGCCAGAGCTAGCCTAGCCTACTGTCGCGATTAGTGTATGGTTTTGGCCATTGTAGGTGCGTCTTGGTTAGCTATGTTGCAAACATGTAGGCCTAACCCCGGACGATCTGCATCAGTAATAAATTGTAATTGTAATTGAACACTTGTATAGCGCCGCTCACAGATTCAGTAGCGCTCCCGACCCAAAGTTAGCACTGTCGCTAACGAATAGTATAGTTTTCAGGCGCTTCCTAAACAGAGGGAGAGAGAGGCTGAGAAGCTCAAGACGTAGCTTATGTGGAAGACGGTTCCAGCAGGAGGGGCCAACATAGGCAAAGCTCCTGAACTGGGCAGTAGCCCCACGCATGCGAGGAACAACAAGGAGGCCATTTGCTGCCGAACGAAGGGCAGAGCGACCGGGGAGAGAGGAGACCTGAATACAGAAAGAACGGAGGTAGGAGGGAGCAATCCCAAGAAGAGAATTGCGCATAAGTGTCAAAATTTTGAACTCAATGCGTTGTGGTACAGGAAGCCAATGAAGAGTGTCCCGAATAAAGACTGAAATGTGGGAGAACTTGAGAAGACTAGCAATTAGGCGAGCAGCAGCATTGAGTATTGTCTGAAGTTTAGAGAGGTTGAGAGAAGAAAGACCGGCGTGTGAAGAGTTCCCAAAGTCAACCCTAGAACAGATCAAGGCGTGAACAAGCGTCTTAATAGCTTGCGGGGAAAGTGAATGCCGGATGGTACGCAGCTGGCGAAGATGATAGAGACATGTTCGCGAGACACGGTTAATATGGTCCGAGAAAGAAAGCACAGGGTCCAGAGTGAAGCAGTGCATGCTTTATGTTCCCAATAGCCGCATACAGTGCACCTAAACCACCATTCTCCACCTCTACGAAACCCTGCACCCACAGTAGCCTTCAGCTTGGAGGGCAAGGTCTTCCGCAGATCTCCTGGTTGATTTATAAATTTCCTTGGCTTCAGTGGCATTCATATCAGGAAGGACTCTATACTGCAAAAATTAAAAGGACTACAATTTTTTATAATTCATAAATCTACAATCATAGGCTTACCAATAAGGTATTTAGAGGCTGTCTTATCTAGTATTTTAAGGTGAAATCCGGCTTAAAGATCCATTGTGGCTTCTTTAGTAACATACATTGGGGGTAGGTTGTAACATGTTACATTCAACCCCGCCTGATGTGTTACATCCATTCCCGTTATCACATGCGACTAGTTTTTATTTAATATCTTTGGAAAACACCAACTTTCGCTTATATCGCTTGCACAAACGCTGCCTGAATGAAAACTCTTCTACATGTATATGGCAATCAGCGAAAATGTAAAACGTGAAAACCGCGGGCCATGGGAAAAATAGTAAAAAAGCATGAAACTCATGTTTTGCCAAAAATTTTGTTGGATTTATAAAAAATTATTCTCAATAATTCAGCGCCGAAATTTTTTTACACGTTAGTTTTTCGACTGTATCTACGTTTTGATCGATATACGCTGGTCCCCCGCCCTTCAGTTTTGGCGCAGTGATGCTTGTTACATTCAACCCGTGTTACTTTCGACCCCGGTCTCCCCTACAAAGATTGTGAATTCTTTTTATGTAGTACTCATAATGGTATTAACACATAATTAGCAATTCAATCAACCAATTACATGTACATATATTTATATAGCGCCTCTTAAAATTCGCTCTTCAGATGCGTATCCAGCCTGCTCGAAAAGAAAAGTCTTGAGATGACGATAGAACCAGCAGAGTCATGGGGAAGCGAGCGGAGAGCTGCTGGAAATTCATTCCAGATAGCTGGACCCACAACCGAGAATTCTCTTTGCAGTGGTACGATAAAAAGTACAAGGTAGTCACCACGGGCAGCTGAGAGCAAGAAACGTCGTCCCAGAGAAACTGAAACCGGAATAAATGGCAAGACAGACAGACATACATACATATACACAGACAGAGCGGGAAAGGGAGAGGGAGCAGAAGATGGAGAGAGAGAGGAAGAGAGAGCGCTACAACGCGCACCTGTCGAATTTGATAATAGTGCAGGTACGTGACAGGGTAGAGATTATGGTTAGACAAGGAGAGTAATTACTGGCCATGCAAGCTAGAATCCTACGGCTTCAGTGTGATAAATAGCTTACTGATCATTACTGATCATTATTACTTCAGGCATTAAATTGAATCGCAGAATTATTGACTGAATGACTAGCTGACTGAACAGCTTATTGACTCAACCACTGAAATTCATTAGCACACTCACTAACTACGAAGTGGCAAACTCCGGGTGTATGGAGTCATTTGATTAAAAAAAATCGTATTCAAGAAAAACAAGTATTTTTGAATGCTCTGTTTAACGCTCGGGTCTTAAACACCAATTTTAAAGATCGAATAAATTGTAATAAATTTGAGTTTAGTCAAGAAATTTATTTTTTGAGTCAGTTGAAAATATCGTATTTTAAAATATATGATTTTCATGCGTTGTGATGAGTGGACCCTAGGTCGACAATTCCGTCATTTTTTCGACCTGAAACAAACCAACAGAAACCGTCAATGCAGTTTTACAGTAAATTCAGAGCCAGCGTTTTTTGTGCATTTGCAACAGAACTGCTTGTAATCAAGATTAGTTCCTCTGGTAGCATTCCATCCTCTATAGGTTCATCTGCATAATTCAATCTACGGTATATAAGTTCGTTCTCTGTGATCAATGTTCATTTACCCTGGCACTTTACAGCAATTTTGAAGGTCGTAGCCTATAAATTGAAATCATTCTTAATAATAATAATAATAATAATAATAATAATAATATTATTATTATTATTATTATTATTATTATTATTATTATTGCTATCATTATCATTATTTCTAT